>CP092884.1:33847557-34315410 GCA_030710605.1 Cordylochernes scorpioides | reverse complement strand
TACAACTATCTACCTCATATTTGTCCCATTTCTACCTCATAGCTGACACTACAACTTCCAACCCAGAGTTGTCATTACAATTTCCTACCTCATAATTTTCACTACATCTTCCTGTGTAGAGTTTCACTACAAATTCCTATCTCATTGCTGTCACTAAAACATCCAAATCCCATAGTATCACTACGAAATACCAACCTATAGTTGTCACTACAATATTCTACTTCTTAGTTGCTCCTACAACTAGCTACCTCATAGTGGTGCCTACTTCCCGACTTAGAGTTGCTACTACAATTTCCTACCTCATAATTTTCACTACAACTTCCTCTCTCTCTCTCTCTCTCTCTCTCTCTCTCTCTCTCTCTACCTCATTGTTGTCACTACAACTCTTCTACCTCATAGTTGTCCCTACAACTACCAACCTAGAGTAGTCACTACAAATTAGTACCTTATAGTTGTCACTACAACTTCCTGTCTAGAATTATCACTAGAACATCCAAACGCCATGAATTTCACTGCAAATTCACAACCTATAGTCGTAACTACAATATCTTACTTCTTACTTTTCCCTACAACTCCCTACCTCTTAGTTGTCCCATTTCTACCTCATAGTTGTCACTACAACTTTTTAAAAAGAGTTGTCACAACAATTTCTTACATAGAGTTGTCACTGTAACTTCTTATAAAGAGTTGTCACTACCATTTCCTACCTAATAGTTGTCACTACAACTTCTTACAAAGAGTTGTCACTACAAATTCTTACAAAGAGTTGTCACTACAACTTCTTACAAAGAGTTGTCACTACCATTTCCTACCTAATAGTTGTCACTACAACTTCTTACAAAGAGTTGTCACTACAACTATTTACAAAGAGTTGTCACTACAACTTCTTACAAAGAGTTGTTATTACCATTTCCTACATCATAGTTGTCACTACAACTTCTTACAACGAGTTGTCACTACAACTTCTTACAAAGAGTTGTCACTACCATTTCCTACCTAATAGTTGTCACTACAACTTCTTACAAAGAGTTGTCACTACAACTTCTTACAAAGAGTTGTCACTGCAACTTCTTACAAAGAGTTGTCACTACAACTTCTTACAAAGAGTTGTTACTACCATTTATTACGTAATAGTTGTCACTACAACTTCTTACGAAGAGTTGTCACTACAACTTCTTACAAAGAGTTGTCACTACCTTTTCCTACCTAATAGTTGTCACTACAACTTCTTACAAAGAGTTGTCACTACAACTTCCTACCTCATAGTTGTCACTACAACTTCTTACAAAGAGTTGTTACTACCATTTATTACTTAATAGTTGTCACTACAACTTCTTACGAAGAGTTGTCACTACAACTTCTTACAAAGAGTTGTCACTACCATTTCCTACCTAATAGTTGTCACTACAACTTCTTACAGAGTTGTCACTACAACTTCCTACCTCATAGTTGTCACTACAACTTCTTACAAAGAGTTGTCACTACCATTTCCTACCAAATAGTTGTCACTACAACTTCTTACAAAGAGTTTTCACTACGATTTCCTACCAAATAGTTTTCACTACAACTTATTTCAAAGAGTTGTCACTACAACTTCTTACAAAGAGTTGTCACTACAACTTCTTACAAAGAGTTGTCTTTACCATTTCCTACCTAATAGTTGTCACTACAACTTCTTACAAAGAGTTGTCACTGCAACTTCTTACAAATAGTTGTCACTACAATTTCTTACAAAGAGTTGTCACTACCATTTTCTACCTCATAGTTGTCACTACAACTTCTTACAAAGAGTTGTCATTACCATTTCCTACCTCATAGTTGTCACTACAACTTCTTACAAAGAGTTGGCACTACCATTACCTACCTCATAGTTGTCACTACAACTTCTTACAAAGAGTTGTCACTACAACTTCTTACAAAGAGTTGTCACTACAACTTCTTACAAAGAGTTGTCACTACAACCTCTTTCAAAGAGTTGTCACTACCATTTCCTACCTCATAGTTGTCACTACAACTTCTTACAAAGAGTTGTCACTACCATTTCCTACCTAATAGTTGTCACTACAACTTCTTACAAAGAGTTGTCACTACAACTTCCTACCTCATAGTTGTCACTACAACTTCTTACAAAGAGTTGTCACTACGATTTCCTACCTAATAGTTTTCACTACAACTTATTTCAAAGAGTTGTCACTACAACTTCTTACAAAGAGTTGTCACTACAACTTCTTATAAAGAGTTGTCACTACAACTTCTTACAAAGAGTTGTCACTGCAACTTCTTACAAATAGTTGTCACTACAATTTCTTACAAAGAGTTGTCACTACCATTTCCTACCTCATAGTTGTCACTACAACTTCTTACAAAGAGTTGTCACTACCATTTCCTACCTCATAGTTGTCACTACAACTTCTTACAAAGAGTTGTCATTACCATTTCCTACCTCATAGTTGTCACTACAACTTCTTACAAAGAGTTGGCACTACCATTACCTACCTCATAGTTGTCACTACAACTTCTTACAAAGAGTTGTCACTACAACTTCTTACAAAGAGTTGTCACTACAACTTCTTACAAAGAGTTGTCACTACAACCTCTTTCAAAGAGTTGTCACTACCATTTCCTACCTCATAGTTGTCACTACAACTTCTTACAAAGAGTTGTCACTACCATTTCCTACCTCATAGTTGTCACTACAACTTCTTACAAAGAGTTGGCACTATCATTACCTACCTCATAGTTGTCACTACAACTTCTTACAAAGAGTTGTCATTACCATTTCCTACCTCATAGTTGTCACTACAACTTCTTACAAAGAGTTGTTACTACCATTTATTACTTAATAGTTGTCACTACAACTTCTTACGAAGAGTTGTCACTACCATTTTCTACCTAATAGTTGTCAATACAACTTCTTACAAAGAGTTGTCACTACAACTTCCTACCTCATAGTTGTCACTACAACTTCTTACAAAGAGTTGTCACTACCATTTCCTACCTAATAGTTGTCACTACAACTTCTTACAAAGAGTTGTCACTACAACTTCCTACCTCATAGTTGTCACTACAACTTCTTACAAAGAGTTGTCCCTGCAACTTCTTACAAAGAGTTGTCACTACAACTTCTTACAAAGAGTTGTTACTACCATTTATTACTTAATAGTTGTCACTACAACTTCTTACGAAGAGTTGTCACTACAACTTCTTACAAAGAGTTGTCACTACCATTTCCTACCTAATAGTTGTCACTACAACTTCTTACAAAGAGTTGTCACTACAACTTCCTACCTCATAGTTGTCACTACAACTTCTTACAAAGAGTTGTCACTACGATTTCCTACCTAATAGTTTTCACTACAACTTATTTCAAAGAGTTGTCACTACAACTTCTTACAAAGAGTTGTCACTACAACTTCTTACAAAGAGTTGTCACTACAACTTCTTACAAAGAGTTGTCACTACAACTTCTTACAAAGAGTTGTCTTTACCATTTCCTACCTAATAGTTGTCACTACAACTTCTTACAAAGAGTTGTCACTACAACTTCTTACAAAGAGTTGTCACTACAACTTCTTACAAATAGTTGTCACTACAACTTCTTACAAAGAGTTGTCACTACCATTTCCTACCTCATAGTTGTCACTACAACTTCTTACAAAGAGTTGTCACTACCATTTCCTACCTCATAGTTGTCACTACAACTTCTTACAAAGAGTTGGCACTACCATTACCTACCCCATAGTTGTCACTACAACTTCTTACAAAGAGTTGTCACTACAACCTCTTACAAAGAGTTGTCACTCCCATTTCCTACCTTATAGTTGTCATACAACTTCTTACAAAGAGTTGGCACTACCATTTCCTACTTAATAGTTGTCACTACAACTTCCTACCTCATAGTTGTCACTACAACTTCTTACAAAGAGTTGTCACTACAACTTCCTACCTCATAGTTGTCACTACAACTTCTTACAAAGAGTTGTCACTAAAACTTCTTACAAAGAGTTGTCACTACCATTTCCTACCTGATATTTGTCACTACAACTTCTTACAAAGAGTTGTCACTACCATTTCCTACCTCATAGTTGTCACTACAACTTCATACCAAGAGTTGACACCTTATATGTTTGTCAAACAAATCGAGCTTTATATCTCCTCGTCTTATAGATTAAAGGCCAAACATATTATGGACATAATATAAAATCAAAAAATTATAACCATATCTTGGACACAGCCTAACCTGGAAGATGTAATTTGTCCTTATTATAACAACCACAACAACAGGGGGTTTGTTTCTTAATTCATTTATATTCGGAGAAAATATTTGTTTCAAAAAGACAATAAATTTGCACTCAAATTATATAAATATTCTAGTACAGTAGAACCTCCCTTTAGCGGACACCCCGCTAGCGGACACTTCTCGATAAAGGACAGTTTTCATTTGCAAAATTACTATTTTTACAATTTAGCAACTCTCTGGTAAGGGGACACCTCTACTTAAAGGAAACTTTGGCTTTGCAATTAGGTGTTGTCCTTTATAGGGAGGTTCTACTGTATAGCCTATAGCTCGACGCGGACTCTTATTTAAAAAAAAATAGATCTTTAAATTATAGATACTTTAACTAAGAAACCAGTCGCTCATGTTTTTACAACTTGGAAGATATCATCAACGTTACATCCAATACTATAATCATTTTAACTGTTATTCAGGCACATTTATAATCCATAAACAAGATCTCAATTATTTATTATACTCTCAAGAGACCTTCAAAAGTTTGCAGTCTCGTGCCGCACATGTAAACACCAACAGTAAACATCTTTAAACCCAGATTAGCTCAATTTTCAGTCTTATAATGGGGATATTGGCCCTATGAAAAGTTTTCTTTTTAAAACCTCGTTTTCGATTGGATAAAAATATGTTACTTAGCAAGTTAACTACATTATATTGATGTTAGATAACTCTAATAGCTACACTGGGAATATATATATGATTAGGTGCAGTGGAGATAACACATTCGAATTGCTAAGCTAGAGTCAAAAGACCATCTAAATAGGCTTGAGACTAAATCTATATTAATAAAATGCAAATTTCATAAGTGTACATCACTAAAAACTTTCGTTACAATGCATCAATTTCAACCAAAGTTTCAACATTTATGTAAAACGAGATGGAGCAGGTTTTGCTTAACATCAAAATATTTTTCCCTAACATTAACATGCGTAACTTCGCTGTTATCGATTAAATACAAAAAAATCAACAGAGTTAATTTTATTTATATATAAATACAAAAAAAATTCAGCAATTCATTCAACTCAATCTAAAAAAATATTCAAAACAAGCAATTTTAAGATAACACCATATGTAAAACAGTCGGCCAAGAAAACAACAACGATATTACATCTTTCTCACATATTCACACACAATCTTGATTAATAATTAAAACTAATCTTTAACATTGTTTATTATACTTCATAATATATAATATTCGTTAGGCAAACTTTCACTCGGATAAAACCCGGGCGAAGCCGGGTACACATCCGCTAGTATCAAATAAAACTGAGCATTTCAGGGAAAAAAGTCTTCAATTAGGGTTAGATATCAACTGCCCAAATTCCGTCAAATACCGTCAGAGAGAAACAAAACGAAGTATTTACCTGTCGGGAATGTCGCTCGGATCCATTTCGGCAAGAAATTAGCTTAGCAAGAAATTAGCTTAGCATGGATCGGGGCTATAATAAAGGGGCTCGGGAATCGCTCGTTCTCGCTGAGGCGCGCTGAGTTAACGACTTTTTTCCTCTCAAAACGTTGTTTTAAAATTTAAAAGGATTTAGAATGGGGAAGAGTGATATCAGAGTAGCTAGTCAACATTGTCACTAGAGTATTTCTGGAACATTGAGTCAGTATGGTCAATGTGAGACATTTCCCTGTTAACCAGGTTAGATTCGACCATATTGATATATACTGTAAAAATGCTATTAAACTTTTACATTAAATGAAATAAGATTAACACTGTTTAAATATTTCTATTAGTCTTATATTAAAACAAAGAAGCATATCGTAACCTTATTTCATTTACTCTATATTAATACTATATTTCATTGTTTTTTATATACTGAAGTTTGAAACTGCGCGAAATTTTCATTTATTTTCAAAATAAAACAATTTTCTACTAGCTCTTTCGCGATGGAAATGTTATTGGAAGGGCCTGGATTACCAATCAAGAAGCTTCATAACTGATAAGCAAGGCGCTGCTAATAATTTTCCATTGCAGAAATGACAGTAGGAAATTGTTTTCTTTTAAAAATAATAATAAATTTTACGCAATAATAGTTTCAAATTTCAATAATAGATGGCGCGCTATGTCTTTGTATTTTATAGTTAGAAGAGCAAGAGAGGAAACGTACAAAATCAGGGTTCCATATCAACGTTACAAGTCAAAGATATTTCCCCATTGAATATAAGAAAACATATTTTTTTAAACTAAATTCTATTGACGTTATGTGGCGCTGAGTTTGTTGTTGACACCCATTTATATGTTATAATACCTTGATAAAGGTTGGCGTTCAGCCAACTTAAATATTGGTAAAATAAATAATATTTTGATCCAATATATGCCTTTTTAATTAAAGTCAAAGATAAGGGAACTTTTCTCCGATCATTTTACCGATGAGAGTCTACTTGTACAGCTAGTTCAGTAGAAAAGCTGATGTTAAAAATGGAAAATACAGTGAGTAGAAGGCTAAGTATTCCTTATCACAGGATTCCGGATTTCGACAAATTACAAGAAAAGGCATAAGATGTTGCAACTTTTTCAATTCCTTGGTTAAAGAAATTTTCGGACAAGCCCTTCCTCGGCTAACTAAAACGTATAAACAAGGTGATGTAGAGAGATTATATAGCATTTTAAAGATAAGTTTATGTATAAATACGACATAATAATTTACCTAATTGAAATATTTGAAGAAATAGGTAAGAAAAGTTTAAGTCAAAAGGCGACCCATTAAATAAGTTTATATAACAAGGGCGTACCTGGATCTGTAAAGAAAAAAGAACAATTTATTCCCAAAATATTTCGAGAGATTGCTCCCTCCTTATCAATTTATTGTAATATTTATATAAATTGATAAAGAGGGACAATCTCTCGAAATATTTTGAGAATAACATTTTTTTTTTTACAGATCCAGGTTGTGTTATATAAACCTATAAAAAGGTTGAATAAGTTAATAAATAGAGAAATAGTCTGACTGTTGTTTAATATGTATATAAACAACTTGTATGTGAAAACAATAGAAGAATGGGCAGTTGTTGATATTAAAAACAAAATAAGAATTTTTTGCGCGCTCACATGAGCATTTTATATGGCAGAGCGCCATCTAGTGGAACAAAAAATAACTGAACGTTGATTTTAGCTTGTTCCAAAGATATTTGGCTAACCCAATTTCTTGATAAATCAAGAAAAGTCAATCTCGTACGCGTTTCGGGCTGTTGGCCCTCGTCAGGGTAGTACAGAGTGTACTTCTACGACCAAAACCTTGGCCGTTAATACCCGTTTATTGATTTCTCTTGATCCTTATGACTTGAGGGAGGTATTTTGTTGATAGCGCTTTCGAACCGCGTTCGATAAATATTCCGCCAGCCTGGTGTTGTATTTCGTTCAGGAAAATCGATGGCTACTGAACTCCGTGGATATCTCTTCTAGGACCGGTGCGATGCCTCCTTTGTTTGATTGGACGAATCGTTGACGTTATACCATCATATTTTCCAGAGGTTAGTGAATAATTTGTGATGTCGGGATGGCTTAAATGGGAATTGGCTGATACACGCTTTCGACGTGAAAGATCTCGGCTATGCAGAAAGCTGTTTATGGCTGGATTAGCAACAGCTCAATGTCCTTAGGCTAAAAAATTGTGGTACATGAAGAGATAATATTGCTGTTTGAAAGGCTTCCGTGTATGTTGGCTCTTCCATATATGGGCTTGATTACTATGATTTCTTTTATGGAATTACTTCTTGAAGATATGGACTAAATTGTGAACTCTTCGAATAAAAATATAACGACGACTGAAGAGGAGTGTCTTATAAGAACTTATTCTCAAGTTTCCGGACGTCCTTCTACAGGCTTTACAATGAACATTGTTGAAGATATATTTCTGTATCACGCCCGACTCTCTCACAGGTGCCAAGATTGGTGTTACTCCAACCCCACCAGTGAGTGCAAGTAACCAAACGGGGCTCTGGCACATTTATAAGTGCAAAGTCGAACTGCTTTTCACGTGTGTAGACATGTGGTGCACTTTGAGTAAAAGCAGTCGCCTACTTCTACCCATCATGGATATCATGGCCTGTACCACGTGTACTAGGGTTAAGAAAAAAAAGGTCGGTGTGTAGTAACCTTAGAATAGCATGATAAAGCAGACGTCATATGATAACTAAAACTGTTTATTTTCTAAAAATGCTTAGATGAAAATATGTTTTACAATTAATTTATTAATTTAACCGCGGATATCATAAAACTACGTTAACTACCCCGATTTGTATCAAAGCTACAGAGGGGAATGTACAGATTGTATATGAATGATTGATTATTCGTAGATAAAATGTTTAATTTATTTGACCTAAACATCCAATAGAAAATGTTAGGTGAATTAGAGGCTCCCTCATCTACAGAGATAATTCGGACAACATCGGGATGTAATAAAATTTTCGAGGAGTTAGGACAACATCGAGGAGTTAGAACAACATCGAGGAGTTAGGACAACATCGAGGAGTTAGGACAACATCGAGTAGTTAGGACAACATCGTGGGGTTAGAACAACATCGAGGAGTTAGGACAACATCGAGGAGTTAGGACAACATCGAGGAGTTAGAACAACATCGAGGAGTTAGGACAACATCGTGGGGTTAGAACAACATCGAGGAGTTAGAACAACATCGAGGAGTTAGGACAACATTTATGAGTTAGAACAACATCTAGGAGTTAGAACAACATCATGGGGCTAGAACAACATCATGGGGTTAGAACAACATCATGGGGCTAGAACAACATCGAGGAGTTATAACAACATCGAGGAGTTAGAACAACATCGAGGGGTTAGAACAACATCGAGAGGTTAGAACAACATCGAGGAGTTAGAACAACATCGAGGGGTTAGAACAACATCGAGGAGTTAGAACAACATCTAGGAGTTATAACAACATCGAGGAGTTAGGTAAAAATCGAGGAGTTAGGTAAACATCGAGAAGTTAGAACAACATCATGGGGTTAGAGCAACATCATGGGGCTAGAACAACATCGAGAAGTTAGGGCAACATCAGGAAGTTAGAACAACATCGAGGAGTTAGGACAACATCGAGGAATTAGGACAACATCGAGGAGTTAGGACAACATCAGGAAGTTAGAACAACATCGAGGAGTTAGAACAACATCGAGGAGTTATAACAACATCGAGGAGTTAGGTAAACATCGAGAAGTTAGAACAACATCATGGGGCTAGAACAACATCGAGGGGTTAGAACAATAACGAGTGGTTAGAACAATATAAAGGAGTTAAGACAACATCGAGGAGTTAAAAGAAAACATTGAAGGGTTAAAACAAATTCGTGAGGTCAGAACGAGATTTATTAAGCAGCACAACATCACTGAATTAGAACTGATTCGAAAAATTAATACCAAATTAAGAAGTTTAAGATATATACGAGGGTTGTCCGTTAAATAAGTTCCACAGAGGTTTTTAATACAGAAAAACAGGTTTATTTGCCCTGAACTATACATTTTCGAAATTATCAGACTTTTCTTCATTTTATACATATTCCCCGTTTCGTTCGACGCATTTTTGCATTCGGGACACCCACTTATGTAACCCAGAGTCAAAGAACTCTGCCGCCTGGCCGCATAGAAAGCCTAAAACCGCTTCTTCCAACTCGTAATCGTCCTGGAATTGGGTTCCACCCAGGTTTTTCTTCAACTCGGGAAGAGAAGAAAGTCACTAGGAGCTACGTCCGGGCTGTAAGGTGGGTGTGACACCAATTCCCATCCAAATTCTTCAATGAGGGCGGTGGTTTGACGGGCAGTGTGCGGCCGAGCGTTGTCGTGGTGAAAACGCACCCCTTTGGTTAACATCCCTCTCCTCTTGTTCTGAATCGCGCGTCGAAGTGGTCTCACAATACCGGACGGAATTGATTGTTGTACCCCGACGCAAAAAGTCGCACAACAATAGGCCCTTTCGGTCCCAAAAGACGGTAGCCATCGTCCGAAACCGAAGGCCGTCCAGCACGCGGTTCATCGTGGACGTCTGTTCGGCCGTTTTTAAATTCTCTGACCCATCTGCGCACCATCCCGGAATTCATACACCCTTCTCCATACACTTGACAGAGTTCAGTATGAATGTCCTTCGCAGAATTCTTCTTTGCGGCCAAAAAGCGAATTACTGACCGTAATTCGCAGCTGGCGGGAGACACGAGGGGAAGCTCCGTCACTAACGGCTGCTCAGTCAATACTAAGCTTACCAGCGACGTGGCCTTGGTGGGAAATTGGAGTGGAGAGAACAAGCTACGAGCCCGTGCAGTCGGCTCGCGCCTAAAAGCGATCCTCATGACAGTGGTGCCCCGTGGAACTTATTTAACGGACAACCCTCGTATTTATCAATATTTTGAAATACATTTTTCAATAAAATCTAATATATCCCTACGGTCAAATAATCTATATATTGAATGGGAGGGAAGCTAATTTAAAAAATATTGTTGCGTGGTGTCTGGATGGCTAAGAAAGAGATGGCGAGGTTCAATATGGATAAAGAAATTAATTGGTAGTGTTTGATACGAAAGAATAAATTAAATAAGGAGATAATCTGCAGGCTTTGCAGTTTAGTAAATAAACAACAGATCTCCACAGTACTTACAGGTGATAACAGTCCCCCAATGTCCGAGAGAGAGAGAGTCACTGTCAAGATGCTGCAGACAATCGCAGTTCCGACCAGTAGACGTCCACACGTCGAGAGGCTTGGTCGACGATATTGCGGTCAATCGCTTGTAAACGCGTCGTTGAACACACGACAATAATCCACCCGCACACCCCAGCGTGGCTTTTTCTATATCCAAGAATATAAATCCAAGAAGACTTAGGTCAGAAGGACATCCCGGGTAGTTGGCGACTTCTGTACGCTCCAGGAACCTGGGTTACTTAAATAAATCATTTCTATATCCTTCCCGAAGAATCCAGCAGCTAGGGAGAGTACACGTCGAACAGGTAACTAGGGGAACCGTCTCGCGCTCCGCCAGCCTGCGATAATCAAAACTGGCGGGTAGAACATGCTAGAACGTTCGGCGCGCCCCGATTGGCTGACCCAGTTGTGACGTCACAGCCGTTCTTTCCGCCTGCAGGCTGCACGAGTGCTATTTCGTGTCGTTGCAAACAAAGCAAGATTTTCCGATCGGTCTGCCTTTTCAATATATATATTTAACTATTCAAAATAATTTCAAAATCGACTGCAATTCGGTTTTCAAATAATTATATGTACCTAGAGGTAACGTTATATTTATGTGTTCTGTCTGTATCAGGTTGATCAAATCTACACGTGGGATTGATAAGAATCTCTGTTCTCAGCTATTCACCCGGTGTATTGCGACATGGCCACGTAAACAGCGTAAAACCGAGAGCTTGTCTCTACAGGAACATCATGCCGACTAGCACCAGAAGTCACATGTCCTCTCTTTCTTATAAGATCTTATCCTGGTACCTTATACTCCACTTGTGTTCGCTGCCATGCCTGAACTCTTATTTAGACATTGGTGTAACATTTACTTGCGCGCCATTTACAAAAAATAGGGGGAAATGGATGATCGTGCTGACGGACTAATACACCAGGTGTAAGAAATGAAAGCAGTTTCAGAAGCTCCACTAAAATAAGTCTTCAAATTTTTTACTGAAAATATTTTCTTACGTCATGGAACTCCAAATTCCTTATTAACGACAAAGGCATTCAATTTACTAGTAACTTGATGAAAGAAATAAGGAAGATTGACAAGAGAAAACATTGCTTCACAACGAGCTACAATCCATAGACCAATGGATTAACAGAATGGTTAAATAGAACATTAAACAACATGGTATGTGAACACGGAATAGAAGAATTGAGAGGAAATTCTCCCATTTGTTACCTATGCGTACAATATAACCATTTAATGAACTAGGTTACTCTCCATTTTTCCTTTTAGACGACGGAAATATTCTGTTTGACATAAGCATGGAGGACTATGATGAGTACATAGAAAATTACTTGGATAAACTAAACAGGACGAGACAAGTGACCATTAAAAACATAGAGAAAACCCAAGAAAGAATGAAAAGAAACTATGATAATAAACACAAAGAGAGAACTTATGAACAATGCAATTCAGTAGAAGTTTTGACACCAGTAAGGAAAATCGGAAAATGCGAAAAATCCCTAAGAAAAAACTTTGGACCATATATAATTCTAAAAAAAATGTTGAGGTAAATTATTTAATAGAATCAAAAGATATAAAACGCTTGTCAATACCCGCTAATAGTTCGTTTCTCGACTCAAGCCTTATTTTGAAAGGATCAATGAGGAGGTCCTTTACGAGGACGTGACAACCTCTGGAGGGGTAGAAGTGTTGCATCATGCGTCCCTCCATTTATTTAAAATAACCTCTGGTATTTTAAATTTATTCTAAATTAATATTAACAAATTATATATATGTAGTATGTCAACAATATCTATATTTGGCAACATCATTATTGTTTACATCTTTATTCTGATTTTGGAGGAGGGTGAAAAATAAAGAATGAATATATGTATTTAGATTTTATTTAGATTTGTAATAAAAGATTAATGGTATTAAAGGTATTTCAATCCCCTCTCTCTGAGGTTATGTAGTTAACCTCAAATTATACATTAAAACCAAACAGCTTCCATAACTCCCTGAAGGTCAAGTAAAGGCAGCTACACACAGCCACTTAATTCCAGATAGGTGAAGGCACTCACTCAGTACCTGATTATTGATAGCTGTGTGAAGAGGTAGCCACTATCCCTTTGTACTATTGTAAACTAAATGGCAATTCAAATTTATTACGTTTGTGGTTGAAGATCTAAATATCAACGGTTCAAGACTATAGCCGTAAATTTGTCTTCATTTTCTATTGATTCGTTAGTATTTTATTCTTGATAAATCTGAGATCTGTTATTTTATTCGATATTTTTTATTTATAATTTTGTTTCCTAAAAGAAATGCATTGTGGAACTCTGGGCTTGAACAACTGATTACTAAATGTGGCCTGGTCTCAAATATGGCAGATATCAAACAAATAATATACTGTAGTTTTTGGTATCGCTATATATATAAAAGTCAGTGTAGAGAGGTATGTATGTATGTATGTACAGCAAAAGCAATTTTTATTCAGTCATAAAAGAACGTCGTTACATTTCAATTGTTAGTGGGGGAGTGGGTACAATTAAAATCCTGCTCAATAAAAAATTGTAAATTTCGTATTTCTTCTTGTTTAAAATTCGACGTAATTCTGGATTTTCGCGTTCTAGGATGAAGTTGGCTGGGCTGAATATGTATAAACGGTCGATAATCTGACATTCTTCTGTAGCTTCTTTTATTTTCCTCTTGGTAAATTCGCACTCTAGGTATCGATGTCGTATGTCAGGAGATCCTCCGCACGCAGTGCAGGAGGGCCTTCCATTCCTGGTCGGGTGTGGCAGGGCTCTTAATTTCAACCTCCAGGCGATATCGTCGTAGATGCTACGCCTTTTATGCCAGGCTGGTGCAGTGTTGAAGTTCCACCTTTCAACTTTTTCTTCTGCGCGTTAAAATAGGTCGATAAAATTATATTTCGTAGTGCGTTGCTTTTTAGACGTGAGAAAAGGCGTGATTCGTAGACGATGGGAAGATGCACGCAGGAAGAATGGTTGCTTGATTTAAAATTCATAATTTTCGTTTCATTATGGAACGTAGTGACTCTCTGAAAATCGTTCAGAATGTTTCGTGTGGCGTGGGAGAAAAAATCATTGATATCTCGTATATCACCGTTTAAATTCAAAAAGTCTTCCAGACGTCTCAGGCCTCGAGCATTGAAGACGGCAGGATTTTGCATATAAAGGCCGTGTAAATGGCGGCATTTTAAAAGCACGATTTGTAAAAAGTCGTTTTTCGAGAGGCATTTAAAATCGATATGAAAGTTTGGCGCGATGTTTTTCCAGCTTGATAGAGTCTGCTTTCGTCGTGGCGATAGAAAACGGTGTAAATCGTAGTTAAACAGATTGTAGTAGTTTGTCGAACTTTTGTTTATAAAAAGAAAATCGTTCTCGTTTTTTTACCCGTTAATAGACCTTTGTATACGTTTTAGAATAAAGAGGTCGCGCTGAGTAGCCAAGTGCAGCAGGGCGAGGCCACCCCTCTCGGCGGGCAGGCAATTTATTGTCGAGGTCGTCCAAGTCGTTTCATTATAGAGCGCGTCATCTAAGTCCTTTTGTAGTTCGTTTAATATAAAATCGCTTGGTAAGATGGCGTTTATCATGTAGGTAAATTTTGGTAAAAAGTTCGCATTTAAAAATCGCGTCTTGAGGTGGAGGGGGAGCGTTAAAATGTTTTGTTTTGCAATTAGGGCTGAATGGCGGAAATAGGAACGAAGATTTTCAGTTTGCGTTTTGAGGGGCGTTTTGGAGTTTTCGAAGTGTATACCGAGGATATCAATTGTGTCGTTCCGCATTTCTATATCTTCTGGCCTATCGGTCCTGCCGCTCCAATTGCCACACCACAACCCTTACTCTTTTTAAAATTTATAGCGATGCCGGATGTTTTCTCGAAATATTTAAAACAGTTATAAATCCGCTTAAAATCAGTTTCGTCTTTTAAAAATAAGATAAAATCGTCGGCATATGCATATATCTCGGACGTAGAGCTGAGGTTTCGACGAAGATGATGTATGAGAGACGTCGTGGCGAATGAAAAAAGCAGCGCGGACAAGCCACAGCCCTGACGCACGCCTCTGTTTACGTCGAGTTCAGGAGAGCATTCGCCGTTCATGTCGATTTTTATTTTATTTCCGCTAAAGACGATTTTAATCCATTTCAGGAAAATATCGGGGATATTGAGTCTTTCAAGCGTAGCGATAATAAACGGTCTGTTAATCGAATCGAAAGCTTTTTGTAAATCGGTTGTTACGATTGCGAGGGGCGTATTAAATAAATTCGATTTGTAAATATTTTTCTCAATTTCAGGGATAATATCGAAAATGGAACGGCCGGGGATGGCGTACTTCTGTTCTGCTGGTATCATGCGCGCGGAGTACGGCTTGATTTTTGTGAGTAAAATTTTCGATAGAATCTTATAATCCGTGTTCATAGAGGTGATCGGGCGCCAATCGTTCAAAGTTCGCGTATTAGGAGTTTTCGGTAGTAGAAACATTTTACCAGCGCTCATGTGGTCAGGTAGGGAGTTTTCTACTTGCGCTTCATAAAATATTTTGAGTAAAGAGTCGGCGGTGATGTCACAAAAATCTTTATAGAATTCGGCGGGGATGCCATCATCGCCGGCCATCTTTCTATTTGGTGAGAGCTTAATCGCGTTTAAAATGTCGTTTTTCGTTATAAAATTTTCTTCGTTGAAATGAAATTCGATATCGAGGCGCGGAATAATATTTACATAATTTCTAATGTCTTCTAAAATAATAGATTCGTCTGCCTTCGTTTTATTTTGATAAAATGCAAAAATATGGTTTAGGATAGCGTCTTTGTTGTCAAGGAATTCATTGTTGTCATTGTAAATTGCAGTAATTGCGGGTTTGAGGCGTCTAAATTTCGTAAAAGTGTATTTTTGACAAACTCCCGCGGTTTCTAAAATTAGTTTTTTCAAGCATCTCCAGTGTGCCTTCGTGCAAATATGATTAAAGTTCGTAATAAAACTATCGTGTTCGTATAAAAATATTTCTTTGAAGATATGAGAGTTAAAAATTTTCGAGTCGATGTTCCTTTTAAAAAATTGCGTATTCCTTGTTCGTAATCGCGTGATAATGGCGTTGTGGTCAGATAAATCGTATGCAATGGTTTCGCATTTAATAAGATTTGGTGTAAAACTTGTCGAGCAATGTATATAATCTATTCTGGTTCTAACAGGCGTGTTATGGATGAGAGCTTCATGCGTAAAACCGTTAAGTCCAGGATTAACATGTTTAAAAATATCGATAAGATTATTTTTTTATTAAATTCCGATAAAAAATTGAATTTTCGACGTGAGTCTGTCTTGCCCGGTTTGTCGCGAATGTTAAAATCTCCCAATATGAACGTCACGGTATCTCTAGGGTAATCGTTCAAGTAGTTTTGTATTAATTGTAAATCGTTGAATGCTTCATCGGGATCGTGAGAGAGGTGTACATTGATAACAAGTACGATGCTCCTGTTCATTAAAATCTCTATTGCGCATATTTTCCCGTTCTTTAGTGTTTTAAAATTTGCGCTAAAAATCGAGCGATGTATTAAAAATAGTTGTCCGCCGCCGCGAGAAATAGGTTCATTTACATAGATATCAAAAGCTGTTAAGTCTTTTCGCGTATTGAAAGTTTGAATATTCGTTTCTTGAATTGCGTATATTTCTGCTACACGTTTATCTTCATCCATTCTTTTAAAAAATCTTGTCTATGTTTGTTCGCGATTCCACGGGCATTCAACGTTAGAATTCTTAAAAAATCAATATTTACAGCATCGCAGGATGGCTCACAAGAGTCCAACATCCTATAAACGAAAGAATAAAGAAAGATAAAAAAGATAAAATAGTAAAATACTAGAGCAAGGAAAGTAAAAGAGTAAAAAAAATTGCGTTAGTTTAAAAAAAAAGGAATGTAATTTACAGCAAACTCGAGAGCAAGAAGATAAAAGAGAAAGGTAATAAAGTAAGAAAAAAAAAAAAAGACGAGGTAAAAGAGAGAGATAGTAAAAAAAGGTAAAAAGCGTTTCAATCTTCCTTCATTGTTCTCAAAATTGTTCTCGTCCTCTGAATGTCGTTGTTGAGTTTTTTCCTGTCATCGCTTCTCATATTCATATTGTTTCTTTTCTCTCTAAAAGGTCTTCCAGGTGGCAGGTGGCATCGTGCAGAAAATCGGGATATTTTTATATTTGTTCGTTAATTTTTATTTTTCTGGCGTAACCAGTTCTCTTGAAAATGGTAGTGATCGCTTTCTCAAGCTGAGGATTTGTTTTCCGGTCACACTCGATTAATTCCCTTTCAAGCTGGGAAGAGGTCATCGAGCAGTCTGATAGACTGGCCAACGACTCATTATCTTCAGCTATTTCCACGTTTAGAGGTTCCTCAGCTTCTGGCAAATCCGCCATGAGGTGCTCTGTGTTGAGGGTCTCATTCTCTATTTGTAGTACTTGCATGAGGTTTTCCTTTTGATTTACCGAGTCACGGGGTTGTTCCAGAGGATCGTTCATTTTAGATCTTTTATCTTGGCCTTCTATTTTCTGCCCATTAATCTCACCCTCCGTAGTCGCGAAGGGTCTTTTTTTTTTTTGCAGGAGGATCCCTCGTTTCCTGGGCCGGCTGTTTTTCTGCGTTTTGCTCCTGTTCTAAGTTTTCTGGCAGTGATGGGGTGCTCAGAGCTTCAACGAAGGACCTCGTGATATTCGCTCTAATCTGCGGGTCGAACGGGCATTTGGTTCTCGTGTGCCCATGCCTCCTGCATGCGTTGCACACCACATCCTCACCGATGAAGACCTTAAAGGATTCCTCCATATGGGTTATAGAAATCACGGCCGGCATCGGCGTTTTTTCTTTATTTTTAAAGACAATTTCTCTTCTAAGCGAAGAGAGGTGTTTCAGTAGGGGATTGTTGGTAGGGAATGGGAGCGGGCGGATGCTCAGAACTTGGCCATAAGGTGCCAGAGTCTTCGTTATTTCATGGTCCTGGATGAAGGCGAGGACGCCCGACAGGATGTATTTCCGGGATGGTCGGAAAAGTGGGGATGGGTAAACAGTTCTGTCCCTGACCTTAAATCCATTGGTCAGGAGAGCCTCAGCCTGCTCCTGATCTGCTACAGAGACAATGGCTTGTCCATTAATTTTTCCCACGGAGTGGATATTATCAAATCCAATAATTTGGCCGATGCCGATAAGATGTTCTTCGGCGGATGCTTCTGGAAGGACTTCAAATTGGATTGTTGCCTTTATTTCTTTACTTCTCTTTTCGAAGGTAGTTTTTCATTTTTCGTCAAATATATTTTTTCTTCAGACGAAAATTGTAATTTTTGCCTTTGCAAATTTTCCAATTGATTTTCGGTTGTCGGTGGAGATGCAAATTTTTGCTTTGCGATGTGCGAAAGTGATGATGTCACAGATGGATTATGGGCGACCAATGAGGCGACAGATGATGACGATGACGCAACGACCTTCTCGGCCGTTGCCATGGTGATGGTTGCCAAGTTTCAACTTGAAACTTGGCAAATATGCTGACTAACAATGAACAAAAAATCGAAAAATGACTATGGTTGGGAAACAATATGCAGGAATGAAGTGCTGATGATGGAGAATAAGAATATGAAATCTGATTACAGCTTAGATTCTCAGAAGAGAAGCGAAAGGCGAAAATACACGGCGCTCGTGCGTCGCGTGGCCGCACGGTCGGTGTATGTATGTATGAGGGCCATCCAATAAATAAGTTTCCCCTTTTTTTTTCTGCGAACGAAACCTTGTAAAAATTAGTTAGTATGAAAGAAATGGTCACACGGATGCGTTGGAAGCTGGTGACCTTCAAAATCACGCTACTCGTACGCGCAAGTCCGTAACGCTTCAGTTTCCATGGAGCTACCAGTGGTGAACGTGTCCACTTGCGAACTCCGTTCTGTAATTCTTTTTTCACGGCGAAAAATGAAACTGAGGCCAATATTCATCGCAATTCAGTGTCAGTGTATGGTGAAGAATGTATGAACATCCAAATGGTTTGCCGATGGCGTTCATGGTTCTTAGAAGGACGGCAAAACGTGCATGACGACGAGCGAAGCGGCAGGCCCGTTACTGCTACGGACAATGCAGCCGTTGCTGCTGTTCAGAATGTGGTGGGAGCAGATCGCCACGTCACCATTGACGAAATAATGATTCGAATGCCTCCTGGAATCGAAATTGAACGCTCTTCGATTGGAACAATCATGTCAGATGTTTTGAATTTTCGCAAAGTCTGCGCAAGATGGGTCCCGCGTTTGTTCTTGGAAAATCACAAGCAACAACGGATGGAGGCAGCCAGAGCTTTCCTGGAAATGCATCAAAGAGATGGAGATCAACTGTTTTCCCGTATTGTCACTGGAGAAGAAAGCTGGATGCATCATTCAACTCCAGAAACAAAACGACAAAGCATGGTGTGGAAGAAGCCTGAGGAAAGTGCACCAAAAAAGGCGAAGGTTACAATCTCTGCAGGCAAAGTTATGGCTATGGAAAACTTCAAATGGGAAATTTTCACACATCAACCCTATTCTCCGGAACTTGCCCCAAGCGACTTCCACCTTTTTCCATCACTCAAGTGGCACCTTGGAGGCAAGCACTTTGAGAATGATGACGAAGTGCAGGCGGAGGCGAACCACTGGCTACGAAGACAGGACACGGCTTGGTACAACAGTGGTATCAAAAAATTGCTACAACGGTACCAAAAATGTTTGGACAGAAATGGTGATTATTTAGAGAAGTAGTCTATGAGTTGTATAATGAAAATAAAATAACTGCATAATTGTAAATAATGTGGTTTATTTGTTTAAAAATAGGGAAACTTTTTATTGGATGGCCCTCGTATGTTTTATCGGCTATACACGTTCACAATGCGTAACTAATCTGACTGAAAGTAGAATCTGGAAAAACTAATAGTGAAAATTTCAGGTTTCTATCCCGAATATTCGTCGAGTTATTTGCAAATTTGCCCTTTCGCTCGCGAGCGATTGCTTCTATCGGTGAATATGGGAGGTAATATCAGCTGACCTAATGTACATGTAAAGTTTGGAGCGGGACGTTTAGTATATCAAGCGGCTAGTATATCAATATAACAAACAACAATGATACTAAACGCACATCTCAAACTTTCTTTGGAATATCGTTAGTTTTTGTGTTGTGTGTAATCATCAATTGAGAGTTAAAATTGCCAATAAAGACACTGAAATTTGGTAAATGACCTAGACTTACCATCAACTATCTATTTCTGTCTGTCTTGAATTGGGTGCAATCTCGGCCATCATAGGTAATTCTGCCATTGGATTATTATATTCCAAAAGGTATTGGTTCATATTGTGTTAACGACAAGCATATAAATACAATTATTATTATATATTTCAAAATTGTTTCGAGGTAATAGCAACTTAGGAAAATTCAAATATAGTGATATCTCGATAGAGACTTGAGAATTAATCTGTTTGATGACAAGTCAAAACATTTAGAATCCAACCTCAGAGTGTCTTGAATATAGAAGACATATTGAGTTATATTCCAATGTGACAAATGATCAAATTAGAATTGTTCAGAATTAGAATCAACAGAGATCATAGGGGGGTACCTTATAGGTGATTGGAAGGTTATCTTGATGCTACATCAGTTGTAGGCACTCAGAATAAGTTTTCGGGTTTCAGGATATTCTTGTGTTACAGCATTCCTGAGAGCACATTGGTATCATTGAATAGAATCTCATTAGATATTATTCTCAGGAACTCAACGGTTTTTGAAAGCCCAACCATCCATCCATATGGGGAAAGCTTATAGCACTGAAAGGCTGCAGAAATTCTTGAACGTATCTTGTCGTCGTGAAATATTTGAACGGTCGGCTGGGGCCAACAATTATAAATATATTTCAATTGAGTTTTGATATTTATATAATGTTTGATATTATTTTTAAATATATCTTAATATATTGGGAAATCAAATGTTTCTTTTTAGAATAGGACATTCTTATCGTTGCAAGAAGAAAATGGAATTCATATGCAACTGTTTGCTGATAAATTTATTTAATTAACTTCTAGATTCCTGAAGATGCCCCCAACTACCTTGTATTGAGAACAAGGATTTGGTCTCGAGGAAGGAAGAGATAATATTAGAACAGCAGATTATATATGAATCCTATATACACAGATCATTGAATAATTATAAGTATATAACAAATGAAAACATTAAGACGGGAATGTTTCTTTTCACAAATAAATCAAGCTTTCTACTGTCCTTACTGCGATGAAAAAATAATTGGGAGGGCTTGGCTCATCAGTAATGAACCCTCCCAGCGGTTTCTCCTATTTAATCTACCAGACCTCTTCTTTAAAGCTCTAATACTGTATTGGATCATTCTGCTTTTATATGCTACACTGAAGGGTGGAATTTTAGAAACGGTATTTAAGAAAACTATGGACATAATATTGATTTATTTGTGAAACATTCGCCTGTTAATGTTTGTTATACATAGATGTTGTATTAATTCTAAGTATTCTCACTTCTGTAAAGTTTTCTAATGCATGTTACTTCAAATATACAGTATTTCTGTGGTACAGATTTGATACAATTTTTTTTATTTATTATATTAAAATCTACAAAAATCGTTAAAATGTATTTAACCTGATTTTCTTTCGAGCGACTTTTAGATAATTAGATTTACCGAGTACAAATGTGATATATTATACTGGGATAAGGTTCATAAATTAAAAAAGGGCACATCCTTATCGTGCAACTGAAAGTTGCTGATGGCTTGCACCATCTATCGGAATAAATATAAAGTATTCGTTGATTTTTAATTATTCCAGAATTGGCCAAATAACTTATATGTTTCTATTATAGGTTGAAAATTAATAGTGAAAGTTATCTATATATATAAAAATGAATGTATGTGTGTCTGTCTGTCCTTTATGCCTGACCAAACCACTCATTGGAACGCCATGAAACATTGGGAAGTTATTTAGTATAGTACTGGGAAGGTTTCTAGCAAAAAAGATTTTGAAATAACTTTTCGCCTAAAAATAATCAAGATAAATATTCTAATTTATCTGTTATAATTCAACAATCTGCTCTAAATATTATCATGCATATAGAAAAAATGATTATATGCCTCTTCTTTATGCCGGACCAAACTACTCATTTCATCGCAATTTAACTTTGAGAAATTGTTTAATATACTACCAGAAAGGGTCTATCTAATTATTAGTTTGAAAAACCTTTTTAAATTAAATATTAATTAATCTGTTATGTTTTCAGCACTCTGGTTTATTATCTCTGTATTATCTTTATCTTATTATTAAAGCGCAAAAAATGTCTGGATGTCTGGATGTTTGGATGTTTGTTTGTTCCCTAACTCCTCTCTTAATATTTTATTTTATACGACAATATTTCGTATACATATTACATTTAGTCCCGGAATTATTCAGGTAACTTCAAAATTATATATAATAATATTATAATAATATTATTAATATTATAATTATATATTATAATAACGCAGTTAGCAAAAATACGCCTTTAGCTCGACGTTAGCGACACGCTCGGCCATTGATTGAAATAAAACGAAATAATTTGATATATAAATATTCGTAATTTAAATCATTTTTCATTTTTAACATTTTTAGCATTTTTTACATTTTTCATTTTTAACTTTTTTTTTCTTTTTCAACACTTTCAACACTTTTGCAACACTTTTTGTTCATTTTAGCACCGTTTTTATTTTGTTAAGGTCATTTTTCATATTTTTTATATTTTAAGATTATCTATAAAAATACGCCAGAAATTGGCTATTTTAATATTGCTTATATTAAATATATGCCTATGCGTATTTTAATTACGCCAGAAATTGGCTATTTTAATATTGCTTATATTAAATATGCCTATGCGTATTTTTTATTTATATTCTTTATTCGATATTTAGTTAATATTCATTTTGATATTTAGTGAATATTCAAAATGGACGCTCAAAATGAAATAGAATAAAATTTCAATATATATCGAAATTTGATCTATGTCACATTGTTATAATGAAGTGTATATAGTGTTATATTATAGTGTAACGTTTTATTTTTGCATTTTTACACTATACATTTTTACACTATACTATAAAATGTTGATATTATGCCGTGAGAGTACAACTGAGAGTACACACTAAATAAAATAGTAATAATAATATAATTATATAATATAATTATAAATGCAATATATTAAAATATTAGAATGTTATCAAAAAGGTGCTTTTTAAATTAAATTAAAAGGACCTTAACAAAACTAAAACAGTACTCTGAAATAATGTTATTTCCAATTAAAGTTTTTCAATAACGAAACATATTGATGTTAGAGTTTCAAAGAAAATCTAAAAATGAAAATGTTGTTAAAGTAAAAAATTAAATTGTGCTGTCTTATATTATTGTTTTTTATTGTTGTCTCTTATAAATGTCTTAAAGTTGCAAAACCTATATATATATAAAGAAAAAAGAATGACCGTTTCTCTTTAGCTCAATTGTTTTTGACTTATAACTTTATATTCGATATATTCGTTTTTGTTTGTGTGATTTTCTTCATAAATGTTATTATGTCTGTGAAGAAGGCAGGATTGTATGTGCTTTAATTACTTTTATTAGAGCGACGTAAGGCGCGCTAAATTTGCTAGTATATATATATAAATCAAAATTTGTCTGTCTGGTTATCGATTAACTCAGAAACTACTTTAAAAACCTCCAATTTTCTGCCGCCTGGCTATTTATTAATATTGGTGCTGGTACAGGAATATTTGACATCTTGAAATATTTTATTTTATATTAGACATTAAAATATACAGATATTACGAGATATAGTGTTACTCAAAAGATTTGAAAATTATTATTATATAAAAATGTAACTTTACATTTCCAAAATCAAAATTTTCAAACAATCAAATTCGAATATTAGTACTCACGCGCATTCGACAAACTACGTAATTCGCACCAATATTTTATAATTTGAAAATAACCACTTCTGACACCATGTTTGGTGTTTATATTTTGATAATTAAGAATATGATTTGTATAAATTGTTTATCATACTTTAAACTGATATTTTTACATCAACACGTTGTTTACATTTTACAGGTGATTATTATTGTTTATATGATGATATATATTTATTTACAGATTAATAGACTATATATATATATTTAGTTCCAAACAGCGGGTATTGGTTTTCACTTTTGTGTAAGGAACACTCCGTAATAATTTTTCAAAAATGCTATAAAGCAAAACTATCTCTAATATCCAATTAGAAAATGTAATAAACTTTCATTTAAATTTATATTTTGTAACATATCATCAACATATAATTGTATTCTTTATAAAAATATGCTAAGAGGTGAAATTTTGATATGTTTTAATATCAATTTAATAAAATGAATAAAACATCGTTTTTAAAACTCAGGATCATAGTTATATTTGATAGAGGCCCAAAACATTATGCTATCACAGAATAACAATAAAATATTGAAGAATAGTTGATTTATTTATGTTTTTGAAGAAGGGTAAATTTTACCCACCGCGACTTTTCAAGGTATGGAAGAGGGGGCGACCGCTGCCGGGTTAAAGGAAACACAATTTATGTATTTAAAATATTTTAAAATTTAATATAATTTATTATATGCAAATAATAATAGAAAATATATAAATAAAACGATTAAATATTTTACTTACCTTGTGATTTACGAGGGCGTATTGAAAAGTAAGATCTCCAACTACGCCATTTCCAATCGTGAGTTGGTAGGTGAGATTTGGCAACAGCGCTGTGTTCCTTGGTTCCCACGCCACAGTCCCGAACAATCCGCGGGACACTCCGTCGCTGTATGATCGTATATTTTTATTACTACTGTTATTATGTTATTTTTTACAGTTTGTTTTATAAAAGTTAATTCTATGAGTTTTTTTCTCTAGTACACATGGTACAGGCCATAATAATCATTGTGGGTAGTTAGCGACTGCTTTTACTGAAATTGCACCACTTGGCTACACATGTTCGACTTTGCACTTAAAAATGTGCCAGAGCCCCTATTGATTACTTGCACTCGCTGGTGGGGTTAGACTTTTTCAAGAATCGGGGGCCATTGGAGCATTTTTATTTATTATTTTTTTTATATATATATTAGAAAAAAGTGCCCAATGCGGGATTCGATCCCGGGTCGTAGAGGTCGAAAAATAATGATTTAGACCACCCTTCCACCGACCCCCCTAATTCTATGAGTAAATTTCATGAGTAAACATTTATTCATAGTTACACTTTTAACAAATGTTACTAATTGATTGTTATCTTGATATTTTTGGGATATTTGTTCTAGAGCACCTAGAACCCCAACTCTGATTTTTTTTTTTTAATTCTAAAACCCTCCCGGGGACAGACATCCATTCATTTCTATATATATAGATGTGCAGGGTACTGTGGAGGGAAGTCAATTTTTCGGTCAATACTGTTGAGTTGAATTGATGTTTAATGCATCCAGGAAGAGACGCTGTTGTTTGTTTTTTATTCCTATGTAATGGACTTGGACTATGTGCGGCCTGTACTATGGATATGTTGGTATATTTGGTTTCTCTATTGTTGATGCATCTTTGGTGTTCTGTTAAGCGGATGGAGATGGGGCGGCCAGTTTCTCCTACATATGTGGCATTACAGCTGTTGCATTTTACGGATTAGATAGAACCAGTTTGAAGGAGTGGATCAGGAGGGCAATTTTTACTGATTGGGTTTCTAAGTCTATGGCCAATATGTTTAGAGGGTTATTGAAATATACTGAAATTCCTTGTTTTCTAAGAGTTTTAGCTATTATAATGTTAGTATAGGAATATGGGATGGAACATATTGACCTGTATATATGGGGGCGGTGAGGAATATTCGGGTTATAGGTATATCTATTAATGAAGTGTTTAGGGTAGCCCATGGCTATTAAATGGTTATATATATTGCTTCTCTCAATGGATTTAAAATTGGGGAGAGTGCAGTGTGTGTATAGGCGTTTTGTTTGTATTTTCACTGTTTTCATTTTGTGAATGGTCGGGAAACTTAATGTGAAATGGGTGTATGCGGGGGCTATGTGGTTTTGTAATAAACTGTGTGGTGGTATCTTGATATGGATCTGATGATAAGTATATCCAGGAATGGAATGGAGTTGTGCTGTTCTGCGGTGAATGAAATGTCCGGGTGATAATTCTGTAATGAGTGTAATATATGGGTTTCTCTGTTTTTGAAACATATGCAAAATACGTCATCAATATACCTCCTCCATATGACTATGTCTTCCCTGTGCCGCTGGTTGATCCACTCGTCCAAATCCGTCCTAACGACCTCAGCCAGCACAGTGGCTGCCCATAGGAGAACCCCTTATTTGTTGGTAGCATTCGTTGTCATAGGAGAAGGTGTTCATTTGGAGACATAGATCACAGAGTTGTATGATTCTGTTTGAATTTGTTTGGGAAATTTTTGTGTTGGGGATAAAACATTGCTTAAACTGTCTTTTTTTTTTGCTTATCCCTAATACGCGTGATACAGGCCATAATAATCATGGTGAGTAAAGGTTGACGACTGCTTTTACTGTAAGTGCACCACATGTCTACACATGTTAAAAGCAGTTCGAATTTGCACTTACAAATGTGCCAGAGCCCCGTTTGGTTACTTGCACTCGCTGGTGGGGTTGAACCTTTGCAAGAATCGGGGGACATTGGAGCATTTTTTTAATTATTAAAAAAAAGTGCCCAATATGTACCGTCGTAGCGGTCGAAAACTAACGGTATAGACCATCCTTCCACCGACCCTCCTTAAACTGCCTAATATGAGGGAATGGGAAGACTGAGGTATAAGGAGGTGACATCAAAGGAATACATAACTGAGTTGTCAGAAGAGGTGAGGTTAGAAAGTTCTGTTAGAAAGGAAGGTGTGTGCTGGATATGGAGTAAATGTTCCTGAATTAAAGGGGAGATATGAGATGTGAGGAATTTGGCAAGTGGGGGATATGTGATAATTGGTCTGAGGTGGACTGAAGGTTTGTAGAAGGCCGTATATAAATGGCAATGTAGACGTGCTGGAGGTGAACTGTTTGAATTCTTCCTGGGTTATGATTTGGTTTCTTTGAGGGAACCAAGAGGATTTTTAATTCAGCATGTGTTTGATTTTTATCAGGAACTGTGATTGGGGAAAAGGTAGTGGTATCATTCAGGATGTCATGGATCTTAATTTGGCAATATTTGCGGGTTTCACATGGTTTCTGCCTTTCTCTACATTCTTAGTATTCATTCTTTTTTCACAACTAATTTTTATGCAAAAAAAATAAATAATAATCGTTAATTTTATAAAATATTTCTATTTATGTAAATATCACCATGTATATATGTCTTCTCTAGTTTGTTGTATTCACGTAACAGTCTGTTGAAGAACGTCATAGTCTGTGCCAAGATTAGATCTCTCAAATAAAGAATCTCGTCGCCTTTAGCTTTGATTCCTTATTAGAAAAGATATTCGGCGATTCCTCCTCTGGTACTATTATTAAACATATTAATTATTTTCCATCAATACTAGGCTAAATTTGGCACAATAAGAAATATATAATAAGTTTAAAAGTATTAAATAATTAGAAAAAAAGAGTCGGTGAACGAGTGGGTAATACCCTCGATTCCCGACAGTCATAAACCGGGATCGAATTCCGCCTTAACATTTTGTTTAATATGTGAATAACCTTCACATATTATACATTGTTGTAAATATCATAAATTAGGTTGTTCTTTATGAGCGGTACCTTTGGAACAAGAAGAAGATAAAAGAATCGGGGTTATTCAGACATTCATTCAAATAACTATAATCCTTTGTATCATATTAGATGGAAAAACCATCCAGGTTTCTTGTAGCAATCTTTTTATTATCGGATTCAAGGGCCTTGACGCCCGGAGAATTGATGTCTAACTACAACAAATAGAAACAAAGATCTATTTATGCTGTAAAGTGGATGACAAAGCCAAGATTTCAGAGTAAAGTTGGGGGAAGATGAGTGGACTCCAGCTGCGGGTGACATGTCAGGGGGGGGGGGGCAGGCGCCAAAAACAGCATTCCTGTGTAGGGAAGGACGGAGTCTGGTTACATCTGCGGTGAGGAAAAGACGTGGCGATTTGCCTCCGGCCGTGTGGATGATCCTACAAGGCGATGCTAGGAGAGCCTGACATCGGAGCGGCCTACAAGACGGTGTAGTCCAGGCTGGACATGTACAGTGTGGAGCGGAGCGTTTCCCAAGAGTGACATCCACGGCGCCGAGGATTCTTCTGACGAGGAGGTTGAAGGCAAGTCCCACTTGTTGTATTCCTTCTGTTAAGTGAGACGTATAATAAAGCGATAACTTTTTCTGCATCCTTCGAACTCACGTGTGTATCTTTGTGGCATATTGAGTAGACAAAGAACACAAACAACGTCTGGGTACGACGTAACAATACTATAGTTACAATTTTAATTATCCGAGGTAAAACTTATTTCAAAATAGAATTTATATCTAAATACGAGAAAAAGGTGGATTATAACGCAAAAGAAACATTTAAGCAAGTAGAATAATTGTTGAATATTTAAATGGCTAAATTTCTGTAAAAGTTATTTAATATGCAACTGCTATTGACTATGAAGAAAGACTCGGCCCGAAAAATGTGTTGTCTTTCAAAAGAAAAAAAGGTAAAAGGCTGTCATATATTTTAGGTGAATCTAAACATATGTTGACACACCAAATTGTTCCTGCGGAGAAACTTAACAAACTGCTCTTCACTTTATCTACGACTGTCCGAACTTTACAGAAGTGAGACATCGATTGTTCCCTGATCTAAATGATTTAACTCTCTCACATCAGCCAATCTATATATATAAAATTGAATGTCTGTGTGTGTGTCTGTGTGTGTGTCCTCTATGGATTCAAAAACCATACATCCAATCGCCGTGAAAATTTGGGATATTATTAGGCATATCCCCGGAAAGGTTTACGAAAAATAATTTCTTGAATATCTTAAATATCCTTAGAGTTATTTGCAGATTTGTAGCTTTAACTCGCAAGCGGGGGGCGGGTGACCTCCGGGAACTACGTCCATCTTCCATAAACGACCATGATTTTATTCAACTTATCGAGTATTTTTCAAGGGACCGGGAAAATATGTAGATAAAACGATGATTTTGTAATGTAGGAAATTAGGAATGACAAAAATTCAG
Source organism: Cordylochernes scorpioides (assembly GCA_030710605.1). Taxonomy (NCBI): domain Eukaryota; kingdom Metazoa; phylum Arthropoda; class Arachnida; order Pseudoscorpiones; family Chernetidae; genus Cordylochernes; species Cordylochernes scorpioides. Next base: position 34,286,216 of record CP092884.1, on the reverse strand, counting down.
GATGACACGGCACACAGGGACCGGGAAAAAATAATCACTTTATCGAGAGATTCACGACCATGATTTTATTCAACTTATCGAGTATTTTTCAAGGGACCGGGAAAATATGTTCACTAGATAAAACGATGATTTTGTAATGTAGAAAATTATGAAAGACAAAATTCAGGATGACACGGCACACAGGGACCGGGGAAAAATGTGCACTTTATCGAGAGATTCAAATTTACGAGTTTCAAATTATTAAAATATATCTTTTTTTTATAAGTTTATAGAGAATTGTTTTAACAAATGTTCGTTAGACAAACCTTTACTCGGGTAAAACCTCGGGCGAAGCCGGGTACGTCCGCTAGTTTGTTTATATAAATTTTATGAACTCTGTCGATTAATACTATTGCTCACATAAACATGTAAATTTGTAAATATTAAATTCTAAATTATAATTTGTTTGTGTTGTTTTGTTTGCTTCCTCTGTAATAGGCGCAAATATTTGAATATCGTGCCTGGTTGATGAATTGGTGGCTTTTGGTATAATAAGGGCTTCCAGAATTAAGCGTTGCTATTCACTATTGAATTGTGAGTAATGAATGGTGGGGGTTCTGATTAATTAAATAATTACTGATGTCTCTGACGTGTGCTGAAATACTAGGAACTGTTTTCGTATGATTTAGAATAGAACGATTATGCTCGCTGATATGTACACCCATTTTTCTGCTCGTCTCTCCACATATACATACCTCTACAAACTTTAGATATAATAAGCAGATTTCGTTTTATTGCTCGTATTGTCGGTGTTTTACTTTAGAGAAAGAATTGCTTAAGATTCTACCGATTTTCAAAGAAATTATAAAACCAAAAGTTCTTTTATCGTATTTTTAAGTGTATGATCTATGAAGACACTTTTAGAGAATTATAGGTTGATTGATATACTGGGGTGTCGTGTGAACCAGGTGGTGGCCACTTCCACCCTACTGAACTTGCCGCTCGTCGGCGTCTGTTGTTCCTGGTGATGCCATAGCTTCAAGCTTCTCAAGGTGGGTCGGAGTTTTCGACCGCGGCCTGGCGTGCCCTGCCCCGTCTCTCATCACCAGAACTATGAAGAATGTCCAGGAGAACGCAGCTGCTCTTGAATTGTTCTGACAGTGTCTACTGGTCTTGACTATACATAGAGTGATGGTAGTGCTCAATCGTCTTTTCCATGTCAAGAGGTTTTTGCGGGTCACAGTAGTTTGGTTTCAACTTCGAGAGTGTCTGACTGAAATATGCGATTACTCTTTAGCTCCATGATGAATTTGTTATAAAACACCTCCAATACAATTTCCTCTATCGTCTGTGTCGAGTATGAATTTCTTGTCTGTTTGAGGATATTCCAACAAAGGATAAAATTTAAGAACTTCCTTAAGTTTTCCAATGCCCGTTGGCACTCTATTGTGCATTTAAATGTATGTCCAGCTTCAGTAAGGCGATAGATAGGTCTTGCGATGTAAGTCAACCCAGGGATAAACCCACGGTAGTAGGTGCAGAGGCCTAAAAATCTTTTGAGCTGCGCTATTCTCTGACAGCTTGTGTCTTCTCTGGGTCTGTGTAAATTCTACCAGGAAATATAATTTTATCCAAGTAAGTGGCTTCTTTGCAAAAGAGATTATGTTTTTCACGGCTAAGATTAAGATTGGCTTCTCTCAAATGCTGAAATACTTGTCACAGATTGTCAAGGTGATGGTCGAATGTCCTCCCAAGAACAATGATGTCACCCAAGTAAACAAGACATATCTCGCAGGGCAAACCTTGAAATATAGCTTTCATTAGACATTCTAAAGTAGCTGGAGCACTTCAAAGACAAAAGGGCATCACCGCGAATTGCCACAAGCCATTTCCAGTAGTTAAAGCAATCTTCTCTCTGTTGTTTGGATACATCTCTACTTGCCAATATCCACTTTTCAGATTAAAAGTAGAGAACCATTTGGATCCAGAGAGAATGTTGAAGGTAGTGTCGATTCTAGAAAGAGGATAAGAGTATTTTTGTGACGCACGCGTGCCGTTCAGCTTTTGGTAGTCAACACAGAATCAGATGGATCCATATTTCATCATTCCAAGCACTACCGGTGATGTCCAGAGACTGAAAGAAGGCTCGATGACTTCTTGATCCACTCTTTCACGAGAATGTCCACCTGTCATTTTCGAGCAAAGGGAAACCGCCTTGGCACCTATTTAATGGGTTCAGATTATTTCGTGTCGATACTATGCTTAGTCTATTTTGTCCTTCCATAATATTCGGACGACTTTGAGAAAGCATCTGTATAAGAAGCGAGTAAACTACTCAAACAATATTGTTTATCGCTGCCAAGACCTACTTTAGAAGTTTCTCAAAGGTTTTCAAGGTGGGGCAGTACTTTATTTACAGTTGTGATGCTGTATGGTCTTTATTATGCCGATTCACAGTGACAATAGGCTCAACAAAACCTATTCAGAGTCTTTTTTTTTAGTGCTTTAGAAGACTCCTACAAATGTTGATAACACACAAACAGGTATGGACTTGCTCTGAGTGTCAATCAATTCTTTAACAATGATGACTCCACCTCCAAGCTTACTTCCTTTCAAAAGGGCAATATGAGATGGAAATTTTGAGGTCTCTAATTCGCCTCTGACAAAATATTCATTCCTTACTGGTATTTCTACATCTTTCCCATCTTGCCTATAACTCGGCAAGCTTTAGGAAAGTCTGTTGGTCTACCCTTTAAGAGGAATTTCCTCTGTCGTAGAACAGAGAAGACCTTGCCCTAAGTCTATACAGAATCCGGAATTTCTCTGTATATCGAGTCCAATAGTGACATCGTCCATAATATCAGCTACTTACCCAGGTTACTGGTAGATGCTGTCACCTGTAGCTCGAGGAGCACTCTGTGATCTCGGTATCGGTGGCTGTTGCTGTAGTGATGGAACGGCGTTATCGGTAATTTAAACTGTTAATTGATTGAAGAGACAGCTCGAAGGATGGTAGTGTTTACCCCGGTGTCGACGACCATGTAGTAAGAAGTTTTAACACTACTGTGCAATAAAAGGTTATCTTCATTTTCTAAAAAAGCTGAAGCCAGAATGGCTTTGATTGGGGCTTTGCTGTTAAGCTGACCTTTGCCCCGCGAGGTCAACTATTTGCTGTTTCCCTGATTGACAGGTATGTTATTTCGCCTCCTTGAAATAGTTTGGGGACAATTTCGTGTCTATAAAATTTTGAATATCTCTTGGGCAAGACAGGAATGCAAGCCTTGACAGCTTCGTCAAAGGTTGAATGCTTTATTATAAGCTGGTCACATTTCGTGTAGAAATGTATGAACCAGATGTAGTGTCCCTTTTTGGAACCGAGTGACAAGAGATGATATGTTGAAGGAAAGGAACTGGGCCTTTGGCTTTTGAAACATCTCTCTGAGGTTGAATATATATATATGGTTTATAACAGTAGATATTTTGATTACAACTCCCAAAACCCGCGTGTTGAGAGGTTCGCTATTGAGAAACTTCTTCTTTTAATGATGTTGGTTGCTGTTTGAGCTTTCTAGAAAATGTTTCTGATATAAATGGACTCAGAGTTACTCAGACGTATAAAAATAATTAAATTGTGTATATATTTATTTATTGGGTTTTGACTATGACTAGAGTAAACACATTCTGTCGAGAGATATGTAAATTTTTATTGTTTAATTTTTGAATTAAATTTGTTTTGAAAAATTGCTTTTATGTAAATATTTTTAAAGAAGATAAATAAACTTCTTTTACTTTATAAGTTCTGATAACTTTTATTTTGTTTAAAATAAATGTGTTTAAACTATTTTTTTTTTCCAATAAATTATTTAATAAGCAAAATAACAATGGCGACGAGGATTTCGTTCGAACCTGTTGTGTTTTAACTTTAAAAGCACGCAAAAATATAATAAACTTGAATTTGTTTATTCAAGTCTCAAAAAACAAAGCTTTACATATAGAACAAATAATAAAGAAAAAGAAGAAAGAAAAATTTTAGGAAAAGGCAAAAACAAAACTAAAGTACTGGTCAAAAAGAAACTTTTAAAATCACAGATTAATATCTTCAACACTTCCCCTTAATCAGATTTCAAATGTCCCTCATACCCAGTAGATATCTCAGCATTTGGAAACGCGGCTTAGGGAGCCCTTTGGTCATAATGTCAGCAACTTGATCTTTCCCAGAAATATGTTCTACATTGAAAATACCTTCTTGATACTTTTCTCTCACAAAATAGTGTCTTACTTCTATATGCTTGGTTCTCTTATGATATTCAGGATTTTTGATCAATTTAATTGTACTTGCATTATCAACTTTTATAATTGGTTGTTCTTTTAGTGGAGAAATTTCACTGAAAAGTCTATTTAACCAAATGACTTCCTTTGCTGTATTGCTTGCTGCCACGAGTTCGGCCTCAGTTGTTGACAAAGATACTGATCTTTGTTTTTGGCTAAGCCAAGAAGTAGCACCACCAGCCAGTTTACAGACAACTCCACTGGTAGATCTTCAGGTTTCTGGGTCTCCAGCAAAATCTGCATCACTGAAAGATTCCAAAACTCCTACTTTATGACCCTCTTGGTACATAATTCCATATTCAGTTGTTCCTACAAGATATTTGAAGATTCGTTTAACTGCTTCCCAGTCATATTTTGGTGGTGCTGCAAGTTTTTGAGAAACTTTATTCAGTGCAAAAGTGATATCGGGTTTTGTTAAGCAGCTCAGATGCATCAGACTACCAATCGCTTCACGAAAGGGAACATTTTTTAGAATCTCTGCTTCCCCAGGAACAGTAGAATTATCAGTTGGTGTTCCCACTTTATTCGCTTGAGACATATTGAATTTCTCAAGAATTCTTTTTATATATGCCTTTTGATTTATAAAGATTGACCCATCCGGTTGCCGCTCTATCTCAATACCCAAAAAGTAATTTAATGGTTCACTTGTGATCTTAAATGAAAACATTAGTTCATCAAAAAATTCTTTGATTTCCTGTTCATTTGTACCAGCAATGATTCCATCATCAACATATATGGCAATAATTAGTAGATGATCATTTGTTTTTCTGAAGAATAAACAGGGGTCAGCTGTACTTTTCTTCAGACATCTTTCTTTCATGAAGTTGACTATTTTCTGATTCCAGCATCTTGGTGACTGTTTAAGTCCATAGAGACTTTTCTTCAATTTCCATACAAGATCTGTTCCATTTTTGAATCCTTCAGGTTGTTTGATATAAATTTGATCTTGTAAGTCTCCATATAGAAAGGCTGTCTTTATGTCAAACTGTACCAATTTTAAGTCTTCATTAGCAGCAATTGCTAAAATAGTTCTTATGGTGTCATGTCTTGCCACAGGACTAAATGTTTCTTCATAATCTATACCCTTCTTTTGTACAAACCCTTTTGCCACCAGTCTTGCCTTATATCTTGTAATCTCTCCTTTAGAATTCAATTTGGTCTTTAATACCCATTTAAAATCAATTGGCTTTTGGCCAGGTGGTAATGTTGTGCATTCGTATACATCATTTTCCGTTAAAGAATTCATTTCTTCATTCATTGCTTCTTTCCAAAATTGTGCATTTGGAGAATCCATTGCTTCTTTGTATGTCTTGGGTTCAAGACCTTCTGCAATATTTATTTCAGCATCAATATACCTTTGAGGTTTTGATATATTTGATCGATCTCTTAGATTGTATACGTCTGATGTTTGAACATTGCTTTCAATTTTCTCAATATCTTGAGTATCATTTTGTTCATCAATATGATTACTTGAAAGTTCCTTATTTCTCTTTTCAATATCAAGGCTAAATGTTGGTATAGTTTCCTTGAACATTACATCCCTACTTGTGACAACTTTGTTTGAGTTCGGCATCCAGATTCGATACCCATCCTTGTTACTGCAATAACCAACTAAAATATCTTTTTCGCTTTTGGCATCTAACTTTCTTCTCTTTTCATCAGGCACACATGAACAAAACATTCATTTCCAAATATTCGAAGATGATCAACTGCTGTTTTTTTTTATCAAACCATAGTTCATAAGGTGTCTTTCCCTCAATTTGTGTTGGTCCTGTTCTATTCAAAACATATGTAGCAGTGTTAACTGCCTCTGCCCACAGCTTTAGGCTCATATTTTTGGCATATATCATTGAACGAGCTGCTTCTATTAAAGTCCTGTTTTCTCTTTCCGCTGAACCATTCTCTTGTGGAGTATATGGCATTGTGATCCTATGATTAATACCATACTTGTTTGTAATTTTTTAGGTTTCTTTATTTACAAACTCCTTTCCTCCATCTGTGAGAATTTCTTTCACTCTATGTCCAGTAGTCTTTGTTTCCAAGAGAAATTGTTCTAGCTTTTTAATGACTTGGGACTTTTATTTTAGGAAATACACTGATCGGTATTTTGTAAAACCATCTTTGAAACACACAAAGTATCTCATCCCTCCTTTCGAAACCTCCTGCATAGGGCCACATACATCTACATGAATTAAGTTTCCAGGTTGAGTAGAAGCATATTCGAGAATCATGGGACGAGTGTCTTTTGTAGGAAGATTTATTTTAAATCGCTCAAGCTTTCGGGCTGACCGGCCCTTCTACAGGAGATAAGTGAACAAATGGCACATCGGGTACTATATAATGATGGGACTATTTACATATTCAAAAATTAAAATTTTAAAAACTTTTTATAGGGATTTTGCATAACTAAGCAAAGTCGGGAGGAATAATTAGCATAATAGTAAATTATGGACAGAAGAAATTGACATGTATGATAATAGATATTGGATATAGTAGAGCCTGTAATATCTTATACTGTCTATGAGAGAGGAGGGGGGGAATCTACACAGATGGAGGAAACAGGGCTATGGGAACAGAGATTGGTAGGATTCAGGGAGGTCGATATGTCTATTGATGGCGTGGAAGCCCTGGGAAACGAGAGCTTCCAAGGTGAGGCGCTGCTGCTTGTTGTGTATGCGGCTATAGTGCACAGATGGATTGGCCAGGTCGAAAGAGTGGTTGGTGGTTCGGATATGCTGGTATATGGCTGATTTCTCATCTTGTCTGGAGATGTTTTTTCTGTGTTCCTCGAGTCTTGTCCCTACGCTCCTGCCCGTCTCACCAACGTAGACAACATCGCAGTCAGCGCAGGGAATGGAGTAGACACAGCCAGACAAGAGAGATGGGTTAAATGGGCTATTGCTTTTCGTATCCGGGTTCCTAATGCGGGAACTGATGTTAGGGGAGTTGGAGTACAGGGTCCTGACTCCAAACTTGCTTAGGGCTCGGGCTATGGAGGAGCTAGTGGGGGAATATGGGAGGACACATATGGATTTATATACGGGGTTGGGAGCAGTGTGGTTGGGGTTGTGGAAATGGCGTAATATAAAAGACTTCGGGTATTGGAATTTTATGAGATTAGCTATGACTCTATTGGTTTCCATGGTTTTGAAATCAGAGGTGGAACAGTGGGTGTGAACTCGTTTAGACAGGGTTTTGACTGTGTTGATTTTGTGACTTAGGGGACAGAAGGAGTTGAAGTGAATATAATTGGGTCTGAACGAGTTCTTGCAATGTACTGTGGAGTGGTATCTGGTTGGGGTCCGGATGATTAGGAAATCTAAGAAAGGGAGGGCGTTGTAGGTTTCGGTTTCATGGGTGAAGGAAAGGTCAGGATGGTAACTAATGAGTTTAGAGAGGATATTTTCAACCTGGATTCTTGTGCATATGCAGCACACATCATCTATGTATCTACGCCAAAGGCGGATATCGGATGGAAAATCTGAGGTGATCTGCATATCTATAGACCGCATAACAATCTCAGCAGCAGCTGAGGAAAGAGGGTTCCCCATTGGGGACCCTTTTATCTGTAGAAAAAACTGGGAGTTGAAGGAGCAGACTGAGGATTGTAAACAGAGATGGGTGAGTTCTATAATTTTGGATGAGGTATGGCTATCGACATGGGAATCAACTAGGAAGGACCTGAGGGAGTCTATAATTAAATCATGGGGAAGGCTAGGGTATAAGGAAACTACATCAAATGAAACCATGACGAGGCTCGGACAAGGAGGGGTACCATGCACATCATTAATGAAAGTACTGGTGGAGGAGATCTAAGCAAAGGCCTCAAGTTTAGACCTGTCTCTAGGCCAGATCCCCTGAAAATCATCAGTGCGGTTGAAGCTGGCATCCGCAGCCTCAATAATTCAGAAAAATATAAAATACGCCACACAGTCTCAAACATACTGAGCCTCCCGTCCACCCAACCCCGTGCCTCCCCTCTTGAGTTCGATATCATCCGAAAATTACGGCAGAAAAACCATTTAGCCATTATGCAATCAGATAAAGGTTCACAAACGGTTATCATGAATACTACAGATTATAAAGAAAAATTACAGGTTGTTCTCGCCGACATCTCCACTTTCAAACCCATCTCTGCCCAAAACAGATCCACCATATACTCCTCCGTCCGAAAAGAACTTAACCGTCTGAAAAGAAACCAGATCATTTCACCAGAAGAGCACAAGTCCTTTCTCCCCGATACCGCCACTGAATCCTATATATATGGCCTACCCAAACTCCACAAGCCCGGAATTCCGTTAAGACCAATCGTGGCCCACTTCCTATCCCCCATGGCTCCAGTCGCCAAGTTCATTTCGTCGTTCCTCTCGTCCCTCCTAAAAGGTACTCCTTCCCTTACTTCCACCTCCACCAGTACTTTCATTAATGATGTGCATGGTACCCCTCCTTGTCCGAGCCTCGTCATGGTTTCATTTGATGTAGTTTCCTTATACCCTAGCCTTCCCCATGATTTAATTATAGACTCCCTCAGGTCCTTCCTAGTTGATTCCCATGTCGATAGCCATACCTCATCCAAAATTATAGAACTCACCCATCTCTGTTTACAATCCTCAGTCTGCTCCTTCAACTCCCAGTTTTTTCTACAGATAAAAGGGTCCCCAATGGGGAACCCTCTTTCCTCAGCTGCTGCTGAGATTGTTATGCGGTCTATAGATATGCAGATCACCTCAGATTTTCCATCCGATATCCGCCTTTGGCGTAGATACATAGATGATGTGTTCTGCATATGCACAAAAATCCAGGTTGAAAATATCCTCTCTAAACTCATTAGTTACCATCCTGACCTTTCCTTCACCCATGAAACCGAAACCTACAACGCCCCCCCTTTCTTAGATTTCCTAATCATCCGGACCCCAACCAGATACCACTCCACAGTACATTGCAAGAACTCGTTCAGACCCAATTATATTCACTTCAACTCCTTCTGTCCCCTAAGTCACAAAATCAACACAGTCAAAACCCTGTCTAAACGAGTTCACACCCACTGTTCCACCTCTGATTTCAAAACCATGGAAACCAATAGAGTCATAGCTAATCTCATAAAATTCCAATACCCGAAGTCTTTTATATTACGCCATTTCCACAACCCCAACCACACTGCTCCCAACCCCGTATATAAATCCATATGTGTCCTCCCATATTCCCCCACTAGCTCCTCCATAGCCCGAGCCCTAAGCAAGTTTGGAGTCAGGACCCTGTACTCCAACTCCCCTAACATCAGTTCCCTCATTAGGAACCCGGATACGAAAAGCAATAGCCCATTTAACCCATCTCTCTTGTCTGGCTGTGTCTACTCCATTCCCTGCGCTGACTGCGATGTTGTCTACGTTGGTGAGACGGGCAGGAGCGTAGGGACAAGACTCGAGGAACACAGAAAAAACATCTCCAGACAAGATGAGAAATCAGCCATATACCAGCATATCCGAACCACCAACCACTCTTTCGACCTGGCCAATCCATCTGTGCACTATAGCCGCATACACAGCAAGCAGCAGCGCCTCACCTTGGAAGCTCTCGTTTCCCAGGGCTTCCACGCCATCAATAGACATATCGACCTCCCTGAATCCTACCAATCTCTGTTCCCATAGCCCTGTTTCCTCCATCTGTGTAGATTCCCCCCCTCCTCTCTCATAGACAGTATAAGATATTACAGGCTCTACTATATCCAATATCTATTATCATACATGTCAATTTCTTCTGTCCATAATTTACTATTATGCTAATTATTCCTCCCGACTTTGCTTAGTTATGCAAAATCCCTATAAAAAGTTTTTAAAATTTTAATTTTTGAATATGTAAATAGTCCCATCATTATATAGTACCCGATGTGCCATTTGTTCACTTATCTCCTGTAGAAGGGCCGGTCAGTCCGAAAGCTTGAGCGATTTAAAATAAATCTTCCTACAAAAGACACTCGTCCCATGATTCTCGTATATGTTTTCTTACTGTATTGAATGGGATTCCAGTACTTATAGAAGCATATTGTTCTCTTGATCCAAAACTCAGTCTATGTTGTTTGCCATAAATGCATGACTCGCAAGGTTCATTGTCCATGACTGCATCTATTCATTGTCCTTTAAGCCAATTTTGAACATGTCTTTTATTTTGATTTCCAAATCTTTCATGCCATAGTTGTAGCATATTGACATTTTGGGTTTTGGCTAAATTGACTTCTGCAGCATTTTCACGTTTGATACTTGTCATTAACATACCATACAAGCCTCCTGGTAGTCTTTTTCCTTCTACAATAACTTCTCCAGTTGTTGTCTTAAAAAGTTTACAACCTTTTTTATCAATTTCCATTTCAAACCCTTTATCCAATGTGGACTGTAATGACATCACATTACGACTGAAATTGGGAACATACCATACCTCAGTTAGGTAGTGAGTTTGCCATTTACCTTTTACACAAGTTTCAATTGTTATAGTTCCACTTCCATAAGCTATCAATTTTTCATTACTTCCAACTTTAACAGTCTGTTGGGTAGGAAAATCCTTATAAGAAGTATAAAAACTTGCATTTCTTGTAATGTGGTTAGTAGCTCCTGAGTCACCAATCCAAATGTCTTCATCTTGTTCATTGAATCTTTCACTGATTAAACTTTCACTTAATTTTGAATTATATATATATATATATATATATATATATATATATATATAAGTTTTAATTTAGTTTTTCATCCTTTTCTTTATCCTTTAGTTTCTTCTGTTTTGCATACCTACAATCTTTGGCCAAGTGTCCTTTTCTATGACAAAAGTAACATTCTCTTGTTTCTCTTGTTTTCTGAAAATTTCCATTACTTTTGGTAACTTTTCCTTTCATATTTTGCTTATTTTTATATGCATTTGCCATTAGTGCTGTCGAACTTGATGTGCTGCATTTATCTCGCTGTTGAATTCTTATTTCGAGTAAAGAAGCCTTTGTGTGAGATTGTCTACAGAACGTTCTTCTTTAGACACTGATTCCCAAACACTTTTAAATCTAAATATTCATCAGGCAAGGTGTTTATGATTCTGCACATCAGCATGGATTCTGGCAATTTCAAATTTTCTTGTTTAGTAAGTTCATTTTGCATATCATTCCATAAACTTTCTAATTTTGAAATGTGCTTTGAAATATCATTTGTAGGATCCTTCTTAAAATTAAAGAATTGATTATAGAGCATGTTTAATCTTTGACCAGAGCTTTGCTCATAGACACTTAACAATTTGTCCCACATATCTTTAGCACTTGAGCAGGGAATGATTAGTTGACTTACATCAGGCATCACACTTGTTGTAAATAACAATTGGGATATTGCATCTTCACTTTCCCATTTTACATATGCCTATTTTTCTTTATTTGTTTCTTGTTTTATTGGCTTTCTATATGTTCCATCAACAACGCCTATTACTTTGTTTATTGTAAAAAGCAATTTTATATTTTTCTTATATTCTGGCCAGTTTATTAATCCTTCCAATTTGGGAATATTTATCCAGCCATTACAAATATAAATTTTAACCTGATAAACAAAATAGAATTCTTTTTTACGCTTACCGTTGCTTCGTTTTTGTTATATTTCGCAGTGAATGCGTGGTTGGGTCCATAACCTAATGTGTTTTAACTTTAAAAGCACACAAAAATATAATAAACTTGAATTTGTTTATTCAAGTCTCAAAAAACAAAGCTTTACATATAGAGCAAATAATAATGAAAAAGAAGAAAAAAACATTTTAGGAAAAGGCAAAAACAAAACAAACGTACTGGTCAAAAAGAAACATTTAAAATCACAGATTTATATCTTCAACAGAACCATATATAATGAAAGAAGAACCTTTTGAAAATTATATTCAACGATTCAAACAGTACATCTTTGTGAATGAAATCGAAGGTAAGAAGATTGTTCCCTTTTTTATTATGTCTGTTGGAGCGAATACTTATAGTATTCTAAAAGAATTGATCCCACCTAGAGATGTTTGTGCATTAGAATTCGAAGAAATTGTGAGTGTTTTAATTGCTCATTTTACACCGAAGCTAAATATCATTTTTGAAAGATATGAATTCAGCCAATTGGTTCAGAAACATGGCGAAAAAATAGAAGACTATGTCCTTAAATTAAAAAAAAAAACAGGCTAATAGGTGTAACTTTGGCTTAAATTTTGAAGAACAACTAAGGGATAAGTTCGTTTCAGGAGTTTCTAGTCAAGTTATTTTGAAAAGATTACTGCAAGAGCCTGAGCTCGCTTTTAATATGGCAGTAAATTTGGCTACCACAATAGAAACGGTAGATTGTAATGTGCTGAAAATGAAGTCTTATGCTGAAACTAAAGAAATAAACAAACATTGTGGAAAGATGAATGTTTTTTTTTTTTTAATTCTTTCTGCTATTCTTGTAAACAATTGGGACATACAAGATGCGTTCATTAATTTCCAGGACTGGTTAAAAAATAAAATAAATAAAAAAGCTAGAGAAAATATTTTTTACAGAGTTGAATATTGGACATTCGACCACACCTGACTGAAAGCACGAGTCTCGTGGCGCACGCGCCGATCTAAAAATAGAACAAAACAACTTCCTTGTAAGGTTCGCATTTCTAATTTTAAAATGGCCATTTTCGAATAGCAGAGAATCTGCATTAAGTTTTGTTTTAAATTGAAAAAAAAAGTGATACTGAGACGTATGAATTGATTAAAGAAGCTTTTGGCGATGCAGCTTTATCCCGTTCAAGAACTTTTGAATGATTTTCACGCTTCCAAAAAGGTCGGGAAAAGGTAAACGATGATCAGCATACTGGGCGTCCAAGATCATTTCGTTGCGAGGAAAACAAGCTCAAAATAAAGGAGTTAATTAAATCTAACAGAAGAATTATCTTCAGTGACTGGACTATCTGTTTATTTGGGGATAATGAGGTGCTTAAGGGTGGCAGTGCGCCTTAAAAGACCTGAAAGATGGCAAAACAATGACTGGATACTTCACGTCGGTAATGCGCGGCCGCACACAGCCCATGTTGTTTTGCAGTTTTTGGCCAAGCATTCAACCATACAGATCCCTCATCCACCCTATTCCCCCGAATTAGCCCCCAATGACTTTTTCCTCTATCCTAAATTGAAAATTAACTTGAAAGGACGGAAATTTGACAACGTTGATATGATACAAGCTGAATCGAAGGCAACCTTGAGGAACCTCTCAAAAAGTGATTTTATCTCCTGCTTCGACAATTGGAAAAAAAGATGGAACGGGTGTATTGAGGCAGGAGGGGCATATTTTGAAAAATATTGAATTAGTTTTTTTATTTGTTTTATTTTTTCAAAGATACAGAGCAGTCCTGGAAATTAATGAACGCACCTTGTATATCGACTGTATGTCATTCAAAGTCTAAGAATAGATATTTTCAATCAAGAAAGAATGGTGAGTCCATCAATAATATAGAATATCTGACTAATAAATTTGAGAGTATTTTGTATGTCTTCGACATAAAATTCTTAGCAGAAATTGACACTGGTGCGGCTTTAACAACTATGTCAAAAGATCTATTTTAAAAATATTTTGAACATATTAAATTGTTTCCGTCTAAATGTTATTTAACTGATTATCAAGGAAAGGGCATTTCCTCTATTGGAGAATGTAAAGTAGAAGTAAGATTTAAAAATAAAATAGGCCATTTAAACTTAATAGTAACAGATATTAAAAATAATAAATTTCTCATAGGAAAAGACTGGATAGTATTTTTGATATGGTACAAATTAATGTCCAACAAAATAATAATTTTGAAATTAAATATACTAAGGGAACTGAAATACCTCTTGTAGATTTTCTTTCAAGATTTCCAAATCCTGAAAAGGGGGAGAAGGAAGAGGAGATGGGAGAAATATTATTAGTAGAAAATTCAATATTAGATTACGTCTTGGTATCAGACAAAACCCAAGAAGATCCAACTCTTATAAAACTATATAATTTAATCAAGTATGATAAGTATGATATTGACTCGGATGTAGATATAAAACCTTATCTTAGAATTAAAAACGAGATAACAATAGTAAGAAATTGCCTATTTTCGGAAATAGAATGATAATCCCCGATTCCTTAAGAGAATATGTTTTGAATATCATTCATGAAAATCATATTGGAATAAATAAAATGAAGACTCTGGCCAGAAGTTCTGTCTATTGGCCAAGAATGGATGAGCAAATTGAAAAATTGTCTAAAAGCTGTAGCATTTGTATGGAAAACACATCAAAGCTCCCAAACCAGGAATTTACTGAGTGGACTCCACCAAACAAAGTTTGGAAGAGGATTCATCTTGACTATTTCTATTTTGCGAGAAAAACCTTTTTGATATTAGTGGATGCGCATTCTAATTGGATAGAATGTCAAATGGTTCCAAATACATCGGCGGGATTCTGCATAGACTTTTTGAGAGAATGTTTAGCGAGATATGGTATCCCGGAGGTGGCGGTAATGGATAATGGGCCCCGTTTAGAAGTTATGAAATGAAGACATTTTTCGAAAGAAACGGCATACATGCGATGTTTAGCCCCGCCTACCATCTAGAGAGCAACGGACTAACGGAAGTGTCTGTAAGAGAGATTAAAAAAAAAAGCTATGAGAAGAATTATTTCGGAGGAAAGAGAATTACCCCTTGAGTTTGCTTTAATAAAAGCATTATATGCCTATAGATTGATTCCTTTGACTAGAACGGAAAAATTCCCTGCTGGAATATTTTTAAATCGCGAGATTAGAACGAAGATTTCCATGTTGAGCGAGAAATCAGTAAGAGTAGGGAGATTGAAAAATAAAAAACAGAGCAATAGATGTTGGGCCATTTTTCACCAAACGAACCCAACAATGATGTAAACATATTACATCATATATGTACAGTGTCTTGCCGAAGTCTTTGCTGTCCAGATGGAGGACCTGGACAAGCTCTGAACTTCTTGTATTCCGAGGCCCGCTGCAGTAAGGTGTACAATGTATATATGTACTTATATGTACAATACCCAATCCCTTCCTATATATATACATGGTGAAAGGTTAAATTCGGCAAGTTATTTCTTTTTATTACCACATTTAAATTTAAATAAATAGAGTTAATAAATTAATATATACTCTAGATAAATTAGGTATTTCAAAGATAACAATAAAATTTAAGAAGAAATACTAGATTAAAATTTCAGGGAATCGTCTTTATATATTTTATTATTTTTTATTATTAATTTAAAATTAATTATATTCCAAAGAATACTTTTTTATTTTATTTTCCGAATTTATTCTACGAAATAAATATCTTTTTTTTTTACTCTGTAAAAGAGATAAAAAAAAATATTTTTGGTCATGCGGGGATTTTCAAAAAAATTCAGTTAGAGTAGGGACAGTAAAGAGTGAGGTCGGGCCGAGCGGTGGAAAAACAAGATGTATTCGTGGACGGCATGTGAGTATATAACTAAATGGTAAGTAGAAGATTCTAATTAATTTTAGTTCATGTGGGCAAAAAGACCCGCTTATAGAATAGAAATTT
Source organism: Cordylochernes scorpioides (assembly GCA_030710605.1). Classification (NCBI taxonomy): domain Eukaryota; kingdom Metazoa; phylum Arthropoda; class Arachnida; order Pseudoscorpiones; family Chernetidae; genus Cordylochernes; species Cordylochernes scorpioides. The sequence continues at coordinate 34,270,352 of CP092884.1, read as the reverse complement.
CATACCGCATTTAGCAAGTTTTTTTTTTTATTTTTTATTTTGGTATAATGTGTTAAGCTATTTTATAAAGTCATGATTCCCGCTATATATAGTATATTCCAAATAAAATTTTGGTTGTTTTTATATACTTCGATGAGATTAGAAGTGAGGAATTTGCTTGCAAAGAATAAAACCTTTCACTATTATATCATCTCCCTTTTGTCTCATAATATAGATAATTTTTAGATATAATAAAATCTCTCTCTCTCTCAAATATATTTTTTTATCAATTTGTATTTATTGTGTTTTATATATATATACCAGAATAGACATACACTATGAATGGAAATTCTATTTCTTTTTTTTTTGGGGGGGGGGGGGGGGGGAGGAGTTAAATATTCTGATAATCACCAAGAGAAATTTTATTCATCCAATGGTACTTCCATAGTTAGTCCTACCCATAAACAATTACACATGTCTATATATATATAACACGATGTTAACATATGAATCAATTCCATTCATTTTTTTATTATGTATGCATATATATTGCCTAATTTTGTATGTGTGGTTATTTTATATCTCATCCTATTGAGAATTGAACTAATGTTTGTGTTATGGTATACATGTCGTTGAGTATGCTTTGTCATCCCATCGATAACTTTATATAATAGGTAAAATCATTGAAACGTACTGAAACAGAATATACATATTATTCAAAGGTATAGTTCATATAGATGGACCTTCGTGTATCATACAAATTTCTAGACTTAGAAATATGTCTATACATGGTCTGAATGAAATTCTTCATTCCTCGTTCTTTTATTTTAGTGTCTATATGTAAATTAATAGTAAATTGTTTTGTGTATTTGCTTTGGTGTGTTTTTCCATTTTAGTCAAGTTTCCAATAATCTAACATAATTATAAATCCTCTTAAAGAGTATTAGAATGAGGTGTATATGTCATTCAAAATCGTAGAAGTAATGATTGATGATTGTATACTTCACCACGATAGAAACCGACTTAACAATATTATTGTATTAAGATTTTTCTTTTCTTTGATCCAATTTGAGGTTTGCGCTCAATACTACGTTGTGATATGGGGAGTTAGACTTCACATAAATGGACTTTAGTGTACTATGCAAATTTCTAAACTTGAAAGTATTTTTACATAGGGTTTGAATGAAATTCATCATTCTTTATATTTAAGTGTTTATAAATATATTAATCGTATATTGTTTTGTTTTTTGTGTGTGTTTGCCTTGATGTGTTTTTGTCAATTTATCAGTAATTCAATATAATCGACAAATCCTTTGAAATACATTAAAATAGGATATATATTGGTCGAAAGTACAACATATATCGACACGCCTCAATATCGGAGCTAACTTAGATACAAAATAAATGATAGAGTAAGATACAGATGGATGTAAAGAGGAAAGCCGAAATGGATGTTTGGGATTGTAAAGAGAATAGTAGGAAGCAACAGCTGTATGATAGAAACTGATGGAATTGAAAAGAAAGTACACACTAACTATATGAGGAGAAGTATGGAGGGAAAGGATGTTTCGTCATCAGAAGAAGGAATAAACTATCCAAAGCATCAGACGTCAAGTCCCCTGACTCCTGCTACAATAGTAGCAGAATCTACACCTGGACCACCGGCTGAATCTACACCTTCCTGGAGATATCCACTACGAGAAAGGAGACCACCGGATAGATATGTACCTTAATAATTGTTGCTATCTTAAAAAAGGAGGAGTTGATATAAATGGACTTAGAGTTACGCAGACGTATAAAAATAATTAAATTGTGTATATATTTATTTATTGGGTTTTGACTATGACTAGAGTAAACACATTCTGTCGAGAGATATGTAATTTTTGATTTTTTAATTTTTGAATTAAATTTGTTTTGTTAAATTTTGCTTTTATGTAAATATTTTTAAAGAAGGTAAATAAACTTATTTTATTTTATAAGTTATGATATTTTCATTTTGTTTAAAATAAATGTGTTTATACTATTTTTTTTTATAATAAATTATTTAATAAGCAAAATAACAGTTTCCTTTGATAATGATTAATACAAAGCAATAACGCGCCATCTATACATATAAAATGAAAGGATTTTAAAGCACGAATGTTTCTTTTATACATAATACAAACTTCTACTGCCCTTACTGCGATGAAAAAATATATTGGGAGGGCTTGGCTCATCAGTGGTGAACTCTCCCAGCGGTTTCGCCAAATTGATCCACCAGACCGCTTCTCAGAGCTCTAATACTGTATTGGACGATTCTGCTTATATACGCAGCACTGATGTAGAAGTTTGTATTATGTATAAAAGAAACATTCGTGCTTTTAAATCCTTTCATTTTATTTGATAATGATTGTTCTTCAAATTCTCTAGTCGCATGCTTTAAAATTTTCTTCATTTCCATAAAAATAAGATAAGATACAAGATAAGCCACGAGGAAAGTTTCCAGAGTAGCAAAATATAAATAATATGAATATAAAAAAATTATAATCTCTGTACATAAAATTTTATGAATACTTTACTACAATATATAAATAAACTAAAAGAATATCTCGTTACAAATGGGTCAAGAAAGACAGGACATCTGTTGAAACATTTTAATACCAATATGCAAAAACTTTAGCTCTTGAAGTAATTTGAATAATTTTATTATTTACACACAGAGGTATCACAATTAAAATATACTTTTTCTCATTAGAAGATAGACAACCAATAACAAAAATGCCATTTAAAAAAAAGTCATTTTTTCCATTTTCATGGTTTATTGAAAAGAAATGCTTCTTTAATGATTTTTATAATATTTATTAAAATAAAAAAATTAGCATAGCGCAAAATATTGGATAAAAATGCAGTTTATTTTGAACATCACGTTTCTTAAAAAAAAATATCGCATTAAAAAAAATATTTATATAGTCACACTGCAAACGGCGGTCGAAGGGGCGCTTTCTTTTGAAAATTTGTTTTGATATGACAAACCTTGATGATTAAAAACCTTGATGACAAACCTTGATATGACAAACCTGTAATATAAAAACGAGAACAAAATAAGTGTTTTGTTTTGTTTACAAAATTAGTAATTGTAATGTAAATTGTTAAATGTTCTTTTCTCTCTCTCTTTGAAAATAATAAATTTAAAATACTTTCTTAAAAGGTAAAATTGCCTAATTCTTTAAAACCACACACACTTCAGCTGTAAGTAAACTTGTTATTTGTTGTTTCATTGTCTGAACCATAAGAGATTTCCAACATGGTAGCAGAGTGTAACGTCCTCGTATTTGTTGATAGACGTTAATCAGCAAGAAGTACTTAGAAGTTTAAAAAGAAAGACTTTATTTCTTTTAGGCCAACATCAGATATAACCTATTAATTATTAGACATAAGTTTACATGTGATATATTACAACAAGTCAAAAGGCAACTGCACAGAGTATCCTCAGTGATAAATATGTGCTCACTGATAATTTACTATATAGGCATGCCAGCTGCCGTTACATCTCCCCCTTTGAAGAAATTCATTCTTCAAATCGTTTGGGTGGCTTGATGATCCGCCCGGACCTTGTTGTAATGGGCAGGGTACCGTTCTTGTGCTCCGCGTTCTGGTGATCACTCCTGGGTTCCTGGCCTGAGAAAGGTCTTGGAGAAGTATTGAGTTCTTCAGGAACTTGAGCCTGTTCCTTATCACCGCTCGGGCCAGGTCTTTCCGGTAGAGTTGACTTGGGGATCTCCAGGATTCTCCTTCGCTGTTGCTTTGGACTCTCCAGATTCGTATGTCGCATGAAGGAGCTGTTGCGGCGGTACTCACCAGTAGGTGTTTGCACTTTATATGATCTTGGAGCTACTTCTTGGGTAACTCTGGCAGGGATCCATTCACGGTGATGCTGTTTCAGGATTATCTTTTCACCTTCTTTGAAGCTTCGCGTTGTCTTAGCTGTCTTATCGTGGTGTGTTTTCTGCTTCTCCCGCTTATTTCTTAGGTTTTGTGTATGTCCCTTTTGGATTTCTGGTTCCAACTGATGAGTGCTAGTGGGAAGGAGGGTTCTGGTCCTGCGACTGAACAGACACTGAGCCGGTGAAGGAAGACCATCTCTAGGAGTGTTGTAAAAGTTCAAAAGTGATAGTTCCACTTCTTGTCCTGAATCCAAACACTTCCTGATGAGGTTCTTGGCTGTCTGTACCGCTCTCTCTGCTAATCCGTTTGATTTAGGATATAGAGGACTTGATGTCTGGTGGTCGAACAACCACTTCTTTTGAAAGTCTTTAAAGTCCCTGGACGTAAAGTTTGGCCCATTATCAGTTTCCAGGAGTCTGGGAATTCCATGTACGCTAAACCATTTTTTAAGAGATTCAATAGTTTCTGCAGAGTTCATTGTCTTCATTTCTTTGAAATCAATGAATCCAGAGTAGTTATCTGTTATTAAAAGGTAATTTTTTTCCTTTTATCGAAAAAATGTCAGCTGCGACTAACTCCCAAGGAAGACTCGGTATCTCTTTTATGATCATTGGTTCTTTTGTCTTGTTTCTCTGATTCGCTTGGCAAGTCCTACAATTTCTACTGTGTTGATGATGTCTTGGGACATGCCATGCCAGTATATTGAGTCTCGGGCCCTTCTCAAGCAGCTGTTTGTTCCTTGGTGTCCTTCGTGGATTAACTTGAGTATCTTTGCTTTCCACCTTAGGGGAATGAAGACTCTGCTACCTTTGAAGATTAGGTCTTCGTTTGTCGAGAGTTCATCTCTATATGGCCAGTATTTCTTGCAGCTTTCAGGGACTTCTGATTTGTAGTTTGGCCAGCCATATAAGATTAGGTTTTTTAGTTCTTGTAGTTCTTGGTCCTCTTTTGTAAGAGCTTGCAGTTCCTCATAGCTTGACTTATTTGTCGGGGTGGTCATCAGTACTTCGAAGTTTTCTTCCAAGTAGGTGTCTTCATATGAGCAGTCTCTACTTAGTAGATCAGCTGTTAGCAGTTCTTTTCCTTTCTTGTATTTAATCCTGAGATCATATTGTTGTATCTGTAGAAAGGTCTGAGGATCCGGAGCATGGATCAGGATATCGTCCATTGAATTTTCTGTACCCTCAAGGTCTTGGAGTAAGTCTGCCATGATTTTCTGGAATATTTCTGGAGCAGTTTTAATTCCAAAGGGAACTCTCAAGAACATATATCTTCCCCACGGAGGGCTGAAGGTAAAGTAGCGTTGTGAGTTGGGGGCTACTTTGATCTGCCAGTATCCTTTCTTCAGATCCAACTTTGTGAAGTATTTTGAACCATGCAGGTTTACTGCAATCTGATCAAAAGTCCGTAATGGGAAATGGCTTCTTAGAATTACTTTATTGATATCCGATGGGTCAATGCATATACGTATTTTTCCTTTCTGTTTTGCTATAACCATCTGACTGGAGATGGGGGTAGGGTAATTTACTTTCTTTATAATCCCCTTGTCTTCCATTTCCTCAAGTTCTTTCTTTACTCTTTCTTTAATAGATAGAGGAATAGGTCTGGGTGGTTTTACTTGCATGTTCATGTCCGAAGTCTGAAACTTTGCCTCGTATTCATATCCTTTCAAACATCCTATCCCTTCGAATAATTCTTGGTATTCCTGTGTAATTGTTTGACAGGTGTTTACTCGCTTGACAAGACCTAAATTGGAACAGGTTTGTCTGCCTAGGATGGGACAAGTGTTATCACTGGATATGATGAAACGTATGTAGGCAGTCATGTTTTTCACCATGCACATTGCTAGACTTTGTCCTTCGACAGGAATTCGATGTCCTGAAAAAGAAATTAAACTTTTTACTGGAGACCTTTGGATTTCCAGATTTAATCTCCCTGCCAGGCTGAGTGGCAACACGTTACACTGTGCACCTGTGTCTAGTTTCATGTTTACCTTTTTGCCTTTGATTTTTACTTCTTTATACCAATCTTCGGTCAGGTTGGTGTTTTCAACTGACTCGATTACAAATTCTTGAGTCATTTCAGGTTCTGGTGACCCAACAATTTGTCTGACTTTGTATGAATTTGTGTTCTGGGATCTGCAAAGATTAGCAAAATGGTTGAGTTTCTTGCATTTGTTGCATCTCTTTTGATATGCCGGACATTGGTTGATTTTGTGGGATCTACCACCATTTCTGCAGTTTTCTATTATTTTGTGACTTTGGTTAGTGGTATTTTCTTTCCTCGGCTCTTTTCTATCTTCCCACTTCTTACTGTTCATCTTTGTCACAGCAACTTGTTTGTCTGAGTCGGATAGTACATGTTTCATTTGGTTTGTGGCATTTTCACATGCTATGCAAATTTGTGTGGCTTTTTCCAGATTAAGGTCAGCCTCACTAAGAAGTCTTTCTCTTATTTCATTGTTAATAATTCCTACAACTATTCGATCTTTAAGTAGTTCATCAGACATGACAGCATATTTGCAGTTTGCTATCTGTAATTTGATCCTAGTCAGAAAATCATTAAATGATTCATCTTCTTTCTGTTTCATCTGATTGAATTTGAATCTTTCAATTGTAGTGTTCAACTTTGGAGAAAAATAGTTGTTGAACTTGTCTTTTACAATGCTCAGATTATTTTTATCTGCATTATTTAAGTTGAAAGATTTAAAAATATTTTGAGCCTCTCGTCCCATTGCAGCCATAAAGATAGCAACCTGTACCTCTGGTGCTTTACTACTTAATTGGGTAGCAATTTCATACCATTCAAAGGTTTCAAGCCAAGATTCCCAGCCCTCTTTGATTAGTTCATTTAGGCCTATTTGTTTTGGAGGTCGAATAGCATTTTCCGCCATGTTGTTGTTATTATAATTTTTTTTTCTAAAAATATACTTATTTCTTCTTGCTTGTAAATTAAATTATTTTTGTATATATTCTTATGCAATTTGAATTTTATTTGAACATGCAATTAGAGATGTTCTGAATAACTTTAAGAAATTGGAAATTAATAAATTGTTCTTACCACGTGGTGTTGTATACAAGCGCCGCTGCCACTGCCACCATGTAACGTTCTCGTATTTGTTGGTAGACGTTAATCAGCAAGAAGTACTTGGAAGTTTAAAAAGAAAGACTTTATTTCTTTTAGGCTAACATCAGATATAGCATATTAATTATTAGACATTATTATTTATTTAGGTAACCCGGATTCCTGGAGCATACTAAAGTCGCCAACTATCAGGGTTGGTCTTTAGACTTCACGTCTAATGGTGGCAGCAGACATCCAGTTTATCAGGTGTCGCCAGGCTGACTTGTGCTTGGGGATGTTCTGCAGGTCTTCAGGGGCAAATATATTTATTCCTAGGAGGGTGGCTGTTTGGAACCTATGAAGGTGGTAGGCGGGACATCTGAAGAGAAGGTGGTCGACAGTTTGGGCTTCCTCGTGGCAGTGTGGGCAGGTAGGATCGTCTCTAGATAATTTTGCAGCATCGGCTTTGACAAAGCCATGACCTGTGAGGATTGTTGAGGTGGTGCCACATAATTTTATTTTGGGCAGGATCGTCATGAGAGTGTTTGGGAATGCAGCTATTCTCCTGAGGTTTCTTGTGGAGTGATCTGTGACATATAATTCCTTCCAGAGTTGGAGTGAATACTGTTCGCTGCGGGCTCGAACAAACTTTTTGGATAGAGTGGAGTAGGATATGGGCAAGTTTGATCCAGCTGCTGCCTTGGCTAATTTATCTGCATGCTCATTGCCTTCTATGCCGCTGTGGCCTCTAACCCAGCAGAGCTGTACGTTTAAATAGTTTAGATTGCGAACTATCTCAGCTATGAGTGAGGTTTTTGGGAGTTCTGGGTTACAAATGGCATGGAGAGCTGCCAGGCAATCAGAAGCGATTGCTGTTGGTTGTCTTTGCATGAGCTGGATCGCTCTAGTTGCGTATAGGATAGCAAGTAATTCTGCCTGGAAGGAGGTGCAAAGATCATGGAGTTTTAGTTGTATTGGAGTGGAGGGGGGTGGCAAAAAAACTGCGCCGCCTACGCCTTTGAGGGACCGCGATCCATCGGTGTATATGATGGTTGCATTTTCTGGAAGCGACTTTGAAAACTGAAGTAGTTTTCTAAGGGGTGGATAGTGGACTGCGCTCGGCCTTGGACGTGTCTCAAAAGGACCATTTTTTATTGCTTCCTTGTACGCCAGATGTGCCTTGATTGAAATGTCCAATGGAGGGCCGCCAGTGAGTGAGATAGCTGGAATTGTGGGGGTACAGGGCCCCCCGCTAATAAGAATTTTAGCGAATTTATAGTGGAGACTACGTAGTTTGCGAGTGCCATTGGTGTCGGACACTCTCTTGCCCCAAACACCCGAGCCGTAGAGCAGAGCAGGGAGAATTACCATCTTGATTATTTTCAGGCCTGAGCTGTAAGTGAGTCCATATTGTTCCCTAATTGTGCTAATTAATCGAGGAAGCATCCATTTGCATTTGTTGAAAATGCTGTCCGAGTGGCGAACGAATGTGCATGTGGTGTCAAAAGGTATGCCCAGTATTTTTATATGGTTGTTGATTAAAATAGGCTGGTCGAGGAATTTTATATTTTGGTAACTAGGGCGTTTGGATTTCCAATGAAAGAGGCAGGCCTGGGTCTTCTTAAGATTAAAGGTCAATCCATGCCCTTTACCCCATAAGCTGAAAGTTTTAAGAAATTTGTTAATCTCCTTTGTTGGTAATCTACGGAAAGCTCTGAAAAGCAAGGTGAAGTCGTCTGCAAAGCAAATTATTTGGCAGTTTTGGGGCTTTGGAAGGGAAAGAGCTTTCCTGGCTACAATGTTGAAAAAGAAGGAGCTTAGCGGTGCCCCTTGTGCAACACCCAGTACTGTGTGCGCGGTGAGAGTGGAGTCCCAGGCTTGGTAGATCACTTTCCTGCCTCTGAGAGAGCTTGCAGAGAGTTGTATAAGCTCTTCAGGACAGTTGAGGTCCCGGAGGCCTTGAATGATGGTATGTCTTTGAACCGTGTCGAAGGCATGGCTAATGTCCAAGCTTATTGCCACTGTCTTTCTCCAGTGCTTCAGGCCGTCGTTGATAAAGTTGTTGATTGAGTCAAGGGCTCCTTCTGCCGAATGCCCAGGGACGAAGCCAAATTGCATGGGCGAGAACCAGCCATGCTGGTCTGCTAGCCATTGCAGCCTCGCTAGGATGCATCGTTCAAAAACTTTGGCTAATGTATTGATCATAGTGATTGGACGGTAATTGTCCAGTGGGTTGGATGAGGTGGAGTTTTGTTTGGGGATGAGAACCAGTAGTCCAGCTTTCCAAGGGGTTGGGAAGTGTCCGAGGCGCAGGCATTTGGTGAAGATTTGCGATAAGAGTTCATGCAGTGCTGGTCAACCGAGGAGTATGCACCTGACTCCAAGTCTGTCGGGACCTGGGGACTTTCTCCATCCACATCGTCGGATCGCGCGGAAGATTTCAGCCGCTGTGAAAGCCGGTTCTTGGTTAAAGGTTGGGAGCCAGTCCACTGTTGGTCTTGGCACAGTCCAATCTATTGGAAAATAGTTCTGAAGTACCTCTCGACAGGTTTCCTCTGAGGTTAGTGGGGTACCATCTTTGTGTTTGAGCAGAGGTGACCCTAAAGAGCCTCTCCGACCTTTGGAGATATAGCGGTGAATTGAGCTCCATGCGGCTGAGGAGACCTCTTGGCACAGTGATATCCAGGATAGACGCTTTGCTCGCCTTATAGCCGCTTTGAGTTTATTGTGGCAGGCTCTGTAAAGGCCTTTGAAGAAGCTCCTGGTGGGAAAGAAGGTGTTTTGGGAGCAGCGGCGGAGAGCCACCACAATATTGCGGAGCTTAGAAAGTTCTTTGTTCCACCAAGGTTTTGATGGTCTTGGTGACTTAACTTCTTCTTCATAGATACATCGCAGGCCTCTTGGAGACAGGTGGTGAGGAGAATAACTGCTTCGTCAATATCTCCTGGGGTAAGTGCGGTCTGGAGGCGTGAGGCCACGTGGTGGAGGGTGTTCCCTAGGAAAGCTGCAAACACTGCTTCCAGACATCAACACTCGACCCACGAACTGATGGGCTCCGAAGGTAGGATATTTGAGAAATTGGTAAGGATTGGGAGATGGTCTGAGAAGGCCATCTCCTGGAGACAAACTCTAGTGGCATGGATGGCGAGGGAGCTTGATGCTAGGGTGACGTCTATGGAGGAGCGCAGGGCCCCGTTGGACCAGGTATAAGGTGTTGGACCACCCAGAAAGTGTAGGCCCATTAGTGAAGCGGAGGCCTCCAAACTAGCTCCACGAGTGTCGCGGACGGCTCCGCTGCCCCAGGTTGGAGAGTGGGCATTGGAATCCATGCCAAGGATGCACAGGAAGGGAGTTCTATTTAGAGTATGTTCCAGAGTTGGTAGGAAAGTGTTTTCTGATGCACTGTTATGCCAGTATGCTGAGGCAATGACGACCGCTTGGCTGCCTAATCGAATCAGGGCAGTGACAATGTTGGGGTCATTAGAGCTGAGTGGGATGGGGTTGAGGTCTGCTCGAATAACAAGTCCCGCAGGGGTGTAGTTATCATTGGGGATGAAGGTGACGAAATTTGAGTCAAGCCATTTGAAATTCTTTGGTAATTCTTGTAGCAGAATGGCGTCTATTCTTTGTTCTGCTGCTATGCTGGAGAGTTCGAGTACTGCAGAAGGTGATTTTCTGAGATTGGCTTGGAGAACTTTGAAGGGTCTAGTCATTTCGGGTGAGTTGAGCTAATTTGGCCTTCACCAGAGGGCAAGTCCGGGCTGTGGCGTAGTGGCTTAGCTTCTCAAATACTGCTCCGGTCTTCTTGCAGCAATTATGGCATTTTGCAGAAGAGTTTGGGCAAGAGTGACCCTCATGGCCGACCGTGCCACACTTGAAGCAGATGGGTTGGACAGCAGGGCAAGCTGTAGCGCGGTGGCCAAAGCTGCAGCAGCGGTAACATTGTTTTAGGGAGATACTTTTTTCGTACCGTAGGATGAGTCCTGCAATGGGGATCTTTCCACGATGGCCCAAGAAATTTGACACTTCGTTGTCAACCTCGAGGAAGACTGTGGTGTAGCCATGAGGGTTGTCTTTTGGACGGTGGGCAATCTTGAACATTCTTGTCCCGGAGAGGTTCTTGAGATCCTCGTTATTTTGGAGGCTTTCCAGGATCATGTTGTTGGTTGTGCAGCTTTCTACACCGAACAGGCAAAATCTGGGATGGATGATCGGTCTTTCCGTGCATTTCAAGGAATTGGGGTTATTTTATTAGCTTTGAATCTCGCCGCGAGAGTCGAAGCACCTTGAGTGGTTCTGATGTGGATGACCAGCCGTCCTTTTCCATTGAGGGAGGCTGCCACGTCAGAGGAATTCAGGATTGAGGGGTCTGCTTTTTTTACTTCACGTAGAATTTCACGTGCTTCCTTGGATGGATTGTCTGACTTTATGAGTACATGTGATTCATAAGCGGTTGTGAAATTTTTTGGGGCGGGTTTGGTCTGCTGCTTTTTTTGTGAGTGGGATCGGTTTTGTGACATTCGGCTTGGCTGTGAGGTTTATGTAGGGTTTCTCCTTGAGGATTTGATGTTCTTTGGCGTGATTTATCCCCTTATATACATCAAGTATTATATCCTCAGTTCCTTTTAGAGTCCATCCCATCAGGGATAGCATTGACTGAAGTTGTTCTGTGGTCATGCCGTTCGACTTTGCTACGTCAGTCATTTTTCTTGTAGCCTTCTGATGGATAGCCTTGATCTGGTTAAACTCGAAGTTGCAAGAAGGCTCACCAATACGCGGGCGTTTCACGCTTCCTTCTCTTTGTGAAAGAGACGATTCACTGTCCATTTCAACCTTATGTTTAGCTCCCAAAGAACTAACCACTAGAACAAATATATAAGATATGCTGTTGTTTTATTATTAGACATAAGTTTACATGTGATATATATTACAACAAGTCAAAAGGCAACTGCACAGAGCATCCTCAGTGATAAATATGTGCTCACTGATAATTTACTATATAGGCATGCCAGCTGCCGTTACACAGAGCGTGGTTTTTGAATCGCGGTAAAATATATATAAAATATAGGATAAAATATAAATAAAAACAAAAATGGTTGTCAGCGAAGATATCGCAAATATTGTGAGACTTAAGTCCTGAAAATTTTGATTTATGAAATTTTCAGATAATTATTTTAAAAGCAAATGGCCTTCTAGATATTGTAAATGGAAAATCGTTGTTTGAAGACTTGAAATATGAAACTGGAAAAGATAAATGGAGCCTAAAAGACGCCAAAGCACAAAAATACATAATGTTGACCATCGAAAAGAATGTTTTAACACATATTCTAAATTGCAAAACTTCAAAAGAAATGTATGAAAAACTAGTAGCCATTTATCAAAGAGAAGATGAGCAATTAGAATGCAAATTACTACAAGAATTTCATGGATTTAAATTTGATAAAAATACAGATATGGCAACAAATATAAGCAGAATGCAAAATTTAGTATTCAAAATAAATAATGTAAAACAAGAAATTGAGGAAAGCTTTGTAATTTCTAAAATACTGAGAATTTGGCCAGACTACTTTAATTACTTCAGCACAGCATGGGACTCGATACCAAAAAGTGAGAAAACGTTAATAAACTTAATATCAAGACTATCACTTGAAGAAACTAAACAAAAAGTAAAGCCTGAAGAGGGAATAGCCATGAGTGCTACTAAAGTAAAGCAGTGCTTTAACTGCAAAAAGAGCGGGCACTTAGCAAAATACTGTAAACTAAATAAAAAATGGTGTACCATCTGTAAAAAGACAAATCATACTCGAGACCAATGCTTCTTTAAGAAATCTCAAAATAAATTCCAGGAAAATATTCCTTGCCGAATTTGTAAAAAGACAAATGATAAAGAAAAGGATTGCTTTTTCAAAACAAAAATAAAGAAAAATTGTCCTTTTTTGCAGAAGAGACTTTAAAATGTAAAAGTGAGGAATTGCTAGAATTCATTGTAGACAGTGGCTCAACAAGCCATATGATAAATAGTAAAAAGTTTTTACTAGATGAAGTAGATTGCAACTCAAAAATATCAATAGCAAAAAAGGAAGAAACTCTAATAGCAAAATCAGTCGGAAAAATTCAAGGGAAGAAATGTGATCTCAAGGAGGTAGTGTTTGTACCAAATTTGACAAATAATTTACTATCTGTAAGTGCCTTTACCAGAAATAAAGGCAAAGTCATCTTTGAAGATGAAAAGGTATTTGTCGTAAAAAATGGAATAAAAGTTTTAGAAGGAGAAAAACGGGAAAATGGACTCTATACAATAAATATAGAAACAGAAAATCCCGAAATTAAAGAATCTCACCTAACAGCTACCCAAAATGAAGAAATGCTCAAATGGCACAGAAAAATGGGTCACATAAATTTTTCAAGCTTAAAACAATTAAAATCTATGATTAATGGAATAAACATAGAAAAAATAAGTCAAGATGAAATATGTGAAACATGCATTAAAGCTAAACAGGTAAGAAAGTCATTCAATTCCATTAGAACAAAATCAAAAAGGCCTTTAGAAATAATCCATACAGATGTATGTGGACCTTTAGATCCCACTACCCATGACAATAAAATTTTTTTTCGAACATTTCTTGATGACTACACACATTTTTGTCATGTGTATTTGTTACAAAATAAATATGAAGTAAAAGGATATCTGAAAGAATTTATTACAGAAGCAGAAAACCAAATGAATCTAAAAGTTTCAAAAATAAGATGTGACAATGGCGGAGAATATGTAAATGAAGATATAAAATCCTGGTGCAAAGCTAAAGGAATCATTATGGATCTCACCATACCTCACTCACCTCAGCTAAACGGCAAAGTCGAAAGATTAAATAGAACCCTGATGGAGAAAACTAGAGCTCTTTTGATTGATTCTGGTGTAGAAAAATACATGTGGGGAGAAGCTGTAAGGGTTTCAGCCTATTTGCTGAACCGAAGCCCTACTCAAGAATTAGAGAAAACCCCTGCAGAACTTTGGTTCAACAAAAGACCAAATTTGTAAACTTACAACTTTTCGGTTGTGAAGCTTATGTCAAAACCCTAAAACACATAAAGAAATTGGAAGACAGAAGTAAAAAATATACCTTTATAGGTTACGCACCAAATGGTTATCGCCTTTGGGATGTACAAAGCAAACGAATCTTTACAGCTAGAGATGTAATTTTTTTAGATAAAGGATGTATAAATAAAGAAGAAAAATACCTATTGTGTAACCAGAAAAAGAATCTGAAGATCAACTAGAATTAAATGAAGAACCAAGTCTACCAGAAGTCTCTGAAGACAAAGAAGATATCCCTACAAAACCAAGTACTTCAAAATATAATCTTAGACTAAGAAGTAGTTTACAAACACCATCAAGATATGAATACTTCTATTTAGAACGGGACGGAACAACAGAATCAGCTCTTCTAACTTACTCGGAAGCTATATCTGGTCCAAATCAAGAAAAATGGAAAAAGGCAATAAAAGAAGAAAAAGAGTCTCTTGCCAAAAATGAAGTTTGGGAAATAGTAAAAGAAAATGAAGCATCAAACAAGAAGATTCTGACCTCTAAATGGCTCTTTAAAGTGAAAGAAGATGGCCGCTACAAAGCAAGACTAGTTGTAAGAGGCTTTGAACAAGAAGCAGGCATTGATCATAATGAGACATTCAGTCCAGTTATAAGCACTGTCTCTTCAAGGATATACTTTGCTCTAATGGCTAAGAAAAAGTTTGTCTTTAAAACATTTGACATAAAAACAGCTTTTCTATATGAGTTTTTGGATGAAGAAATATATGTTCAATTGTCAGAAGGTTATAATGCGAATATATGTAGGTTGAGAAAGGCATTGTATGGTTTAAAGCAAGCCCCATTAAAATGGAATGAAAGATTAAAATCCTTTCTCAAATCCCAAGATTTCATACAACTAAAATCAGAGCCATGTCTTTTTAAAACCAACAAAGGAAATATGTACCTTGCAATATATGTAGATGATGGTATCTTAATGGGAGATAATGAAGAATAATTAAATAATATTTTAGAAAAACTATCCCAATAGTTTGAAGTTAAAATAAACAATGATACAAGAACATTTTTGGGAATAAATTTGTGTTTTGAGGAAAAAAAAAAAAATTTTACTTTCACAAGAAAATTATGCAAAATCAGTTCTTGAAAGATATAATATGCAAAACACAAAACCAGTACCCACTCCCATTACAGATGTAGTAAAAGAACTATATATATATATATGGAATCTTGTCGACTCACTGTGGAATCCTGTCGACTTTACTGTAGAATGCTGTCGACTCTCTGTCGAATCCTGTTGAATGCTGTGGACTCTATGTCAACTTTCTTCCTTTGCTGTGGTATTTTGGTATTTTGGTTTGCTGTATTGAGTCGTGGGGTAAGATGGTGATTGCGCAGTCGTGATGGTGGTGAGTGGTAAAGCACACAGAGACGACTCAAAGGGGAACCGAAGCATCAGAGAGAGAGAACGCAGCGACCTTGCGGCCTGCGGGCCACCTACTAACGAACTGTCTGCTTCTGCTGTCTGCTATGTTGCAACACTGAACTGACTAACTCCTGACCAACTCTTGACTAACTCTCATTGGCTGCGGGGCAAGCCCTTTTTATAAGCTCAAGCGTGACGTCATCGGACGTCGCGCCGCGGTGTCTGGCGATTGATCTCAGGTTTTGGTTTCG
Source organism: Cordylochernes scorpioides (assembly GCA_030710605.1). Taxonomy (NCBI): domain Eukaryota; kingdom Metazoa; phylum Arthropoda; class Arachnida; order Pseudoscorpiones; family Chernetidae; genus Cordylochernes; species Cordylochernes scorpioides. The sequence goes on along the minus strand of CP092884.1, from coordinate 34,254,667 downwards.
GTAGTTTGGTTTTGGTTTCTAGTTCTCTCTAGATGTACATTTGTTTTTATTTGAACACACCAAAAAGATACGTACAAAGTTAATGGATTAAATGAGGATTGGGTACAATGACAATTAGAGTAGGGGGTGTAAGAAAAGGTGGGGAGTATTTACACAGGTGTTTTATTATTCTTAAATTACCACAGATGGGCCCCCTGCGTTGAAGAATTTAAAAAGGGGCAGCCTGAATTAAATTCTGGTAGATGGGAAGTAATTTTTGAGGAAAATTAATTGGGTAAACAAAGCTATTTACTGGGTGGTAAGAAGTTGCGGTCGACAAGGTGACAGAATGGAAAGATGAAGTAGGAACTGTTAAAAAAATGACAACATGGTGATTAAATTGGTTGACAGTAGGATCAGCTTGAGAACATGGGTTTGCAAGGCGTTTTGCTAGGACGTCTTGGAACTAGTTAACAAGGGATCAAAAAAAAAACTATTGTTCTCCACTTAGCGATCTTGGGTGGGAAAAAAAGAATGAAAATAGCGCGATGGTGAGTGAGTGAAAAAAAAATGCCTGCAGAGTATTCAAGATTGGTGTATGGACAAACTATATCAAGGGAATTTCTGCCAGTGTAAAAAAAATGAACATATAAAAACATAAAGAAAAACGTCAAATAAAAAAAACTGACAAAGACATGGGTCGCGCTGGTGGTGAAAAGAGCCTCTAAAATGGTAAGGTTTGGTGAATGGCGAGGTAATTTCGTGGTTGTTGAGAGAAAACAATTGCAGAAGTTGAGAGGTGTGAAAAGAAAAGTGGTGAAACAAAATTAAGATATAACGCTATTTACAAAAGTGGAACAATGGTACTCGTCTCGAGTACTTGGATGAGAGAGAAAAAAAAAAGGAAAAAACATTGACTAAAAATTGTAAACAAGTCCACTTTAGGCTTTATAGGTCGCTTGAAAAGATGTTGCAGTGGTAACATAGGGTGAGAAAAAAAAAGTTGGTACATAGGTTGACAAACAAATCAGTGTGCAGCATTGCGACAAGACATTGATTTTAAGGGAGATAGTTGCGGGGTAGTATGGTACAACTTGTGGAGTACAAAAAAAAAAGGTTGGGATAAGCTATCTGTAATATAAGGGAAATAGTTGTCAGGACGTAGGAGGTGGGGCAGTTCTAAATAGACGATGAACGGTTTCTCCTATCAAAATCCAGATGATGGTAAGCAGTTGGAAAATGGCTTCTTGTAGTTGAAAAAGTCTATCAATTTTTTTGTGCCTATATTCCTATGTAGATAAGTGTGATTAGCGGGACGGTGGAGAAGGGCATTGTTAGCGTGTAAATTAGGAGAATTAAGTGGAAAATCAAAAATGTTTTCATATTGTATCCTATATGTTTTATGAGAGAGATTAGTTGTGGGCTAAGCCATTTATGTTGGAGGGTTGATGACCTGACTTGGGACTGGGTTGGTTCATGATTGATTTGTAGATGGGGAACTGGGGAAAAATTGTTACTTGAAGTCGATTCTACTTGGATTAGGGTAAAAAGATTTGAGGTTAGAGGTAGAAGAGGTTGGCTGCTGGATGGTTTGGTCGGGAGTTGGTATTCTTGGAACAAGTCCGGTGAGAGATGTCGGGACGGAAATGAGTCATTGTCTTTGGATTGAACAATATGTGCCTGCATGGTGGGGGGTGCTATATGAGGTACGCCTTCTGTGTAGAGTCTGAGTTTGTTGACATGTATTGTGTCGTGTTCCTTATTGAGCGGTTGATTTGGTCTATTAATCTTTACCACATTGGGAGAAATAATTTCTAAAATTGTGTAGGGACCTGTGAAAAAGGGGTAAGCTTTCCAGTGTTAGGATGGTGGTACACTTTGACAAGAACGCGGTCTCCAATTTCGAAGTTAGGTGTTTTGTGATTGAGATCAAATTTTTGTTTATCTTTGTCGTGTTTCAATTGTGTGAGTTGGTATCGCTAAGTTTACATTTTGGCAGAAACGCTTTTAGATATTAAAACAGTAAATAAGCAATGGAGTTAAAAATGCAAATTTTTAAAAAATAATAACATTAAGTAATGAAGTTAAAGGAGAAAAATATCGAAATATTAAAAGTTCGGAAATTTAAACACAAGATGGAAATGTGAAGCCATAAGGTATTGCGGTCATGTCGAAAATATAGTGGAAATATTATTTTTTTTAAATGTTAAAGATAGTTTAATGAAATCTTGAAGACGTGATAAAAAAGGTAAATTTATTTTGTTGTTGTCCTCTTGGCCGACTGTTTTACAAATGGTGTAAAGAATTTATAGTTGTAAATGGTTAAACCTAATTGCAAATTTTCAAAAGTAAAATAGGGAATGTGAGATATATTTTAGGTACAAATTATGCAGAGCAAAATAATGTTTAAAAGGATTAAAGGTGTGGTGCAATTTAAAAGGCAAAACAACTATGGCAAAATTGATATTTAAAATTATTTGAGAAATCGGGATATAACTAAGAAAATAGGCATTATATATTGCATGCGAAAACTAAAATAGCAGGAAAGTGGGAGCATGGAAGACAGGTAGATAGATATAAAGTACCTTGGAAAGGATGATTCCGGCTTGAGTTGAAAACTTCGGGAGATTGCTGGCGTTGAGCGGAAGATGTGAGGGCTGGAGATGGACGGGAGAAGGCATCAAAGGCGGTAAGATCCAGGTCTTGGGGATGAAGGGGTTGCAGTCTTTCTAGGATGGTTGCCAACAAAAGGATCATGGTGCCAAGATGGGGTGGTAGTGTTGTCGGTCCGTGGTCGTTTTTGGGGAACTCTCCGATCTCCTGCACTCTGGCTTCTTTTTCGTCCTGGTTCATCCTGTCAACTCACTGTGGAATCCTGTCGACTCACTGTGGAATCCTGTCGACTTTACTGTGGAATGCTGTCGACTCTCTGTCGAATCCTGTTGAATGCTGTGGACTCTATGTCAACTTTCTTCCTTTGCTGTGGTATTTTGGTTTGCTGCATTGAGTCGTGGGGTAAGATGGTGATTGCGCAGTCGTGATGGTGGTGAGTGGTAAAGCACACAGAGACGACTCAAAGGGGAATCCGAGGCATCAGAGAGAGAGAACGCAGCGACCTTGCGGCCGGCGGGCCACCTACTAATGAACTGTCTGCTGCTGCTGTCTGCTATGTTGCAACACTGAACTGACTAACTCCTGACCAACTCTTGACTAACTCTCATTGGCTGCGGGGCAAGCCCTTTTTATAAGCTCAAGCGTGACGTCATCAGACGTCGCACATATATATAGACAAAAACTTAGAAATATCAAATGATAACAAATTTCCCAACAGACAAGCAATTGGAAGCCTTTTATATTTGACAAACAAAACTAGACCAGACATGACCTTTGCCACAAATATTGAAAGCAGGTCAATGCATGATCCTACAACTCAAGATACACTGCGTGACATTGAAAATGGAACACCAAGAAATAGTGGCCAGAAAATTATGCAAATTTCAGGGTAGACGCGCCTAACCGAGTTATGCAAATGATGTAAAATGCGCAGCTCTCGTGCGCACATGGAGTAAGATATAAGGGAAGGAACTTGCAGAAAGGACAATATTCGTGTCGTTATTTCTTCAAGGAAAATCATTGTAGAAATTTTGTTCTTGTGTCAAAAGACACGTGTAATAACAGAGAATGCCAGGTCATCGTAAACGGAGGCAGTTCAAGCAGACAGACGCTTTTACGAGGGGCATGGTGATCGGACTGAAAAGGGCAGGTTGGTCCATACGTCAAATCGCAGCTGATACACACCTTGGTGCGTCCACGGTGCACCGACTGTGGAGAAGATGGTTGGAACAAGGAAATGTGGCAATTTATAGGAATGTCGGTGCAACCAGAGCGACGTCAGCACGTGTGGATCGGCGTATCCTTCGACAAGCAATGGCGGCCCCACAAGCCACTTGTACCGCCATCCTGCAATATGTGCAAGACACCCTAGATCATTCCATCTCGACCAGAACCATTTCCCGTCGATTGGTTGCCAATGGCTTGCAGTCATGCCGTCCGCTAAGAAGACTGCCATTGACCCCACCGAATAGGCGCCAACGTTTGGAATGGTGCCGGGCTAGATCGACGTGGATGACGGAATGGCAAAGGGTCGTGTTCTCAGATGAGTCGCATTTCTGCTTGTCCAGTGATAGTCGCCGTGTACGCGTGTGGCGTCGACGTGGAGAAAGGTCCAATCCGGCAGCAATTGTGGAACGCCCCACCGTGCGACAACGTGGAATCATGGTTTGGGGCGCAATCGCGTATGATTCCAGGTCACCTTTACTTCGTATTCAGGGCACTATGACGGCCCAACGATACGTTGATGATGTGCTGCGACCGGTGACACTCCCCTACCTTCAGGGGGTACCCAATGCCCTTTATCAGCAGGATAACGCCCGACCGCACACTGCTCGCATTAGCCAACAAGCTCTGCAAGATGTACAGATGCTTCCCTGGCCACCGTACTCTCCTGGTCTCTCACCAATCGAGCACGTCTGGGACATCATTGGACGCCGTTTGCATGCCTTGCCACAGCCGCGTTCAGAAGACGAACTGTGGCAAATGGTTGAGAGGGAATGGAGAGCCATCCCTCAGGACGCCATCCGTACTCTGATTGACTCTCTACCTAGACGTGTTGCTGCGTGCATCGCCGTCCGCGGTGGTCCTACTTGCTACTAAGCCGACGCCGTTCTCGCTCTGTATTATGACTATCATTTTGAAATAAAGATCACTTATTGTTCGTCCCTGTCTCTCTCTGTCTGCCGAGTTTCATCACTTTCTGGCCACTATTTCTTGGTGTTCCATTTTCAATGTCACGCAGTGTATTATAAACATCAAAAGAACCCTAAGATATTTAAATCACATCACCAATTTAAGCATATCATATGATGGAGAGATGCCATTTGAATTAAATGTGTATTGTGATTCTGACTTTGCTGGAGATATTAATACTAGAAAAAGTACCACAGGATATGTAGTTTACTTATGTGGAGGTCCCATAAGTTGGTGCTCCAGAAAGCAACCTGTAATTGCCCTTTCCAGCACTGAAGCAGAGTTCATTGCTGCAGCAGATGCATGCAAAGAAGTGTCATACATAAGATCCCTATTAGAAGAATTAATTCCAGATAATTTTGATATAAATCTCTATGTTGATAACCAAAGTACTATAAAAATTATAAAATCAGGCCAATTTACCACTAATACTAAACATATTGATGTCAAATATCATTTTGTGAAAGATCAAGCTCAAAAGTTTAACCTGATATATTGTCCAACAGAACACCAAATTGCAGACATCCTAACAAAACCTCTAGCCAGACCAAAGTTTGACAAATTCAAATCCCTTCTTATGACAACCATTTGAAACATAAGTCAAGTAAAGAAACTGTTGAATGTGATAAGATCACTGATTTAAGAGGGAATGTTGCAAAAAAAGAATAGTAAATCAATGATCTTGAAATACGTTTAGACTGACAACACTGTAATATAAAAAACGAGAACAAAATAAGCGTTTTGTTTTGTTTACAAAATTAGTAATTGTAATGTAAATTGGTAAATGTTCTTTTCTCTCTCTCTTTGAAAATAATAAATTTAAAATACTTTCTTAAAAGGTAAAATTGCCTAATTTTTTAAAACCAACTTCAGCTGTAAGTAAACTTGTTATTTGTTGTTTCATTGTCTGAAACATAAGAGATTCCTAACATAAACTATCTCACAAACGACCATTTTTTATCTTTCTTTTAGTTTACAAAAACATACACACAAAAAAGGCAAGTTTATGACTACATTATTTAGATATTTTTCAATATTTTTTCACAAACGTTAATCAATATTTTGCCAAATACTAATCCGTTTTTTTGCCAAAAATCTCTATATATATATAAAAATGAATGTTTGTATGTTTGTCTGTTTGTATGTCCGGTATAAAAAGGAATACGGGGAAGACGATAGGCTATTTTAAAAAATATATAAATCAATTAAAATTGCATGGAAACTTTCTCCGTGGATTATAAATACCAGAGAATAAAACGTAAGGAGAAAAATATTTTTTAATAAACAACTACACGAGCTTTCGGGCAGTCACGCCCTTCAACTGGTAATGATACATGATGGCGAAAGGCTTTATATAGGATTCCGTTTTTTAAAATATATTTACATACGAGAAGAATATAGGACGGCTAAAATATTAATTAAGTTAAAAGTATTTTGCAAATCTAAACTATTGTATATGATATTTACAAAAATATGCTAATCCTGTAATGCCATAAGACAAACAAATGGTAAATTTGCAGATGGTTATACTATGAAACTATACAATGAAACCGGACAACGAATGTTCAACCCGCCATCAGCGGCCACATTGGTGCTATAGAGGGGGGGGGGGGGGTTGGGGGTTTAAAGGTTATTTAAGTTATTACATATGTCCCCCCCCCCTGATATTGTGTAGGTAAATCTATATGTCGGTTAATGCTGTTTTTTGATATGGATAATATGGCCTCTATGATCAGTCTTTGGTATTTATTGGAGATGTTATTGTATAAGGTGGTGGGAGAAGCTAAATCGAATGAGTGGCCTGTCTCACCTATATAGGTTGCACCACAATCGTTGCATGAGACTGAGTAGACCGAGCCACCCGATGATTGAACACTGGCAGGCCTCTGTGATCGGGTAATAGGATGTCTAAGGATGGTGGCTAGGCTTTTATTGTTTTTAAAAAAGGTATTGATGCCGTAAGATTTAAGAAGGTGGGATATGGCTGCGGATTGTGTTGAGTAAGGTAAGATGCAGTTACTTCTATGGGGTAACATGGGTTTCATATGGGCCGGGTTGTATTGATATTTGCGAATGAAATGGTATGGATATTGGGAGAGGGCAAGCTGTTTTTTAATGTTAGAAAACTCTAATGATCTGAATATGGGCAGGGAGCAATGAGTAACCAACCTCTTGGTAAGTGTTCTAACAGTATTAATTTTATGGGATAAGGGACAGAAAGACTTGAAATTGGTGTAGAAAGTTGGGTTATTGATTTTATGATATACGGTTGTGTGGTAGTGTGAAGGGGTACGAATAATCAGTACGTCTAGAAATGGTATTACATTATTGGCCTCTGGTTCATAACTGAAGGAAATATCGGGGTGAAAGGAGTTAAGAACAGATAAGATACTGTTCTCCTGTCCGGTTTCACATATACAGAGGATATCATCAATATATCTCCTCCATATGTGAATACCCGGTGTGAATTGCTGTTGGATCCAGTTATCAAGTGTGGACATAACTATTTCGGCTAAGGGTGATGATAACGGGCTGCCCATGGGTGAGCCCCTGATCTGTTTGTAAAATTGGCTGTTAAAAGAAAAATCTGTAATGTCTAAGCATATGGAGGTGAGCGCTACTATAGTAGCAACGGTGTTAGAGTCCAGTTGGGTGTCCTGCAGGAATTTTGTTAGCTGTGAAATGATCAGTTGATGGGGCAGTGATAAATACATTGAATTAACATCATATGATATCATGGTCGAATTCTGATATGGGGTGAGAGATTGGATGAACTGTATAAAGGCTGGGATGTCTGTTATGGAGGAAGATAGTGGTCGGGTCTTTACAAGGGGTGTTAAGAATGATGACAGATATTTGGAAAGTCTGTATGCCGGGGAGAGGTGATAGGCTATGATGGGGCGAAGGGGAACTGTGGGTTTATGGATTTTGGGCAGCCCGTAAATGTAGGGCGTATTGGATATATCTGAAGTAAATGTGTGATATTGCTCAGTTGTGATGGAGCCGGACTTTTTTAGACGCAACAGTTTTAACCGGAATGTTCTGGTGGAGGAGGTTACGTCTATCCTGGTAATCGGTATGAAAGTTGTTTGGTCTTTAAGAATGTCCATCATCTTAGAGATGTAATCATCCGTATCCAAGATGACAGTTTGGGATCCCTTGTCTGACCGGGTAATCATGATCTGTGGGTTCTGTCTGAGTGATCGGAGTGAGCGGTACTTACCAAGGGATAGGTGCATCTGGGGGGCTGGTTTCCGGAGGACTTGGGTTACAGATTGCCGTATGGTGTGTTGGGTGGCGTGGGGAAGCGGGCTGATGGCAGGCTCAACACCCGCGATGATCATAGGAATGTCTGCCCTGGATGGGGGTCGGTATTTAAGACCATATGATAAGATTTCCCTTTGGTTGGCAGATGGCACAAATGTAGATAGGTTAATGAAAGTGGGAGCGTGGGGTTTGCAGGGAAGGTATTCAGCAGGGAAGCCATACTTGGTGGACCAGTGGACTAATTTAGAAAGGTGGCGGGTTCTGCAGCTGCCATCTTGGCGCTTGACGTCTGCCGTGATGAGCGTGAAGAGTACTCTTGGGAAGTACCGCTCACTCCGATCACTCAGACAGAACCCACAGATCATGATTACCCGGTCAGACAAGGGATCCCAAACTGTCATCTTGGATACGGATGATTACATCTCTAAGATGATGGACATTCTTAAAGACCAAACAACTTTCATACCGATTACCAGGATAGACGTAACCTCCTCCACCAGAACATTCCGGTTAAAACTGTTGCGTCTAAAAAAGTCCGGCTCCATCACAACTGAGCAATATCACACATTTACTTCAGATATATCCAATACGCCCTACATTTACGGGCTGCCCAAAATCCATAAACCCACAGTTCCCCTTCGCCCCATCATAGCCTATCACCTCTCCCCGGCATACAGACTTTCCAAATATCTGTCATCATTCTTAACACCCCTTGTAAAGACCCGACCACTATCTTCCTCCATAACAGACATCCCAGCCTTTATACAGTTCATCCAATCTCTCACCCCATATCAGAATTCGACCATGATATCATATGATGTTAATTCAATGTATTTATCACTGCCCCATCAACTGATCATTTCACAGCTAACAAAATTCCTGCAGGACACCCAACTGGACTCTAACACCGTTGCTACTATAGTAGCGCTCACCTCCATATGCTTAGACATTACAGATTTTTCTTTTAACAGCCAATTTTACAAACAGATCAGGGGCTCACCCATGGGCAGCCCGTTATCATCACCCTTAGCCGAAATAGTTATGTCCACACTTGATAACTGGATCCAACAGCAATTCACACCGGGTATTCACATATGGAGGAGATATATTGATGATATCCTCTGTATATGTGAAACCGGACAGGAGAACAGTATCTTATCTGTTCTTAACTCCTTTCACCCCGATATTTCCTTCAGTTATGAACCAGAAACCAATAATGTAATACCATTTCTAGACGTACTGATTATTCGTACCCCTTCACACTACCACACAACCGTATATCATAAAATCAATAACCCAACTTTCTACACCAATTTCAAGTCTTTCAGTCCCTTATCCCATAAAATTAATACTGTTAGAACACTTACCAAGAGATTGGTTACTCATTGCTCCCTGCCCATATTCAGATCATTAGAGTTTTCTAACATTAAAAAACAGCTTGCCCTCTCCCAATATCCACACCATTTCATTCGCAAATATCAATACAACCCGGCCCATATGAAACCCATGTTACCCCATAGAAATATCTGCATCTTACCTTACTCAACACAATCCGCAGCCATATCCTACCTTCTTAAATCTTACGGCATCAATACCTTTTTTAAAAACAATAAAAGCCTAGCCACCATCCTTAGACATCCTATTACCCGATCACAGAGGCCTGCCAGTGTTCAATCATCGGGTGGCTCGGTCTACTCAGTCTCATGCAACGATTGTGGTGCAACCTATATAGGTGAGACTGGTAGGTCCGTGGCCATCAGGATGGTTGAGCATGGCAGGTGTATCAATAACAAAGACAGCAAATCCCTCATTTACAACCATACTCTAAACACAGGCCACTCATTCAATTTAACTTCTCCCACCACCTTATACAATAACATCTCCAATAAATACCAAAGACTGATCATAGAGGCCATATTATCCATATCAAAAAACAGCATTAACCGACATATAGATTTACCTACACAATATCAGGGGGGGCCGCTGATGGCGGGTTGAACATTCGTTGTCCGGTTTCATTGTATAGTTTCATAGTATAACCATCTGCAAATTTACCATTTGTTTGTCTTATGGCATTACAGGATTAGCATATTTTTGTAAATATCATATACAATTGTTAAAAGTCGTAACATACAATATGTAAATATCTTTTTTGAGTGTATAACTGGGAATGTAAATTTCTTTTAAATGAATTATTATTATGTCAAATATATTTTGAATGGATTATTATTATGTAATTTCCCTTTTGTATATAACTAAGCCGTGTTGTTTAAATAAAGAGTTTCTTAGAGTTTCTTAGAGTTTCTTAGGAGAGCGAGAGCTTCTGCGTGTAGTAGCCGCTGGTTTCTGCCTTCGTTATTTTCCTTCCTGGCTGGATCACCCAAGGCAGTCCAAACTGATATCAAGACCTTCGGTGAGGGTCTCACTTGTTGGGAGGAGGTTCTTCAATCTTGACCCTCGTAATCTCAACATTTAATGGCGTCCCCGGGTGGGCTGCGTGGGCCGGTCTAGCAGAGGAAGAATTAGCCTGCCGAGTAGCAGAGGAAGAATTAGCCTGCCGAGTGCAGAGGAATAATTAGCCTGCCGAGTGCAGAGGAAGAATTAGCCTGCCGAGTAGCAGAGGAAGAATTAGCCTGCCGAGTGCAGAGGAAGAATTAGCCTGCCGAGTGCAGAGGAAGAATTAGCCTGCCGAGTGCAGAGGAAGAATTAGCCCGCCGAGTGCAGAGGAATAATTAGCCTGCCGAGTGCAGAGGAAGAATTAGCCTGCCGAGTGCAGAGGAAGAATTAGCCTGCCGAGTGCAGAGGAAGAATAAGCCTGCCGAGTAGCAGAGGAATAATTAGCCTGCCGAGTAGCAGAGGGAGAGTGAGAATCTGCAGAGCTCAAAGGAACAGAAGCTCAAGCTCAAAAGCAAAGAAGACAAAGAAGCTAAAGAGGCTCAAGGCAAATAAGCCAAAGAAGCTCAAGGCAAAGAAGCTAAAGAGGCTCAAGGCAAAGAAGCTAAAGAGGCTCAAGGCAAAGAAGCTAAAGAAGCTCAAAAGCAAAGAAGCTAAAGATGCTCAAGGCAAGGAAGCTAAGGAAGCTCAAGCTCAGGAAGCAGAAGCTCAAGAGGCTCAAGCTCAAGGCAAAAGAAGCTAAAGAAGCTCAGGCTCAGGAAGCTCGGGGGACCAGAAGCTCAAGAGAACAGGAGCTCAAGAAGCCCTTTGTTAAAGGTTTAAAGGAGCTCGGGAAGCCCTTTGTTAAAGGTTTAAAGGAGCTCGGGAAGCCCTTTGTTAAAGGTTTAAAGGAGCTCGGGAAGCCTTTTGTTAAAGGTTAAAAAGAGCTCAGTGAAGCTCAAGGTTTAAAGGAGCTCGAGAAGCCCTTTGTTAAAGGTTTAAAGGAGCTCGAGAAGCCCTTTGTTAAAGGTTTAAAGGAGCTCGAGAAGCCCTTTGTTAAAGGTTAAAAAGAGCTCAGTGAAGCTCAAGGTTTAAAGGAGCTCGAGTAGCCCTTTGTTAAAGGTTTAAAGGAGCTCGAGAAGCCCTTTGTTAAAGGTTAAAAAGAGCTCAGTGAAGCTCAAGGTTTAAAGGAGCTCAAGAGGCCCTTTGTTAAAGGTTAAAAAGAGCTCAGTGAAGCTCAAGGTTTAAAGGAGCTCAAGAGGCCCTTTGTTAAAGGTTAAAAAGAGCTCAGTGAAGCTCAAGGTTTAAAGGAGCTCAAAAGGCCCTTTCTTAAAGGCTAAAGAGAGCTCAGTGAAGCTCAAGGTTTAAAGGAGCTCAAAAGGCCCTTTGTTAAAGGTTAAAAAGAGCTCAGTGAAGCTCAAGGTTTAAAGGAGCTCAAAAGGCCCTTTGTTAAAGGTTTAGGGGAGCTCAAGGGAAAAAAAGAAGCTCAAGTAGGCAAAGAGGTTGAAGAAGCTCAAGTAAGGCAAAGAAGTTGAAGAGGCTCAAGTATAAAGGAGCTCAAAGGCAAAGAAGGAGAGGATACCTACAAGGTGAAAGGCTACCTACAAGGTAAAAGGATACCTACAAGGCGAAAGGATAACTACAAGGTGAGATGGAGGATGTTAGCAGAAGGCGTAGAGAGGCGATAAGAGGCGTTTTTACCGAAGTGGTAAATGATATGAATACAGAGTTAAGGGATCCTCTTATTGACAAAAGTGGCATATATGCCAAATTTGATAGATTGGAAGCTCTCTATTTGGAGCTGGTGGTATTGAATGAACGATGTCAGGCAATTTTATTAGCCAAAGCTGAGGCTACCGATGATGAAATAGATAGGGAGTTTGAGGAGTGTGAACCCTACATCACGGAAAGATATTATTTAAAGACTAGAATTCGCGTAATGCGTGAGCAGGATAGGGATGCTCAGGCCAAGACTTCTCAAATTCCACCAGGGGCGTCTAGTGCCTCTCCGATTTCAGAAGCCGATAATCGGAAAGTTATCAAACTTCAGAATACTTCTACGTCTCTATCGAAAAGCCCAGAAGAGTCCATGAAAAATGAAATGGAAGGCGTGGAAAAAGAGGATTCTGTAAAAACTGCTAGAGCTACGGATGTGAAGCCTGCTCTAGCTAAAGCTAGAATGCTAAAGGAAGCTTGTTCAGCTCCCTCTATAATAGATATTGAATATGAGGGCAAAAAAGGTGCTGTGAATGCTATTAGAGAAAAGAAGGAATTGAGAGCAGCAGTTGAAGGCGGTGAAAGGTAGAAAACAGAAGCGGCAGTTAAATGCAATAAAGTGAATGATTCTGAAGCGAATCCTAAGGACGAAGGCGTAAAGGAATCTGAAGCGAATCGTAAGGACGAAGGAGTAAAGGATTCTGAAGATGAGCCTAAGGGCGACGGAGTAAATGATTCTGCAGCAAAGCCTAAGGACGACGGAGTAAATGATTCTGGGGCAAAGCCTAAGGACGACGGAGTAAATGATTCTGAAGCGAATCCTAAGGACGAAGGAATAAAGGATTCTGAAGATGAGCCTAAGGGCGACGGAGTAAAGGATTTTGAAGATGAGCCTAAGGGCGACGGAATAAAGGATTTTGAAGATGAGCCTAAGGGCGACGGAGTAAAGGATTCTGAATCAAAACCAACTGGAGATACGGAATCTAAAATAAAGAATAAGGGAGATCTACAAAAACTTAAGGGCAACTCAGGGGATTGGCTCTCAAGGTGGGGGCAATTTGGTAGAAATAGTGCAAATGAAAAATATGAAGAGGCAAATTTAAAGGATAGGGAAGATTCTGAAGCGAAGCCTAAGGGCGACGGAGTAAGGGATGCTGAGACTGCAATTAAAGGTTATGAACCGGTGAGCAATTCTAGAGCAGCAGAACAGGGTACTGATTCAAGGGTGGAAGAAAACCTAGATGTAGAACAAGGTACTGATTCAAGGGTGGAAGAAAACCTAGATGCAGAACAGGGTACTGATTTAAAGGTGGAAGAAAACCTAGATGCAGAACAAGGTACTGAATCAAGGGTGGAAGAAAACCTAGATGCAGAACAAGGTACTGAATCAAGGGTGGAAGAAAAGATAGATGTAGAACAGGGTACTGATTCAAAGGTGGAAGAAAACCTAGATGCAGAACAAGGTACTGATCCAAAGGTGGAGGAAAAGCTAGATGTAGAACAAGGTACTGAATCAAGGGTGGAAGAAAACCTAGATGTAGAACAAGGTACTGATTCAAGGGTGGAAGAAAACCTAGATGTAGAACAAGGTACTGATTCAAGGGTGGAAGATAACCTAGATGCAGAACAGGGATACTGGTTTCCTGATCGCCCTGTTTTTGGGTGTGAGTCCGAGACGACGCCTATACGGCCAGTATGTGACGGCGCTTCCTGTCGAGGACACGGCGCACGCGCCTTAAGACGGTATTTGAGGAGGAGACCCATTCTGCTGAGGAGAATCCCGGAAATAGGGATTAAACTTCGGAAAAATAAGTACGGAATTTTGGCCGACGTGAGGAGATATTTCCAGGTAATGGCCATCAAGGAAAATGATTGGGACTACCTCCGATTTCTTTGGAAGAGGAAGATGGACGCCCATGGGGCAATCTCCGGTGGTGTGTATGGAGGGGGTGCCGCAGTGTGCCGGATTTTTTCTTTTTACAAAAAAGAAAGGTGGGGGTATGTTAAAGTCGTAACATACAATATGTAAATATCTTTTTTGAGTGTATAACTGGGAATGTAAATTTCTTTTAAATGAATTATTATTATGTCAAATATATTTTGAATGGATTATTATTATGTAAATTTCCCTTTTGTATATAACTAAGCCGTGTTGTTTAAATAAAGAGTTTCTTAGAGTTTCTTAGAGTTTCTTAGTGAGTTTCTTAGGAGAGCGAGAGCTTCTGCGTGTATTAGCCGCTGGTTTCTGCCTTCGTTATTTTCCTTCCTGGCTGGATCACCCAAGGCAGTCCAAACTGATATCAAGACCTTCGGTGAGGGTCTTACTTGTTGGGAGGAGGTTCTTCAATCTTGACCCTCGTAATCTCAACAACAATAGTTTAGATTTGCAAAAATATATTTTTAACTTAAATAATATTTTAGCCGTCCTATATTCTTCTCATATATCAGGGCGTGACTGCCCGAAAGCTCGTGTAGTTGATTATTAAAAAATCTTTTCTCCTTACGTTTTATTCTCTGGTATTTATATTCCACGGAGAAAGTTTCCATGCTATTTTAATTAGATAAAAATATTATTTTCAAAAACGACAAATATATTTTAATAAAATATACACAAATACAATACTTCAGAAATAAACAAATACTTAACCATCAGATATAAAAAATATATTACTTTCATATATAACAGATTTATTATTTTTAGATTTAGACAAATATATGTATATACAATTTTTATTTTTATTCCATGGGTAAAATTACACTAGGTCATGAACGTTGAAAGCAAAAGGTTTTCATACTATAGTATAGATTAACAATATTTTTAGATATAGAGACAAATACATTTCTTTCAGATATAAACAACACCCAACCATCAGATATAAAAATTACAAAACTTTCAGACGTAAACAAAACAGTACTATCAGATGTAAACAAATACAATATTTTCAGATATGAACAAATTCAATATTTTCAGATATGAACAAATGCAATACTTTCAGAAGTGAACAAATACAATACTCTCAGATATAAACAAATACAATATTTTCAGATATGAAAAATACAATATTTTCAGATAGGAACAAATTCAATACTTACAGACCAAACAAATACAAAACCTTCAGATATAGACAAATACAATACTTTCAGATATAGACAAATACAATCCTTTCAGATATAAGCAAATACAATACTTCCAGATGTAAACAAATATAATTTTTTTCAGATATGGACAAATACAATACCCTCAGGTGAAAACAAATATACAATACTCTCAGATATAAACAAATACAATAATTTCATATATGAAATATTGTACAAACTTTCATATATACATGGATACAATACTTCAAATAATAGACAAATTCTTTTACTTTTGGAAATTAACAATTATATTTCCTTTAGAAATAGATATATAGAATGCTTCGCGAAATAGAGAAATATTTTATTTTTGGAAATACATTAATTAAAGAAATCATGCACATATCTCCATTGGTAAATGAAGATTAATAAAAAATTCTTTAGAGACTAATGACTTAGGATAAATTGTGTGATATGTTCACAGGATTTATATTTATGGAATATGTTGATGTACGGGTTCTATAAATATATATTCATTGTATTGTGTGTTTGCTATTTACTTTTATATAGTATATTATATTTATATTATCTTGTTGTGTGTGGACAATATTGCGTCGCCTTTTCTATCTCTTGTTTCTAATTATTTATAATCTTTACAGAAAGTAAATTATATTTTCAAACCCAATTATATATATTTTGAATTTACAAAGTTTCAAATCAATATCTCAAAGTGGCGACATATCCAGAATTAAGGTGATAATTTGATTTCTATATATTGACGTCCTTTTTGTTCGAACATACTGTCCATTTTTACATTGGATTCTTCCAAATACATCTTTGATTTTCAATTGATCTGTTATCGATAAGAGATTTTAAAATTATACAGAAGTCGTTCAAGAAAATTATTCAGAATATGTTTTTAGAGAAAATTGATTTATTTTTCGTTTATATCAATTATTCAAATTGAATTTTGCTTTTTAGAATTAAAATTTCCTTACTCATTTTGCTATGCAATTTGCATTATTTCAAGGACTTGATATCCGAATATATTGAAAATCTGATTTACTTCTTATCGACGACCAACTAACCTGGCTTTGTAATTTTGGCCATCGAGAAATCTGCTGCTGAGTTGGTCGATAGGTCGTCTGCATTGTTTGAAATTATCCTTTGATATGTTTTCTTTAGGAGCTATGACCATCACAACCTAAGTCTGAACTCAGCTGAATTCAATGTTATAAAGTTGTGAAAAAATATTTTGCTAAAATAAAAAATATCCACTAATATTCGTAACGTACTTGTGAAAAAAAAAATATATTGAAATTATGAAAAATAGTGTTAAAGTGAAATTGTATTGGGATGGGGTGAGATATTAAGAAAAAGGCATCTCCTGATCGTGCAACTAAAAATTGAAGATTGCTTGTGCAATATTTCGAAAAAAACGTAATTAATAGTTGATTTTAAATTATTCCAGAATTTGCCAATTACCTTTTCCTGATTTATTAAAAAGTTATTAATTTATATTTTTTATTCAAGAGAGAGAGAGATAATTGGCCATTTATGGAATAATTCAAAAATCAACGTTCCGTTGATATTTATTATGCAAATGGTGTAAGGATCATCAAATTTTGTTGCACGATTAGAAGATGCCTTTTTCTTAAAAATTAATAATATAATTTTGCGCAAAAGAGAGAGAGAGAGAAGAGAGAGCTCAATGCATTAAATCTTCAATTTTTTAGAAAGATTTCTATAGAGAGTCCTAGAAAAGAAAATCTCCATAGTTCTTTCAAAAAGCTAATTTACTGTATTTAATAGCAAATGCTGGGTATAAAGGAAAACAGTCTAATTCAATAGTAAAACGTTCTGGAATTTAAAATGGAGAAACCGCTGGGAGGGTTAACAACCGATAAGCCAGAACTACCTTTTTAAATTTTTATTCATTGCAGCATATATATATACATTAGATATAAAGAAAGCATATCCTGATCAGGAGCACTAGTGCTTTTTAGATGGCAGAACGCCATCTAGTAAACTAGAAATGAACTACACGCTGATTTAACCTGATCTCTGATATTTGGCCAACCCAATTTCTCGATAAATCAAGAAAATCCATCCACGAACGCGTTTCGCACTATTGGCGCTCGTCAGCGTGGAGCAGGCTGTACCACTGCGACCAGAAAGATTTTCGGTCATAGAGGCTTATTGAGAAACCAAGAAATGGGTATTCAAGGCCTAATTTGCGTAAATACGCTTAACACATGAAAAAAAATAGAAAAAATAATAAATGGGTCAGATGTTTATATTAAAAATAAAGAATTCATATGCTGACCAGGATCACATGTGTTAGATGGCAGAGCGCTATCTTTTTTTTTACGCAAATTTGGTGTTAAATACCCATTTCTTGGTTTCTCAAGAAGCCTCTGGGACCAAAAATCTTTTTGAGCGCATGGTACAGCCTGCTCCACGTTGACGAGCGCCAACAGCGCGAAACGCGTTCGTGGATGGCTTTTTTGATTTATAAAGAAATTTGGTTTTGCCAAATACAAGGGAACAGATTAAATCAACGTTTAGTTGATATCTGTTCCACTAGATGGCGCTCTGCCATTTCAGATGATTTCGATATTCATGAAATTTCAGTCAGATTAGTTACGTATTGTGGACATGTATAGCCGACAAATATACATACATACATACACTGACTTTTATATATATAGGGATTCGTCGTGGCGGTTCCTGATTGGACCTCATCCCCCTTTGACGTCACAATTAGGATATAAGCTGGGTGTCACTGAGCCTGAATAAATCAGGGTAGGAGAGTAGCTAGGTCGCCATGTTGCCCGAATGACCAGAGCGATCTCAGGATTCCCCCTGAGTAGTCACCCTTCCCGGAAATCACCCCAAAACCGAGGTAATCATGTTTCTATGTGTGTTGCCTTCAATTTTCTTTAGGCTAGTGCGATTTCACTTCCGGCCCATGACGTTGTCGTCTCCACTTATTTTACAACATATATATTTAAAGTATGAAAAAAAGACATATAAGTTGCACGATAAGGAGATGTATTTTTTTTTAAATTATGCACCTTATCTCAGAACAATATCAAATTTGTACTATTTTTCATATATATAAAGGTTAATTCATCATCCAGGCATACTTAGTTGAAAGTCTGACTCTACCTGTAGTTTGAGGCCATTCATAACTAGGAAGCCATTGTGCTGCCGACTCTAACACGAGTACAAACGCAGCTCCTCCATATCCTTGGAGAGGAACATTTGCTGAGGTTTATTAACAAGGTCAGTTGAACTCAGGATTTTTAAAGAAGTCCTTCTCCTCTTCTAACAATGCTGCTATTGGTCCACAACTATTTATTCGTCAGAGCAATTCTGCTTGTTTCACAGCTGGCCTTCATATCTGAAGGTCGTTTCCATATCCTCGACCTGGGGACGTACTCTATAGCAGTCAGCTCTGCCGAGGGAGTGTACAATGTAAAATTGCATTGTTGAAAAAGGCAATACCATCTTCCTGAAATTTTAAATTGTAAGATTTTAATTGTGATTTGATGGTCAAAACCAGCTACTTGTCCAGGCAGTGCTGGTCCGTAGTCAAATACAACAGCTAAAAATTCCATGACAGATATCAATAACATGCTTCACATTAAAATTATTCGATTAAAATTTTCTTAAGCCATTTATGTTTAGAATATTCACCAGTAAATAATTATAAATTGGAAACAATAAAAACATTTTAAGATATTTTTTTATCCAAAAATAAATGTCTATCTAACATATCAAAGTGTATACAAAAACTGTGCAGCATCTATGGATTTTCTCTCCGAACTAGAAGATTTGGTTGGGGACAAAGCCACACAGCATCAGCTTTGTCAACTTTAAAACGCCCCACCTGGAACCCATGGTTTTGGCATAAGGCCCTTGCAGTCCAGAGCGGACTTAGATTTTTTTATATCCACAAGGCAACACACACAATAGAATTATTTTAATTAAAAAAAAAAGGTATTCACCTGTTATAAAGTGTTGTGGCTTATCCTATTGCCAAAAAACAGCTATTGTTGGGAATATATTGATCTGATAAAGAAAATATTACCTCTCCTCCAATCATTGAATATTTAAAATTGAAGATAGTGTAATATTGTGTATTGTGTGTACTATAGTAAGATTGGGGGGTGTCTCTCTCTCGTCTATATTTTCCTTTATTTCTCCAACTGATGGATGGAATATAAAATGAACAGTTACACAGAAGAGTTGAGTTTGAAAAATATTTATTGATTACGCATTCTAAAACTTTTTATTTTATTATGATTGAAGTAAATCAGAAGTTAATTAGCAGAGACTGGCTAAAACTTCTATAAAACACACAAAAAAGGATTAGTTGAAAGTATTGGTGAGGGATATAAACTTACAGGTGTTGAAATTTGATAGAACTGTTTACAGTTACTTTAGATCAACATGGTATGTTTGTCGATATATTTTATTGAATATTTCTTGAAAGTGTGAATAACATTAAAATATTATTTCCTTAAAAATGAAATATTTCACAAAATTAATTAAAAAATAATTGATGAATGGCATTTAGGATATTTTATTTAGGTAATTATATTCAAGACATTTAGAAATAAACGAAATTAATTGAATTACTAGTTGAAAATTTCAAAGTATGAACTCGTTTCATTTATAAATTAGATATACATTTAGTCAAAGTAAATAAATTATTCAAACTCGTTAATTTAAATAAATAAATTAGTTTGGAGTGTTAATAAAAAATATTTAAAGACTTTGAGCTATTTGAGCTATTTTTCTAATTTAAAATTATTTAAACAATATGGTATACAACTATATTCTATTGATAATACATATAATATTTTCATCAATTTATAGAAGTTGATTAATAATAAACATCTCTGTTGATGCTATGAAGCAGTTTCAGTGAAGAGATCACTCATTGTGGATCACATGTTGTATTGAACATAGGAACAGTTCTTCTGATGGTCTTGGAGTGACTAAATATAAAATATGACTACGGTGACCACCTCATAGCAGGTGATCTTAGTATAAATCAACTGTAAATTACCAGTAAGCAACCATCTCGAAGCAGATGATTTTGATATTATGTAAATTTTAATTCCAACTTTTGGCAAACAACTCTGATAGAAGATGATTTTGGTATAGTTCAACTATAGAGAACAAATTGAAACCACCTCATTACAGATGGTATTTGTTTAATTTAAATATTTATTCCTCAACATTAAAGTTTTATATAATACTAGCCGAACGACCCGGGCAACGCCCGGGTTTTACCCGATTAGATGTTTTTATTCAAATACTATTCATTACAATTATAAATTGGCGCCGTGGATGTCACTCTTGTGAAACGTCCCGCTCCAAACTTTGTGTCTGAGAAGCGATTTTTTTATAGAAAGATGATCTGGCTTTTGTTTTCTGCTCGAATTAATGTTTTTCTGTTAGAAATTTTTTTCCTGCGTACAAAATAATGAACTGGTTTCACCCTTGGTCTCTGCGTTTTGGAATTTTTCCCGATATAATTTTGTATCTGATAATCAAACATGTATCGTCATCATCATTTTCTGACTAAAAATATATAGTTTTAATAATTGATTTATATATTTTTTAAAATAACCTATCGTCTTCCCCGTATTTTTTCACCTATGTATGGAAATTTTGGTTTGAATTAGTGAAATACTGCGAATTTGTATACCGGACATACAAACAAACATACAAACATTCATTTTTATATATATAGAAGATATGACCTTGACATTAATACCATAAATAAATATACTCTTAGTAGATGATATTAATGATGCTTTGATTTTAAAATAAAAAAATATTCTCCGTTTTCTCTCATTGGACTTAAACTTGGGAAATGTCATTTTAGCAGGTTAACAGTTGTACATCTGTGACAATAATGATATATAATGTTAAATAAATATTCTCTAACAGTAATGAGCTAATATGTCGGTTATTCTTTCCATCATTGACCTTCATTATCATGAGGAATCATAGTTTACAATTTTTTAGTGAAGGTTTTTAGCAACTACATAAATATACTTTAAGCGAAACAATGTAATAATTACATAGCTTTAAACAAGAAATTTTTTTCTAGTATAGGCGTGGAGTCAACAAATAGTGGTAAATTCTATTTGCAGGTTTCAGAAATGTATTTTATTCTGAAGGATGAGATTATCAATCCAAATCAGCCGCATAGCCCCATCCAGGGGACCAGTCTGTGGCCATCCCCTGAACCACATAGACCCAATGACCTAGCCTATGACCTAACCCGAGCCCCGCGATCCAGTAGCCCAGTCAGTGGCCAACCTTTCAGCCAGCCATTGAAACAACAACATGCCAAATGCCAGCTCTACCTTATCTCGAGGTATACCCTACATTGGTTGTTGAGACTCTAAATCATTAAAAGGAGATTTAGTGCTGAACAAATATAATTTTAAAAAATGATATTTAAATTTAATAACCGTCTTTAAAAATGCGAATTCATCATCATTAATAGCGACACAAATGGATAGAAGAGCGAGCAAGAAATAAAGCGAGAGAATAGGTGAAATATATTTGGAGTTTAAAAAAGAATAATTTCAGAAATATATTCTGAAATATATTTTACCTTAATAAAAAAGAATAAACTCCAATATCAAGAGTATATTGGAGGTCTGGACCGAAAAGAAATAACAAACTCCAATATTAAGAGTATATTGGAGATCTGGACCAAAAAGGAATAACAAATTCCAATCTCAAAAGTATATGGAGGTCTGGACCAAAAATAAATAATACACTCCAATATCGAGTTTATATTGGAGATCTGGACCAAAGATGAATAACAAACTCCAATATCAAGAGTATATTAATGATCTAGACTATAGAGGAATAACAAACTCCAATATCAAGAGTGTATTGGAGATCTAGACCAGAGAGGAAAAACAAATTCCAATATCAAGAGTATATTGGAGGTCTGGACCAAAAATAAATAATACACTCCAATATCAAAGGTATATTGGAGGTCTGGACCAAAAAGAAATAATACACTCCAATATCAAAGGTATATTGGAGATCTGGACCAAAAAGGAATAACAAACTCTAATATCAAAGGTGTTGTGTCGCTTCCCAGTATTAGTCACAACACGCAGCCAATATCTACTGGTCAATTTCTCTTTAATTGCACCGTAAATGTCATATATATACAAATATATATTTAAATATTAATAATAAAAAACATGCAAAATACATACAGCTATTTAACAATTTACATACACAACACATCTCCCCTCTTAATAGTAGTGCAGCCGGTCTGGCGGTCTTCTGGATCGCTGCGGTCTTGGACTGCGCACAGGGACAGGGACAGCCGCAGCAGCAGGGCCCGGTTCTGGTACTGGAGTGTCCTCTTGTGCTGAAGACTCCGCTCCTTTCAATTCTTCGTCCACCTCCGTGGCTTCGTCCATTTCCTTCTCCTGTCCTCCAAGCCTAGGGTGATCTCTAGAAGTGCCAGGAAGTATAAAGTCTCTTGATGTACCCGGCAATACCAAATCTCTCACTTCAGGAACTTCTTTCTTGATAACTGGCCTTAGTTGATTTATGTGTCTTTTCACATAACGGCCTTCATCTTCTATAAGGTAATGTCGGCTGCTCAGTAGTTCCATGATCCTGCCCCTTTTCCATTTTGGTCCGTTAGCAAAACTCCGGAAATACACATCAGAGCCGACCGAAAAATGTTCTTGCTTCCTCACGGCATCATGGTACACCTCTCCCACCTTCGCCATTTTCGGAATCAAATTTGAAAATCTTGATCTTAAACTTCTTTTCATTAAAAGTTCCGCGGGAGACTCTTTTAATACCGTTTGAGGAAAAGCTCTATGGGTGAATAAAAATCGCTGTAGATTGATTTCTATACTGTCCTTTCCTTGGTTCTTTCGTAAAGAGTTTTTGAATTCACGTGCATAACGCTCAGCTTAGCCATTAGTACTGGGATTGTATGGACTCGTTTTTGTGTGTCTTATTCCATTTATTGTTGTAAATTCTTCAAATTCACTTGAGACAAATTGTCTGCCATTATCGGTTACCAAATTTTCAGGTAATCCAAATCTGGCAAAGATCTCCCTAAGATGTCCTATGGTAGTCCTGCTCGTAATGTCCCTTATGATGACAATCTCCAGCCATTTGGTGTACGCGTCTACAAGGACCATAAACATTCGTCCCATAAAGGGACCTGCTAGATCTAAGTGTAGACGGTGCCACGGCTTCTCAGGCCAAGTCCACTCTGAAATGGTAGACGGCGGCATACTTGCAGATTCTTGGCATATTCTGAAATCTCTAGCCAACTCTTCAATGTTCTTATCTATGCCTGGCCACCAAAAATACCGTCTTGCAATCATTTTCATTTTCACCATCCCTAGGTGCATCTCATGTAAATCGCCCAAAATTAAGGATCTTAATTTCCGGGGAATTATCACTCTTTCACGCCATTGGAGACACCCAAACTCACAACTTAATTAGTCTTTTATCCTATAATAGGAATAAAGTGGATTTTCCTGCGATACCTTAGGAATTTGCCAATTATTTTCCCTAACATTTCTCAACACAATTAATAGTAATTTATTCCGGCGTGTCTCCACTGCCACATCCTGGAATGAGAAGGGGACCTCACTCATTTTCCGAAGAAGAAGCACCTGATCCTCATCCAAAGATTCCATGGTCTTTGAGCCTAAAGGTAAACGTGATAACGCGTCTGCATTGCCATTATCATCAGTTTTTCGAAACTCCACAGTGTATTTAAATATAGCTAATTTTAAAGACCACCTCTTAATTATTGATTCTGCACATATGGGGATCGGTTTCTGGGGTGAAAAAATGTGCATTAAAGGTCGGTTGTCTGTGACCAACACAAATTCACGTCCTAATAGATATTGTCGGAATTTCTCACAACTAAAAATGATGCTTATGGCTTCTTTTTCTAATTGAGAATACCGCCTTTCCGCTTCAGTTAGCGTTCTTGAAGCAAAAGCTATAGGAGTTTCTTCCTTTCTATCGTTCCTGTGACTCAGAACCACTCCTAATCCATAGCTAGAGGCGTCACATGCAAGGACTCGTTCCCTAGTTGCATCATAATGCGCCAGCACCGACTCGTTAGTTAGCAATGCTTTGCATTTTGCAAATAATATACGGTGTTCGCTAGTCCAATTCCATTTGGAATTCTTTTTTAAGAGGTGATAGAAGGGCGCTAAAATATCTGCAATATTTCTTATAAACCTAGAGTAATACATAAGGAGACCTATAAAAGATCTCAATTGAGAAACGTTTGTAGGTTCAGGCGCCTCTACCACCGCTTCTATTTTACTACTTATGGGATGCAGTCCCTTTTTATCTATTTTAAAACCTAAATATTCAACAGAATTTACTGCGAATTTGCATTTATCCTTGTTTAATCTTAAACCTTTTTCTTGCAGCCTTTTAAAGACCAATTCCAGCTTTTGCTCGTGATCCCTATGATCCTTTCCGGCTACTAGGATGTCGTCGATGTAGCAAGCTACTCCCGACATATCTGCAAATAAATTATCCATTACTCTCTGGAACTTATTTGGTGCTACAGCTACTCCATAGGGTAGCCTTTTAAAGGCAAATAACCCCTTCGTAGTATTAATGTTCACCACTCTTTTGGCCTCTTCTGATAACCTGACTTGCAAATAAAAAACAAACTCCAATATCAAGAGTATATTGGAGATCAGAACCAAAGAGAAAACAAAGCCCTGTATGGGATCTAGAACAAAGAGGAATAAGAAGCCCCAATAACAAAAGTATATTGGGAATCAAATGAAATTGGAATAATAATGAGGATAAACTCGCATTTGAAGAACTGTTATTGAATTAATTCTATCTCCATATAGTTAAACTAATATTTAGAAGGTTCTAAAAAGACACATCATTAAAAATATACATTTTTCAAGAAAAAATTAAATAAAATAATTTTTGTGTGTAATCTAATATAAAATATGTTGTTACCAAAATATGTATCGAAAAATAAATTGATTTTATTACAATTTTTTTTTCACAGTATAACAAAGTTAAAAAAGTTAGAAATAGATGATATATATACAAGGAGATAGATTGGCTAAAATTTCTTCATTACAAGAGTGAGATTAAGTGATCTTCATTTAAAGTTGAAACCGATGAAAACGGCCAGTTGATACCCATAGAAACACCTTGGGGAAGGGGGGAAACAAACGCATTTTGGAATGGTTGAAGGTATGGGAACTCCATAACTGTTTATTAGCGATCTATTGCATAGTTTGCACACCTCGATGCAGATTGTTCAGGGTGTAGTGGCATATCGTTCCCCGAAAATAGTCGAGGCGTAGGTCGGCCCAGAAGACAGATCGGAGGGGACACAAATGAAGAGAATATCCCAGCATGCCCCCCAGCTTTGATGAATATATTTTTAGGAAAAGCTGAGCCCGCAAACTGGGTGTGGATGTGTGTGAGGGTCGTTGATGAAATTCGCAGTATGACGTTTCTGCACCTCGTGCACCATCAGTAGTGATAACCTGTAGTAGACGATAGCAGAGGCTCCTGGAGCGCAGAATGCGTTGAACATTCTATGACAGGAACATTATAAGGGAAGGCTCCGACACGAGACTTGAGACCTCTCAAGGAAGTCACAGGTCTGGTTTTCGGACGAGACTGTTGTCATCTTGCAGACGTGTAGAAAAGAAACTGACAAGAAGAAGTACCAGGTTGTTCATATCAACGATGCTGTTCATCAACGAAAAGCTTAAAGCTCTCGTCTCCTTGAAGTGAGGCGTATGTCTTGGACGTCTGTCAATAGTAACTGGCGTCCTTCTCTTATGGCGTGGAATGCGGCTTTGTTCTTATATCGTCTATAGGGACATGGTCATCTTGGAGGGAACTCTTGGCTTTGACACGGCGGTAAAATCCTGGAGCCAGTCTGTGAAAATGTAGATCATAGCAGCCATTGCTTCAAGGTTTCCTCGGCGATCTTCAGTTTGTTTTCCCTAAACTACCCAGCATCTACCACCAAAATGTAACGTGAAAATTAGGACAGACAATTTCATGATTACACGTTCACAAGATTCACACACACAAAGGCTAGGAATTGTCACTAAATGTATATTATAGAATATTCTATTTGTATAGTTGGGTCATTTAAATAAAAAATCATAAATGAATAGCTTCAATCTTTTTATATTTTATTTTTAACTTTCAGCCACTCGTCTTTTTCAGGAAAACATTTCTAGTTTGTGTAAAAAAGCGATCAAAATGTTATATATCTATATAAAACGAGCATACCTAGATTTTTGATAAAGAGAAAAAAAAACATTACTTAATACTTATTCTAAAAATACAATAGTTTTTCCCATAGTTAAACCGCATGTGCTTATTTTTATTAAAAACATTATCAGAGAAAAGAATAAAGCTAGAAAGAAATGGCAGTCAACATGGGACCCCAGACACAGAGAAATTTATCTACATTTTCAAAAGAAAGTGAATATTATATTAAAAAAGTACAACCAGCAAAGTCAAAATGATCTTATCAACAGCGCGTTAAATACTCCAAACACCTTCTGGAGACTAGTGAAGTCAACTCGAAAAAAATCGGAAATTAAAAATATTAATGTAGATGGTGATATTCTACATTCAAATGAAGAAATTGGCAAGGCTTTGGCACTTAATTTCTCAAAACACTTTTCCATAGTTTCAAAAGAAGCCCTAACAAATCATCCAACCTTAAATGAAACTCGAATGACTCTTGATAACAACGAAAATATTTTGAAACTTACATCACCACAAGAAGTAAAACAAGAAATAACAAAACTTTCTGCAAACAAGGCGCCTGGTCACGATGAAATAACTACCAAATTAATCAAAAACCTACCTATAAAATGGGTTGTATTTTTAACTAGCATCTTCAATGCATCTATTAATCTTTGCTACTTTCCAAAGATATGGAAGCATGCTATAGTTATTCCCATACCAAAAAAGCAACTATCTAAATCCCTGGATGATTTTAGGCCAATTAGTCTCTTGCCGATATTTGGAAAAATATTTGAGCGGATCATCCTTAAAAGACTCCAGACCTATATAGATACAAGAAATGTTCTAATTCCACAGCAATTTGGGTTTAGAGCAAATCATTCAACAACTCACCAATTGATTACTGTTATTGACTTCATACAAACTCGCAAATCCCTTAACGAAGCTGTTGGAGTAGTGCTTTTAGACTTAAAAAAAGCTTTCGATATGGTTTGGCACAGAGGCCTCATCATTAAATTAACTTCTTATAATTTTCCTCAGAAATTCATCAGGTTCCTGAAGAATTATCTTCAGGATAGAACGTTCTCCGTAAAAGTTGGAACATATATATCAAGTCCTCGGCAAATAGAATCTGGTGTTCCTCAAGGCTCAATATTGAGTCCTATACTTTTCAATTTATACATCAATGATATTCCACATATCCCACAATGCCGACTAGCTCTTTTCGCTGATGATACTGCCCTGTTATCCAGCTCGCGTTCCCCAGATATTTTAATTTCCCGCCTTCAAAACTATCTTGAAATCATTTGCAATTGGTGTGATAAATGGAAACTCAATCTGAATCCAAAGAAATCTCAAGCAATTATCTTTCCTCCACAAAATAGCTTCAAGTTCACACCCAGGACAAATCTTATAATTTACTCATCTCCCATAAATTGGACCCAGCAGGTCAAATATTTGAGAGTCACTTTCGATTCTAAACTGAAATTCACCAGCCACGTGAAGGATATAATAAGAAAATCTAAAATAGCCAAAGCCTCATTATCCAATATGTTCAGTTCAAAAAGTGGTTTATCTGTTAACCAAAAATTTACTTTATACAGAAGCTGTATTCTCCCTATAGTAACATACGCATTGCCTGTATGGTTTAAATACATAACCTTGACTGATAGGAAAAGAATAGATGCATTCATGAGAATTTGTTTAAGAAGTGCTGTAAATGCCCCATTTAATCTATCAAATGCAATTTTAAAGCAGGACTTAAACCAGCCTAATATAGAAGAAATATACATATCCTCGACCCAGAAATTATATCTAAAACTGTCTACTTCCCAAAATCCAGTTATACAAGAATTGTTCCAATTTGATGGAGACCTCAATCCAAGACATAAAAGACCTGGACTTCACTCTACCTGAACTGTGACCTTCCAGTCAGTTCTGAAGGCCATTTTTTAGAAATTCTTGATGCCTAACATCCACGACAAAGTGACTCGTGAGCTTTATGCTCGAATGGTACACTGTAAATTTGAGAGGAAATAAATAAATAAACATATCCAGGAACATTATTTTTATATGAATATATTTTCTCTTGAGTTTACTCTGTATTTAAATTATGATTTAACCGATATTTTTAAAAGCGGGGAGCAGGTACTCCAAAGGCAACGAAATATGAACGAATTCAAAATTAACAAATGATATTTAAATATCTATAAAAAGGGATTAAGAAATGAAAGTGGTTTAAAAAGTTGGGAAATAAAAAAAAGGTTGAAGATATTCATTTCTATTTTGCAAATAGAGCAAACCATATTTTATTCATTAGATAATAAAAAGGCATATATTGGATTTAATAAAAGATTCAT
The DNA here is from genome assembly GCA_030710605.1 of Cordylochernes scorpioides. Classification (NCBI taxonomy): domain Eukaryota; kingdom Metazoa; phylum Arthropoda; class Arachnida; order Pseudoscorpiones; family Chernetidae; genus Cordylochernes; species Cordylochernes scorpioides. Next base: position 34,225,790 of record CP092884.1, on the reverse strand, counting down.
TTTGCCATAATTTCGGTTGGCTGAAAGCCAAACCTTTATTAAGGCATTACATTTTTGTACACACAAACTCAGTTTGGCGTTCAGCCAACCTAAATATTGTCAAAATAAATATTTTATTAAATCCAATATATGCCTTTTTATTATCTAATTAATTTCTATTTAAATGAAATATACAGGTTGGCCCATAAGCCTCAAAAACTTTTTTTTTATTGATAATTAAAAGGCAAACTAGAATAAAACTAAAACTATTTTATTCTAGTTTCTCTTTCCATTTTCAATAAAAAATAAAAAGTATCATGACTTAATGGCCACTCTGTATTAATTGGCACCTCTAAAATTAGTTTAATTTATATAGGGATAGAATTAAATAAAAAAAAGGTTTAACACTCAAATTTGTTCAGTACTTCATTAGGTATATTTATTCAGAGTCCCATCGTAAATGTTGGGATACCACAAAATAAAGTAGAGCAAGCAGTTGGCATGCTGTTGATGAAAATCATGGCCAGCTTAGAGTCAGCACACATCCCAGACCACCAAGTCAATAGGGCCCAGGGAAAGGTCACAAGCCAAGCCAAAGGATCTATGGGTTCAAGGGGGAGGCCACAGACTAGTCCTCTGAGGCTATGGGGCTAACTTTCCCTTTAGGGACCGTATAATCGTATTTATAGACAGAATTAATAGCATAAGAATTTCAAAAAGAGGTTTAAAACGTTATCTGTCCAGGAAGGTAGTCGCGAGAGAGGTGGTATAAAACCCCACCCCCCTCCTGGAGGGCTCCCGCCCAAGCCCCTCCAGAGTGGAGACAACACCCTCAAAAAGAAGAATTTTTAAGCATACTATTATACTGACTCCTCCTGCTCATCCTTTCTGGCCGTGAAATAAGATTCAAACATTCTTAAACGATAGCAGTTTACGCAGAAATGAGCTCTCTGACATATTCGCACCATATTTCCACAGTCATGACAATACTGCTGCACAGTGTAATAAGTATTCTTGTTTATTTCCCCTCAATATTAGAAGTAGAGGTGTAACTTGAAGGGTAGCGAACAAGTTCCACTAAATGGTAAAAATTAATAAGGTTTCTTCAGAACGATTTTTGGGGCAATATAAGTCAAAGGACCACAACAACAGCTTGTATTTTGCCATGGGTTGATGTTTGAATTATACAAAAAATACTCTTCAAATATTATGTGGCCAACAAATTAAAAAGGATATTTTACAATTTCAAATCCTTGAGAATGATGCTGTTGATTTTAAATAATATAATAATAGGGATGTTTAAATGGTGTTAAACCTTGCCTTGTTTTGATAATTCTTCCCTCCATTCATATAATTAATTGATTATAAATTTAAAAAATAATTGATTTAAAAAATATCATATATAAAAAGAAAAAGTATAACAAAAACCATCAGAAAAGGAAAACCTTTGGTAATTTGAGGTACTTCTCTCTCGGCTTAAATTTCTTTGGAATTTTTATTATTAGCGCGGAATACTGATTAAACCCAACTCTAGCAATTGTGATAATCTTTTCAGAGTCGTCAATTGAGAATATATTGAGATGATAAGAGGTAAATTCTGTATTACCGAAGTTAGGAAACCTTCCCATTCTGGAGCTACACTTTCACTTTAGAAAGGGAATATATGAATAATATTAAATCAAAACACATCTTATAAAAGGTCATAGGTTTGTGTGAATCCATTTTTAATAACTGAACATAGAAAATATTTAAAAATATATGTCGTGTAGTATCAAAGGTTATGAAATTATAATTTTCCGCAGAGGAGATAAAATCCATATATATAATTCTATCCAAATGGGTTAAGCAACGCCCTGGATATCTCCGAAGTGAATGTTTCCCGCTAATAAAGAAAATTAATTCAAAGGAAAAGTTTGAAATCGATTATTTATCTTTCTTATCGTAATTCTAAAATAGCATCAATCTATTCTCAGCGTTATTTACCTGTGTAATTTCATATAAATATGTCGCTAATTTAACATATATAAATTGAAATGAAAAATGCTACCCAAGGATGTTATGCAAATAAAAATAAATATTTATTGGAAAATTCAAAATTCTTGGATTAACAATTTATTAAATTACAAGAAATATGAAGATATGGACACTAATAATTCGTTTCGCAGAAGAACTATTTTGGCAGCAACAACAGCACCTTTACGCAAGGGCATTGAGTCAAACAGAGAAAAGATGGAATTTACATGGAGAATCATCCTATACATCCCCAAGATTATACCACAGTTCATCGACAGTAATAACTTGGGTGTCTTGATGAGACAGTCGCTCAGTAGCCTTTGACCAAACCCTTTCTATGGTGAAAGCCAGGAGAACTTGCTTGCCAGGGTAGCTGCCACAAATTTTTGTAAGTTTGAAACTATGTACAATGACAGCATCATGCCCTCCTGCTGAACGTAGCATTTCACAGGCTTAGATTGAAGATTCTACCACGAGTCTAATTTTGATATGTAATGGATCTGTTCAAAAAGCGGGGAATGAAAACGTGGTGACCGAGATTATGGTTTCAAAATAATGGCCCGTGAGTCTTGGAATTTCACAATGTCCACAAGGGATTCAATATATTTTCAGAAAGTTCCAAATAGAGAAATATTTTGCAAATTCATTTATATGGCCAAAAAATAGAGGTAAAATTTGTAGGATATTGATTTTCAAAAGAAATATCTTTCCTTCTGTCAAATAAAAGATAAAACTTAAAGCAAACTATTTATTGCATTCTTTATCTAGCAAATTATAGTTGGCGACAAAACTAAAATACCTCAGTAATAAGCATTTAGCGCATTCCAATGTGATATTTGACCTTTAACTTTACATCTCAGTATATATTACAATAAAAAAAAATTGATTTGAAATTATATAGCACAATTTAAAAATATATATATATTTATATGAATGATCATTCGACTAAATATTTGATGACTGCGACCAGAACCATTTACATAGAGTAAACTATATCTTAGAAGATGTCTCACAGTTCAAGATAACTTTGTCACCCACGTTGTCCATCCCAATTGTCCCAGCTAGATATGGAGGAACATTACTCACTTGTGGACTGGACGTGCTGAGTTCTATAAGGAATTCCTAATAAGTCTCCTTGGTCTCGAAGTAGATTTAGATCATGGCATTTTCTCCTTTACAGGAGTTTCACCGCAGTAGGAACGTGGGAGGGATACAGATCCAGAATTCCACAGCACACTAAACCACATAGAACAACTATGTTACTATATGTGTTAAAATCTATTGATTATTTCTATAGAGTAAATTAGAAACACTATACTATACTGAGTGGTAGTGTTGTTTTGTCCTCTAAGTTTGTTATTATAATCACAATTAATAATAAGAATGAGCGTAATACAATCATATTGAACAGTATTTTAATAACTGAAAATTCTTTTGGCAAACTTTAACCGCGGATAAATTAGGCAAAGTCAGGTTCTTTTGCAAGCATTTATATAATAAATCATTATTATCTATGAATGGGTCTATAGATATAAAGCCAGCTCTGAGATTTTCCACAGTTTTACACTTTAAATTAATAACAAAATTAGAAGATATCATCACACGTAGAAATTGAGGGAAAATATCAAAAATGACACGACGAAATAATTTTAGTCAATAGACAAATAAAACCTTTAAAATAGCTTATATTGTTGTTTTGAAATATAAAATATCAAAAGGTGGGAATAATATATTCATAAAACAATTTATATTGCATTGAGGACAGTATAATATTTATTTTTCTGTAAAAAGAAGCATTCACGTCTTAATGTTTTTATTTGTTATATATAGATGGCGCGTGATTGCTCTGTATTAATTTATTCCTAACTGGCTTTATATTTATAGTTTGCGGAAGAGCATTGCTCGATGTAAATATTATTAAATAAAATTCTAATGTCTTTAAGCTTATGTCTATAGTTTGCTTTATTTATTTCGGAGAATACACTCTTCAGTTTAATATATAAAACAGAATAATTCCAATACAGTATTAGAGCTATGAAGAAGTGGTCTGGTAGATTAAATTGGAAATACCGCTGTGAGGGTAAACCACTGATGAGCCAAGACTCTCAATTATTTTTCATCGCAGTAAAGACAGTGGAATCTTTTTTTTTTTATTTGTGAAGAAAAACATTTGCGTCTCTTAATGTCTTCATTTGTTATATATAGATGGCGCGTTATACATTGCTTTGTATAAAATAATTTGTTACAATATTTCAATTGCCAAAAAAGACAATCAGTTTATTGTCATTTGACCTTATACAACTAATCAGAACGCGAATAAAATGATGCCACATATATAGCCGTGAAGTGAATTTTCAAGCATGCATATGTTCTAAATATACACCTCTCTTTTTATATGTATTTGGTTCAATTTGGAAAAATTTGGAACCAGCACACCCATTTCAGTTGTTACATGACTCAAAATAGTATTCTTAGCTGAAATATAAAAACTTCTATATGAGAAGATGCATTTATTGAATATAAAGAGAAAAAAAGGTTTGTGTGAAAAATAATTCTTTCAGAGATCTCAATCTCTCTCTATATAAATTTATATCCTAACAATAAACAAATAAAATATAAACTAAACTAAAATGAGACTGTATAGAAATTCATCACATATTGGATATGACTCAATGTGAAATTTAAAAAAGCTTTGAAGCTTTATAGCGAGTATCTTCATAAAAAATAAAGTTCAATAATTATAATGTCTTACTTTGCCGCTTTTATTTATAGCCTAAATTGGCTATATATATATATATATATATATATATGTTATAGATTAGAAATTTTTGTGTGTTTGATTGTTGAAAAGAGGTGCAGTCGTGGAAAAATAAAAATTATTATTTACCTTTCAAGCAGATTTTTATTTTGAATCTCTTGAAGTAAAAATATACATAAAATTATTTATATCACAGTAATATAAAATTTAGAAAATGAATTCTATATTCGTGATTTTCATTAGAAAAGGTAGGGTTCACTTTACATATTTACAACAACAATAATTAAAAGTGATATTTTTTTGAATATATGGTCAAAAATGTATAACAGTCAATGAATGAAAAATAAAATATATGTTTTTAAAATAAAATAAAATATTTGCATTTTTAGATTATATAATATATATATATATAAATTGGCTGAAAGTGTGAATTTGTTATGTTTAGCGAATCTTCTAATGTAAGAAAAAAAATTCTTTCAATAAAATATTTTGAATCCATTATTTGGCTAATATGTCTTTTATAAATATATTTTGTTCTTTTCTGTTTATATAAACAAATGCATTAACTTTTGCACTGAATGAATTAGTTTCTACTTTTTCACTCACGATTATAATGCTATTATTTTGAGGTTCTATTTTATTAGATGCCTGAACATTTATTTATATTCAATTAAACATGAAGGCAATAGTAATTATTTTGTACTATGATGATTAGAATCTTTCTCGTATATATTTTATATCTTTTCATTTTTGATAAATTGATTATTTTTAATTTTTTGAAAATAAATTTTCAGTCATAAATTATTTATTTTTTTTTACCATTTTTTTTTTGTATTTTCATTCGTTTGCTTGCTTCATCTTACTTTCTGTTATTCAGCAGATTTTCTCTGATTATTTTACACTTTTATCTTTTCATATAGTCTTCATTTTTATTTGTGAAAGGTTATATTTTCATCTTTTGTTCATTAACTTTCTGCATATTTTTATAATTAACATACACGCGGATAGAAATTCGCATAGATGTCTGAAATTTTATGAACATTCATTGTTATCTGATTGAGCCTAGGTGTAAATTTCAGGTTTTTAAGGTGTGGTCTGACTATGTTAAAATATGAATACAAAATTTGTTTTCGTTCACAAATCCATTTTTGAAGCATTTTAGTCTCTCATAAGATTCTCTTGAGAGATTTAAAAATGAAAAAATCAAAATAAGTAGGGAGTTAAAGATCAAAATATTGGTTTATACACGAAATAATACTAAATTCGTTATTTAAACCAATGTTTTTATTTACACATTTGAATATTTACAAATACAAATATAATAGCTCTATATACAAATACTTATACGGTGATTTCTAATATTTTAAAAAGTTGAAGAAAGAAAAGGGAATTTCAATAAATTATATACACAATAATGTTACGATGTACTAGAGCGCCATCTGTTATCAAATTATAAAACTATTTTAGAGGCGTAATATTCTTTTTAAAATAAAACAATTTCTACTGTCCTTACTGCGATGGAAAAATTAAAGGGAGGGCCTGGCTCATCAGTGGTGAACCCTCCCAGCGGTTTCGCCAGTTTTTATCTACCATACCGCTGTTATATTGCATTTTTGGAACTTCCTTTTATAGGTGACTGTTGTAAGACTCTTGGAATGGGTATTTTATAAGAACTATGGACATAAGCTTTATATTATATATTATTATTATATAACAGCGGTATGGTAGATTAAACTGGCGAAACCGCTGGGAGGGTTCACCACTGATGAGCCAGGCCCTCCCTTTAATTTTTCCATCGCAGTAAGGACAGTAGAAATTGTTTTATTTTAAAAAGAATATTACGCCTCTAAAATAGTTTTATATACACAATCTTTGATAAATATACATTTAATATTTTCAAATATTTATATTTTAATTTAAAATATATAAATAATGATAACATAGAGAGAATATGAATATATAATATGGAAGATGGAATTTAATAGAAGTTTTATAATTAAAAAAAAAATTGTAATCAAACAAGGTAGCAAGTGTTAAGAAGTATAAATGATACTTTCAGAAATAGATCAATATTCTTAGATATAAATTAACACATTATTTTTTTCTTGAATATACAAATAAAGTATGAATACCTTCAAAAATAAATGAATAAATACCTTTTAGAAATAGATAAACAAAATACCTTTTCTGTATAAAAAGAAATAAAATTATTCATCTTTCTCTGAAAAGATATATACAATCCTTCAAAAATTGATAAACAAAATATATTTTCAGTATGAGAGAAAATACAACAACAACAACAAAAAGCCTTTATTGAGGACCTCTCGTCCTATATAGGATTCGCCAGTTTACAGAGTAATTGAAGAGAAGTGAGATAAGAGGATGCCAGCGGGCGACGTCCCACGCCCGTGCTTCCCACGTGACCGCCACCGCCGCGCATGCGCGCCGACCGTGACGTCGCCACCGGGGGCTGCGCGCGCACTTTTCGAACACCGCCTGATCTCGCTGGCTGTTTACCGCCCGTCGCTACAACCTACGGCGGTTCCTTCTATTATATAATACTCTAGGCGCTGGTGGAGTAAAAACTGTACTCCACCTGCCTCTTATAATTGTATGTAATCTTTGGACACTTATTAAAATATAAATTATTAATTTATAGTTCTCACTGCAGCTCGAACCTTTACCCTAACGCGGTAGAACATGGCGCAGTCGACATTCGGTTAATTATAGCCGTTTTTTAAGTGACAGCTCAGTGACAATTAGTAATCAAGATGCCCTCAAGAAGGAATCGCCGACCATCCCAAACCCCTCCAGAGAACCCTGCCTCGCCGACCAGCACCGACATCCTCAGGTCCATAGCCGCACTGTTGCAGCAGATGGCTACTCGGAATCCGACACCGACAGTCCCATTAGGAGCTCCTCCTCACCACGCCACAAAAATCATCCAGCTTCCTAAACTGGCTTCCCCGGAGGAGTTAACGATGTCTTGTTTCCGCGATTGGAAACAACTTTGGAACGACTACGTGGACGCCCAACAAGTAGCCACCTTCCCGCTATCCACACAGCAAGTGACTTTGCGTGCCGCCCTCCATTCCGAATGGACCATCCTTTGGCAATCAGGCCGCCTTCATATTTCTACCACCACCACCCTCGATGAAGCCGTGAATGCTCTCGAGGCCTACCTACGCAAGAAGCGAAACCCCCTCCTTGATCGGCAAGATTTTCATCGTAGGGACCAACAAACCGGAGAATCGGTGGATCGCTACTTCGCAGCCCTTAAAGCTCTTGATGACTCGTGTGCACATGAGCTGGATTTTAAGTGCAGCACATGCGGCGACCCGTGTATTACAATATGCACAAAAAGAGCTTGTGGGAAAACGTTTGCCCTTGCTGGTTATCAACAGCAACTCCGTAATATGTGGCCTGTTTGATAAAGACCTCCAACGAAAAGTACTGGCGGAGCAGTACAATTCCGACCTCTCCCTGGACCGAGTCCTCTCAATTTGCATCGCACATGAGAGTGCTACCGCCGTGGGCGCGACTCTTTCACCCTCCCCAACCACCTCCCCCGAAGCCTTCATTGCAACCAGACGTGCACCATCAACCTACAAGCATCAACAAGCCAGCTCGTCTGAAACCTCACCTAAGGCCAACCGTTTCTTTCAGAAACCCTATGATCCTAACGACCCCTGCTCCGGATGTGGGGCTAACCCAAGACACCGCCGTGACCAGTGCCCAGCAAAAGACATAGAGTGTAACAAATGCGGCATCACCGGGCATTACGGAAGGGTTTGCCGACAACTGAAACGGAAACCCACAACCAAACCTAATATCCCGCCACCCGCAACCAGAAACAATCAGTCCCAACCAGGACCCTCAAACACAGTTGTTGCAGCTGGAGTACGCAACGAACTCATAACCATTCCGACCGATATCAACCATAAGTTACACCAAATCCGTTGGCTGGCGGACCCGGGGTCAGATCTGGATCTAATCCCAGAATCAGAATTCCTGTTACTGGATGAGCAGACCCGATCAGCACTCAACCCGAAGAACGTCCCTTGCGTAGGAGCCAACGGCATCAGCTTAAGTCCTTGTGGATCGTTCGTCGCGGCACTGCATCTCAACGGGAAAACATACAGTACTACCGTTGGAGTCTGCAAGCACCTGAACGCCCCTCTCTTGAGCAAGAGCGGATGCAAAGCCTTAGGACTTCTGCCGGATAACTGGCCCCATTCAATGATCGTCAATGCGATAACCAACGGACCCGTCGGCGAAGCCATCGATTGGTGCCATCCTATGGTAGTCGTCCCGAAAAAAGGCTCATCACAAGTCACTATACCAAATGATCTCGCCGGTGCCATCATTGGGAAAGGTGGTCAACGCATCAGGAAGATCTGGCGCGAGTCTGGTGCGGGGATCACCATAGATGAGTCTCAACCTGGTAGCAACGAACGGGTCATCACCATCTCTGGCACGCCCCAGCAGATCCAGATGGCCCAGTACCTCTTGCAGCAAAATGTAAGAGAACATTCCTTCCGGAAGCGATACAATCGCAACGCCAAGCCACTCTCACATTTGGAAGTGGGAGCAATAGTCCGTGTCCAGGATCACCGCACAAAACATTGGACCCTCCTTGCTGAGGTTCTCGAACAACTTCCACGCGGTCGCAGCTACCTCATCCGGACCGACGCCGGACGCCTTCTTCGCCGTAATCGCAGATTCTTACGACCTTTCGTGCCTCCACCGTACACCACCCCACCCAACTCAGCTCAACATCAGCAGACCTTATCCCCTCGAACCCGAGAACCGAACCCGCGTTATAGCAACTACGTTGGATCGGTCCCAAGTCCCAATCTCCAGGGGGGGCATGAGATAAGAGGATGCCAGCGGGCGACGTCCCACGCCCGTGCTTCCCACGTGACCGCCGCCGCCGCGCATGCGCGCCGACCGTGACGTCGCCACCGGGGGCTGCGCGCGCACTTTTCGAACACCGCCTGATCTCGCTGGCTGTTTACCGCCCGTCGCTACAACCTACGGCGGTTCCTTCTATTATATAATACTCTAGGCGCTGGTGGAGTAAAAACTGTACTCCACCTGCCTCTTATAATTGTATGTAATCTTTGGACACTTATTAAAATATAAATTATTAATTTATAGTTCTCACTGCAGCTCGAACCTTTACCCTAACGCGGTAGAACAAGAAGAAAACTAAAAATACAGAGAGAAACCTATATGTAGTAGGTATAGTATAGTATTTTCTACACTGTGACTATATACAACAGCAGCAACAAGCCTTTTACTGGAATCAAAGTCCCATACAGGATTCGTCATTCTAATCCTGACAAAGATTATTTGCGTATAATTATTTACATCAATTAGATTATGTATATAGCCTCCTCTTCTCTTCAGCCGTCTTCCAGAATTTGAACAACGCAAAAGCTCCAGCTCTGTTTCTCACCACCTCATTCAACAGGCGCTCCAAAGAGAGTCCCTCAAGGCCTATTTCACTGAGGAGCACTTCTCGTTCGTTTTTCAGCCCCATACATGAGAGTATATGGTGATGTAGCCTCGGCTCCATTCTTGTCCCGCAAATCTCGCATGTCCATCCATCGGTTTTAAATATTCTGGTGCGATCATCAGCAAAGAGCACCGAGAGGATTCTCAGTCCGGCAATACACCGTTTGACCCGGAGCGGGAAATCGCTGGACAGATAGTGTTCCGGTAACGGAGTTGAGCAGATGTTTTTATAGTGGGGGTAGAGTCTTGAATTTATTATTCTTGTGTGATCCTTTTGCAGAGACTGGTCTATTGCAGTCCTGATTATGTAGGGAATTTCTCTGTGTAATGTTCTATATTCTGTGCAGAAATTCAGCCATTGAAATCCGGTGTTGTTTAAAATATTAACTATACTTCCCGTGAAACCTATATATTTTTTCGTTGCGTTTGAGATTTCCCACAGCTGTGACAAGCAGAGCAGCGGCAGTCTAGTTTCATCCATTCCCAGCATTCTCAACCAAAACTTTAAGGTAAGTTTCAAGACTGTAACGCTGAGTGACACTCTTCCCAATTCTATCCTGAGCATGTATCCGGGGGTGTATCTTGGTAGATGAGAGCAAATACAATACACTTCCTGAAAAGATATGCAGAAAACTTTCAGAAATATAAATATAAATACAATACTTTCTGAGAAATCACTCTATGAATACAATACCTCCATGAATAGACAAATTGATTTCCGAATCAAACAAATACAATATTTTCAAATATATAGACGCATTACTTACGTAAAGAGCCAAAAATATTATTTTCAGATATAAAAAATACAACATTTTCAAAAATACACATTAATAAAAATATATAATTTTTTTCTGAAAAAAATGACCAAATACATTCAGAAATAGACAAATACAATATAAGATAGAAATATTTAATATTTTAGGAAATATAAATATACAATTCTTTCACAAATAGATTTTAAGAATATAACGTAAACAATACAAAGATATATAAAACTCAATAAAATAAGAAAAAATACAATATCTCCTGATATATACAAATACAATACCTTCTGATATATACAAATACAATACCTTCTGATATATACAAATACAATACCTTTTGATATAGACAAATACAATACCTTCTGATATATACAAATACAATACCTTCTGATTAAAACAAATACAATACCTTCTGATATATACAAATACAATACCTTCTGATATAGACAAATACAATACCTTCTGATATAGACAAATAAAATACCTTCTGATATATACAAATACAATACCTTCTGATATATACAAATACAATACCTTCTGATATAGACAAATAAAATACCTTCTGATATATACAAATACAATACCTACTGATATATACAAATACAATACCTTCTGATATATACAAATACAATACCTTCTGATATATACAAATACAATACCTTCTGATATAGACAAATACAATACCTTCTGATATAGACAAATACAATACCTTCTGATATATACAAATACAATACCTTCTGATATATACAAATACAATACCTTCTGATATATACAAATACAATACCTTCTGATATAGACAAATACAATACCTTCTGATATAGACAAATACAATACTCTCTGATATAGACAAATACAATACTCTCTGATATAGACAAATACAATACCTTCTGATATAGACAAATACAATACCTTCTGATATAGACAAATAAAATACCTTCTGATATATACAAATACAATACCTACTGATATATACAAATACAATACCTTCTGATATAGACAAATACAATACTCTCTGATATATACAAATACAATACCTTCTGATATAGACAAATACAATACCTTCTGATATAGACAAATACAATACCTTCTGATATAGACAAATACAATACTCTCTGATATAGACAAATACAATACTCTCTGATATAGACAAATACAATACCTTTTGATATAGACAAATACAATACCTTCTGATATAGACAAATACAATACCTTCTGATATAGACAAATACAATACTCTCTGATATAGACAAATACAATACCTTCTGATATAGACAAATACAATACCTTCTGATATATACAAATACAATACCTTCTGATATATACAAATACAATACTTTCTGATATAGACAAATACAATACTCTCTGATATAGACAAATACAATACTCTCTGATATAGACAAATACAATACCTTCTGATATAGACAAATACAATACCTTCTGATATATACAAATACAATACCTTCTGATATAGACAAATACAATACCTTCTGATATATACAAATACAATACTTTCTGATATAGACAAATACAATACTCTCTGATATAGACAAATACAATACCTTCTGATATATACAAATACAATACCTTCTGATATAGACAAATACAATACTTTCTGGTATAGACAAATACATTACTTTCTGATATAGACAAATTCATTACTTTCTGATATAGACAAATACATTACTTTCTGATATAGACAAATACATTACATTCTGATATAGACAAATTCATGACTTTCTGATATAGACAAATACAATACATATCATAAAGACAAATACAATACCTTGTGATATAGACAAATACAATACATATCATAAAGACAAATACAATACCTTGTGATATAGACAAATACAATACTTTCTGATATAGACAAATATAATACTTTTCTGATATAGACAAATCCCATACTTTCAGATATATAAAATATACAATATATTACAGAATAAATACTTCCAAACATACAATACTGTCATATATAGAGACAAATATAAAACTTCCATATATAAATAAAACACATTTTTTTATGAAAGAGAGATATAAACAAATATAATATTTCAGATATACACTATAAAATACATTTTAAGATATAGACACACAAATACATTACTCTTTCAGGCATAAAAAATGTACAGAACTTTCAGATATAAACAAATACAATTCTTTCATATTTATACAAATACAATATACTTTCATATATAGACAAAAGCAATATTTTCAGATATAAAAAAGCACGATACTTTAAAATATAGATAAATACTCTTCACCTTTATAAATAGATAATTTTAATTCATTTCATAAAAAATAGATATATACAATACTTTTAAAAATAGATATATACAATACTTTTAAAAATAGATAAATACAATAATTTCGAAAATAGATTACAATAATTCAGAATTGGCGCATATGTACGTGAATTACGATGCACTAGCGCGCCATCTGTTATCAAATTACAAAACTATTTTAGAGGCGTAATATTCTTTTTAAAATAAAACAATTTATACTGTCCTTACTGCAATGGAGGGGCCCTCCCTTTAATTTTTCCATTGCAGTAAGGACAGTAGAAATTGTTTTATTTCAAAAAGAATATTACGCCTCTAAAATAGTTTTGTAATTTGATGTACGTGAATGAAATTTTAAAAAATGTTTAGTATAGAAACTTGGGATAAATCGTGGGATATATTTATAGGATTTATTTTAGTGGAATATGTTGATGTGGATATGTTGGCTTTATAAATAAGTATTTATTTGTATTGTGTGAGCTTTTTTCTTTTACATATATATTTTTAATTATGTGTATATTTTCATGTTGGACAAAATGTCGCGTGATTTTTTGTCTATCTTGATATTCCAAATGTTTAAATATCTTCCAGAAAGTTCTATTTTAAACACCAATTATATATATCTTGTATTTACATAATTATAATTCAATATTCCAAAGTTGCGGTACTTCAATAATAAAAGTAACATATTTATATTTATAGGCTGACGTCATATAAATTTTTGTTAATCATACTTGTCATTTCTCTATATAAGGTCTTTCCAAATACATCTTCGGTTTTCAATTGATCTTATCTAATTAAGAGATATTAAAATTATTAAAAATTGTTGAAGAATATTATTCGAAAGCTAATTTGATTTTTTAATAATTGTATTTTCATTATTCATATCAATTTTAAAGATTGAATTTTGCTATTGAAATTAATATTACAGAGAGGTCTCAAATTGTTACAAAATTTGAATGATTTCAAGATCTTGATATCCGAATATATTGGAAAGCTGATTTACTTCTTATCGACGACCAACTAACCTGGCTTTGTAATTTTGGCCATCGAGATTTCTGCGTCTGAGTTACTCGATATCTATTCTACATTGTTTGAAAATATCCATTGGTTTATTTTCTTTTGGAGCTCTAATTGTTTATCCTATGACCCATCATACCCATATTCTACACTCAGTTCACTTCAATGGTAGAAAGTTGTGATAACTTTATATTTCTGAAATAAAAACTTTCCAAATATTAGAAACGTATTTGTAAACAAATAAAGATTTATTGAAGTTGTGAAAATAGTAAAAAGTGAAATCGTACTGGTATCAGATGAATATATTAAGAAAAAGACATTTCCTGATCGTGCAACTAAACCTGCTGATGGCTTGAGCTTATCTAACAGACAGCTCGCTGCATAAAATCTTTCATTTTGATACACATCTTACAGTTCTAGAAGAAAGTTTATATAATTCCTTCAAAACACCAATTTACTATATTCAATAGCAAATTCTGGATATATAACAATACAGTCTAATACAATAGTAGAGCGGTCTGGAGATTTAAATGGCGAAATTGCTGGGAGGGTTCACCACTGATGAGCCATTCCCTTCCTTTTTATCTTTATTCATTGCAGTATATATGAAGGCTAAGGGAAAAAATATCTTTCAATTTTCTCTTTTCAAAAAAAAAAAGTAGAGCGTTTAAAATATTTATAATTCTCAGCGAACGAGGGCGCTGAGTTGAGGATGATATTTAAGAACATAATGAAAAATGGAAAGCCGCCTCTCTAGTCAAAATAGGTGTAATGCTTATGCTTCTTTTTTATCTACGTTGGTGGGCTAAGTTGCATTTATTTTTCGTATCAATTTCTTTCCGGAAAATTTCTCTTAAATATTTTAATTCCATAATTTTTACCAGCGTCGTTACTTGAGGTCGCTCTACAATTGAGTAGGTTTGTGTTGAAATTCTACTATATTAATCTGCTATTTTAAAATTTTAACACACAATATTGGTTAAAATTATATATATATAACATTATTATATATATAAATAAATATAAGGCGTATATTGGATATAAATTTATTAATTAGCCAATATTTCTAGGGGCAACACGCCTCTCTTTATCAAGGCTTTTCTTTGATTTAAACTAAATCACGTGGGCATGTGATCCACTCACGCTATACAAGACCAAAGTAAGAAACCATCCAATGAAAATTTCACTGTATATAAAATATATTTACAATTGTTATATTTAATAATAATCAAAGGAGTATATAATTAAATAACCATTTGATTAAATAAATGAAGAGACTGATAAATATTAGAAAATAAAATGAGTGAGGATTATGATTCAATATGTTGTGTTGATATATATAAATAAAAATATATTACAAGTATAAATATATACAAAAAAAAAAATGATAAAAAAAAAAAAAATAATAAATAAATAATTTAGGAAGATATAAATTCTCTGTAAATTTCTGGTAGGTCAATTTTCCTATTTATGCTTTCTGAATCTTTTATAGAGGCCCAGCTTTCTAAAAATAACCTGCAGTGCTTTTCTTTTATATTCTGGTATAAAATGGATGCTTTGTCAAATTCGGGTATATGATTATTGTTCAGTGCATGGTCTACTAGGATAGATAATGGTTTATGGATGCGTAGAGCTGCTTTGTGTTGGTTAATGCGTTCTTTCAATGCTTTGCTGGTTTCTCCAATGTAAGTGGCTGGACAGGTTTTGCACGGAATTTTGTAAATAATATTGTTTTTGTTTTCCTTTTTACTATTATTCTTGGTGTCTGAGTGGCGTAGAATTTGTTTTAAATTTGGTGCAGATTGATATGTGGCAATTATATTATATTTCTTTAATACTCTGGCGATTCTTTCTGATCCGTAACTGTATGGTAGAGAGCAATACCTTTTATCGGATTGATCATTGCTATTGTTTGAAGATGGAAATCTGGGAGTGTAAAAATGCTTCTTGATGAATTTCTTCGGATAATTATTGTCTATCAACTCTTTAAAAATTATATTACTTTCTTCTTTTCTTTCAATATTTCTATTTGAGCAATGTGTAATTAATCTTTTGGAAAGTGTTTTTACTACGGCGATTTTATTATGAATCGGACCAAAAGAGCTAAAATTTAAATAGTTTCCTGTGTGGGTAGGTTTTCTGTATATGGTGGTTTCTATATTAAGTTCTTTTCTTATTAGTTGAATGTCTAAAAATGCTAAAGAATTATTGTTTTCTATTTCGTGTGTGAACTTTAAATAAGGTTTTAGATTATTCAGAAAATGTAGGAAAGTATCAATTTCTGTTTCAGTTATGCAAAATACATCGTCTATATATCTCATCCATAATAAAACTTTTAAATTATTTGCTTCAGTAATAATTTTGTCTATTTCATTCATGAAAATGTTTGCCAATGCTGCTGAAATAGGGTTGCCCATAGGCAAGCCTCTTATTTGCCTAAAAAATCTGTTTTTGAAGTTAAAATAGCTATATTCTAGACAAAGCTTCAATAAATCTATCAGGGCTTCTTTGGGAATAGGAAGAACTATTTCAGGATGGAGTTCTAGAAAAGACTTGAGGGCTAGGAGAGCTTCGTCGTGTGGGATTGATGTGTAGAGGGATTCTACATCAAATGAAACCATTCGATTATTACTTGGAATTTGTAGATTTTTGATAGTTTCAACAGCTACTATGGGATACCATATACAGAAAACCTACCCACACAGGAAACTATTTAAATTTTAGCTCTTTTGGTCCGATTCATAATAAAATCGCCGTAGTAAAAACACTTTCCAAAAGATTAATTACACATTGCTCAAATAGAAATATTGAAAGAAAAGAAGAAAGTAATATAATTTTTAAAGAGTTGATAGACAATAATTATCCGAAGAAATTCATCAAGGAGCATTTTTACACTCCCAGATTTCCATCTTCAAACAATAGCAATGATCAATCCGATAAAAGGTATTGCTCTCTACCATACAGTTACGGATCAGAAAGAATCGCCAGAGTATTAAAGAAATATAATATAATTGCCACATATCAATCTGCACCAAATTTAAAACAAATTCTACGCCACTCAGACACCAAGAATAATAGTAAAAAGGAAAACAAAAACAATATTATTTACAAAATTCCGTGCAAAACCTGTCCAGCCACTTACATTGGAGAAACCAGCAAAGCATTGAAAGAACGCATTAACCAACACAAAGCAGCTCTACGCATCCATAAACCATTATCTATCCTAGTAGACCATGCACTGAACAATAATCATATACCCGAATTTGACAAAGCATCCATTTTATACCAGAATATAAAAGAAAAGCACTGCAGGTTATTTTTAGAAAGCTGGGCCTCTATAAAAGATTCAGAAAGCATAAATAGGAAAATTGACCTACCAGAAATTTACAGAGAATTTATATCTTCCTAAATTATTTATTTATTTATTTTTTTTTTGTATATATTTATACTTGTAATATATTTTTATTTATATATATCAACACAACATATTGAATCATAATCCTCACTCATTTTATTTTCTAATATTTATCAGTCTCTTCATTTATTTAATCAAATGGTTATTTAATTATATACTCTTTTGATTATTATTAAATATAACAATTGTAAATATATTTTATATACAGTGAAATTTTCATTGGATGGTTTCTTACTTTGGTCTTGTATAGCGTGAGTAGATCACATGCCCACGTGATTTAGTTTAAATCAAAGAAAAGCCTTGATAAAGAGAGGCGTGTTGCCCCTAGAAATATTGGCTAATTAATAAATTTATATCCAATATACGCCTTATATTTATTTATAGATATTATTATGGATTGCTCAATATTTAAAAAATATTTTATATATTTTATGAAGTCAACCTCTCCCGTCAAAATAGACGTAAAGCTAGACGTCATCTAGGCTGACGAGGACCATTAGCCCGAAACCTCTGGTCTCTGGGTGGACGCTTTTCAGTTTTCCAAAGCAAGTTTTGTGGCTTTATCACCGACCTGAGGCCGCTAGTTCGCGGCGACGGTCAATAGATGGTGCTTTTCGATATCCATTTTGACGGGAGAGGTGAACTCTATTTTTATAGATATATATATCCTCCCTGCAAAATTTCCCTATATATATATATATAGGTCATAATATATACTCTTCCAGGAATAATAAAACCAACCTTCAGACAACCCAGAGAGAGACTGGAAGGTAAAGTCCGGAAACTTGAGACACCAGCGACATTCCAAGGGGCGACTACTGGGGCCCGGCAGTTAAGACAGTTGGGGATTGTGTGCGACATGAACGGCCGCCCGGCTGTGCCGGTCCCGTCTCTCTCTCTCTGGTTGCCTGGGTTGCTCTTCCCACTTGTATTTTACATCACCTAAATTATCAATTTAGAAACTTCAATAATTTCGAATATTGATAATAAATTTGTCAGAAGGTGATCTCACCTATTGAAACTGACAGATGAATTTATAGTGCCAATCTTCTGAAAGGAATACAATGTAAAATATCAATCTATAAAATATATAGTTCAAAGTGAGATTCGCTTCTTAGGTTACATCCACTGTCCAGACAGTGCTTCCCATGGTCAAATACAAAACATCCTAATTCCATGGCAGATATAGCAATTACAGGCTTGTCATTTAAAACCCTTGTTTATTAATTACCTTGGCCATTTATCTTTAGAATATTTTACATCACCTAAATTATCAATTTGGGAACATCAATAATTTCAAATATTCATAACAAATTTGTCAAAATGGTTATTCTTTAAAAATGAATTAGATATCTCATCTATTACTATTGACACAAAAATTGTAAAAAAAATCTATAAAGTGTCTCTTCAAATTGGCAGATTTGGCTTGTGACAAACCGACACGACAACAGCTTTGTAAAATTCAAAACGATTCATCTGGGGCCCATGGTTTGATGTTAACTCCATCGTCAGTTCAGAGCGAACTTATTTTTTTTTTATATTCACAAGGCAATTATAAAATCCTATGTATCTAACAAAGAGGCGGCCATCTGGTAAAAGGTTTCTTAAGGTATTCTAAACCGATTTGAAAAAAAATAATATATTGATCAAAATATGTGTGTAAAAGGCTACTTTTCCTGTTATCAAATATTAAAAATGTTTAAATATATACAAAGTGTATTGTGAGTATTATAGTAAGATGGAGTGTCATCTATGTTCTCTATTATTTCTCCATTTGATGAATGGAATATATAATAACCAGTTAACAAAATAGTTGAGTTTGTAAATTATTTATTGAATGCGAATTTTCGATTTTTTTATTTAGAAGGATTGAAGTGAAGAAATATATAATTTGGAGCAGTCTGGCTAAAACTTCTATAAAACACACAAGAAAATATTAGTTGAAAGTAGTGGTGAGAGGAAATAACTTATAGGTGTTGAAATATAATAGAAATAAATTAGATTGACATGGTAGGCTTGTCGTGTATATTAATGAATATTTCTTTAAACTGAAAATTATATCAAAATATTTATTTCTTAAATAAAACATTTCACAAAATTATTTTTAAAATAATTGATGATAGGCATTAAGGATATTTTATTGAGAAAATTATAATTTAACACATTTAGAAGTGAACGAAATTAATGAATTGATAGTTAATAATTTAAAAGTTAGAACTCGTTTCATCGATAAATAGGCATCCAATTAAATAGGCATCCAATTAGTCAAAGTTCACAAATTCTTTAAACTCGTTAATATAAATAATTCATTAAGTTTGGGAGTTAAAAGATATTTCAAGACTGTTGGCTCTTTTTATAATTTAAAATTATTTAAACAATATGGTAAACAACTATATTCTCGTGATAAAACAAAAATAATTGATTAAATTATATTTATAAAAGGTGATTAATAGTAAATCTCTGTTAATTCTAAAAATCAATTTTAGTGAATAGATCTCTTATTGTCGATCACATGTTGTTTTTAACATAGGGACAGTTCTTCAGATGGTCTTGGATTAATTCAAATATAAAATATGACTAAGGTGACCACCTCATAGCAGGTGATCTTGGTATAAATCAATTGTAAATTACCATTAAGCACCATCTCAAAACAGATGATTTTTATATAATTCAAATATAAAATTTAACATGGTGACCACCTCAAATCAGATAATCATGGTATAATTCACTATAAATTAACATAAGACAACCATCTCAAAGCAGATGATTTTACAATTATTGAAATTATAATTTCAACTTGATAAACAATTCTGATAGAAGATGATTTTGGTATAGTTCAATTATAGAGAACAAATTGGAACCACCTCATTACAGATGGTCTCTGTATAATTTACCTTTTAAATCCCCAACTTGAACATTTTATATCAAATATGGCCTTGACATGAATACCATAAATAAATAAACTCTTAGTAGATGATATTAATTATAAATTGATTTTTAAATGTAAATAACCTCTCCATTATCTCTCACTAGATTTAAACTTAGAAAATGTCATTTTAGCAGGTTAACAGTTGTACGTCTGTAACAATAATGATATCTAATTCTACTTTAAAATTCTCTAACAGTAATGAGCTGATATCTAGGTAATTATTTCCTTCAAAGACCTTCTCCTTATCTTGAGAAAATTATATTTTGCAATTGGTTGCTGAAGGTTTTTAGCAACTACATAAATGTAATTTTAGCGAAACAATCAAATAATTACAAAGCCTTAAACAAGTAATTTATTTCAAGTATAAACGTGAATTCAACAAATAATAGTACAATTCTATTTCTTAATTCCGAGAATTTACTTAAAATTACTAGATAGATTATGAATCGTGATATATAGCTAGCAATAAATATGTATATATATATGTTCCTATGAAAATGTTAATCTGCAAGACGCAGGTTATCATCATCCCTTTTTGATTTGTTTTTGTCACTTTTTGGCGTCCCGAAAATAAACAATAAAAGGCTGTATCAGACTTTACTAAGACAATAAAGATTTGCTTAAAATAAATGTGTACGAAGATGTTGCATTTGGCGACGAGGATATAAGAGTAAGTACCCTCGAATTTTGAAGTAAATATTTTTGGAAAATATCTTTGATTTTGCATATAATTGAAAGTAAATTTTAAAAGACACAAATTGCAAAGTTTTAGGATGCAAATTTAAGAAAGAGTGAAATAAAATGGCTAGTTACCAATTTAAGGAATATAATGAGGAAACTGAAACTTTTGAAACGTTTTATGAACGATTGGAACAGTTTCTCATATTGGAGGAGGCAGGGGATGAGAAGAAAAAGGCTTATCTCCTAACCCTCATGGGAAGTAAAACATATGGTGTTTTGAAGAATTTGTGCAGTCCTATTCTACCTAAAGATAAAACTTTTGATAACCTAATTGATATCTTGAAAAGGCACTTCTCTCCAAAGCGCTCAATTGTAGTAGAGAGGTTCATTTTTTTTAAAAGAATGCAATTAAAGGAAGAAAGCATCTCGGATTACTTGGTGGAAATTAAGCGTTTGGCTTCCTCATGCAACTTTGGAAATTTTCTGGAGGATTCTTTACGTGATAAAATGGTTTGTGGATTATATAATGCCAAAATACAAAATAGAATTTTGTCGGAGGGCGACATTTCTTTAGCTAAAGTAATTGAGATAGCATTGTCTATGGAAGCGGCTGAGAAAAATACAAAATTATTTCACTTGGAGCAGGGTGAAGATTGTGTAGATAAGTTGAGGATGGAACGCAAGGTTGAATCAAATTTCCAGAATGGCAAATGTAAACATTGTGGTAAACAGCATAAAGAACTATGTAGATTTAAGGAGGCGATATGCTTTAAGTGTAATAAAAAAGGACACATTGCCTCAATATGTTGGAGCAGTAGAAGAAATCTAAGGCAACATCAGAATCAGCCGGGAAATATACATCAGATAGGAGACCAAGAAGAGGAGGAAGAGTATGTCCAGAAAATTATAAGCGTGACGATACCTGAGTATAAAATTAATTTTGCCTCAAGTGACCCTCCCTATCTGATGGAGTTAAAAGTAGAAGGAAACTTTATTAAATTTGAAATGGATACGGGTAGTGGTCTAACACTGATATCAGAAAAGGATTTTAAAAATAGTCTTCAACACTTGAAATTGGAAAAAGCGGGTATTATTGTAAGAACTTATGATGGTACCGTGGTACCCATTCTGGGTAAAATCAATGTCAAAGTGGAGTGTCAAGATATTACTTACAAACTTAGAGCGTTGGTGGTGAAAGGAGATAAGAGGGCTTTGATGGGAAGAGAATGGATAAATAGATTGAAATTGGGCTGTTTCGCGGTAAAACATATGCCTGTGGAAATTACCATTGAGGAAATTTTGAAGGAAAATCAAGCCCTATTTGTTGAGACAACCGAACCAATAAAAGGTTTCACATTTTCAGTAAACATGTGTGATGTGAATCCAATTTTCCATAAGGCTCGTCCGGTGCCTTTCGCCATTAGGCCAGCAGTTACTGAAGCATTAGACAAAATGGTGGCTAAGGGTTATCTATGTGAGGTGGCGAGCAGTAAATGGGCCACTCCAGTGGTTGTAGTGCCGAAGAAAAATAAAGAGATCAGAATTTGCTGCGACTTCAAGGTAACTCTAAATAAATATTTGGACACTGCGGCCTATCCCCTTCCCACACAGCAAGATTTATTCTCCACATTGGCCAAGGGAAAATACTTTTCTAAATTGGACTTGAGGAACGCTTATCTGCAATTAGAGGTGGACCCAGGCACCCGACCGTTACTAACGATAAATACTCATAAAGGGCTTTTCAGGTTTAAGAGAATGCCATTTGGATTGGCAAATGCGCCCAGTTATTTTCAATCTGTAATGGATAGGGTTTTGTCAGGTATAGGAGGCGTAATTTGTTATATTGATGATGTCCTTATAGCCACAGCATCAATTGAAGAACATCTGGCGTTGTTGAAGACTATATTTGCTCGCTTGGCGAAGTATAATATCAAACTAAAGAAAGAAAAATGCCTATTTTTGCAAAAAGAAATTGAATATTTAGGACATCTTGTCACGGAAGAGGGCATCAGACCTTTAGATCATAAGGTACAAGCAATACAGAAGGCCAAAACGCCTACGAATATCTCTGAATTAAGGTCATTTCTTGGTTTGGTAAACTTTTATGGGAAGTTCATACCCAATTTGCCAGAGCTTTTGAAGCCTCTTCATGAGCTTCTTCACAAAAAACGTCCTTGGGTTTGGACAAAGGAATGTGGAGAGGCCATTGACAAGTGCAAGAATAGCATTACCTCTGAGAGGGTGCTAGTCCCTTATGATGCGACTTTGCCATTGTGTTTGGCTACTGATGCATCGCAGATTGGAGTGGGCGCTGTGTTGTCACATATTATAGAAGGCCAGGAGAGACCGATTATGTTTGCCTCACGGACTTTATCGGTGGCAGAACAAAATTATTCTCAGATTGAGAAGGAGGCTCTAGCCATTATTTATGGAGTTACCAAGTTTCATCAATTTATTTATGGAAGAAAATTTATTCTTATTACAGACCATAAGCCATTGGTGACCATTTTGGGCTCAAGATCAGGAATCCCCACCTTATCTACTTCAAGATTGCAGCGTTGGGCGCTTATTTTGTCAGCTTATACTTACGATATTAAATTTCGAAGAACTCAAGACCATGGGAATGCAGATCTTCTGTCACGTTTTCCTGTGGGCTGTGAAGAAATTCCAAGATTAAATAATGTCTATGCTTTATCCTATGTGGAAGAATTGCCGATCACAGCAGAGGAAATTGCCACGGAAACTGAAAAAGACGAAGTGCTCTCATTGGCCAAATTTTATACTCAGCAAGGCTGGCCTGAAAAGGTGGCTGATCACCTCAGACCTTATTTTCAAAGGAAACTTGAGCTAACTGTAGATGGGGAGTGTTTGGTTTGGGGAATGAGAGTTGTCATTCCACCATCTCTCAGAATAAAAATGTTGAACTGTCTTCATGAGACTCATTCCGGTATGAACAAAATGAAGGCTGTAGCAAGATCACATTTTTGGTGGCCAAATCTAGATACCCAAATCGAGTTTTTGGTAAATAAGTGCAGAAGCTGTCAGCAATCCCAGGATGGGCCAAATAAAGGAAAATGGCAACCCTGGAAATGGTCAACCAGACCTTGGCAAAGAATTCACATTGATTTTGCAAATAAGGAAAACATTAATTTATTAATAGTGGTAGATAGTCATTCAAAGTGGATCGAAGCCATCCCAATGAGAGAGACCACCACACGCAAAACCATTGAGCAACTACGGCGACTTTTTTCTTCCTATGGTCTACCGGAGGAACTTGTATCTGATAATGGACCTCAGTTTACTGGTAGTGAAATGAAAGGTTTTCTGGAAGGAAATGGAATTAAACAAACATTGATCCCGGCGTACCACCCGCAAAGTAATGGCTTGGCTGAAAGAGCGGTTAGAACAATTAAGACTGCCCTGGATAAAAATAAAAGGAAAATTGGGGATACCATTCAAGACACCTTATCAAAAGTTCTTCTGGCATATCGAAGCACCCCGCATGTGACAACAGGAAAGACTCCATCAGAGCTCTTTATTGGGCGTGCGCTTCGAACCAGAGTATCGTTGATACATCCCAGCTTGGCATCTAGAGTTAGGGACCAGCAAGCCAGGCAAATGAAGTATGATCGGCGAACCCAATTGGAAGAATTCCAGATAGATGATTTAGTGTGGTGTAAAAACTTTAGAGGTGGTGATAAATGGATCCCAGGAAAAATTGTGGGCAAGAAGGGAACTAGAGTCTACACCATTTTGATCCACGGACAGGTAAAGGCCTATCACAGGGATCAAATTAGAAAAAGGTGGAGGAATGGTGAGGAAGATGAGAGTGGAGATGGAGAGCGTCAACCCGAGCACTCAAGAGGAGCAGGTCCCAGTGCCATAATCTCGGAGGTTGTACGAGACAGAGGTTATATGGAGTCGCTGTCGCCAGGACTAACTAGCCAGCGGTCGGATCAAGATTCAGAGGTTCAGAGTGATACAGACGATGGAAAGTCATTGGAGCCTCTTCGCTCGCTGGACCCCGAGGCCTTGAAAGAGGAGGGTCCTGTCCTAAGGCGGAACCCACCTCGAGCGAGGAGACCACCTGTGAGATTTCGTGTTTGAAGAGAGAAGATGGTGATATATAGCTAGCAATAAATATGTATATATATATGTTCCTATGAAAATGTTAATCTGCAAGACGCAGGTTATCATCATCCCTTTTTGATTTGTTTTTGTCACTTTTTGGCGTCCCGAAAATAAACAATAAAAGGCTGTATCAGACTTTACTAAGACAATAAAGATTTGCTTAAAATAAATGTGTACGAAGATGTTGCAAATCGAAAAATACAAACATTTATATTTCTTAAAAATATTTAGCATTTTTAGTTAGCATTTTTCTTTTACCTTCTGGGTTTTATTAGCTCTAGAAAACAGTTTTATAAGAAACACGTAGACGTTTATTTTTGATATAATAAGAAATGAATAAACAGAAGAGTTTGAGGTTTTAGTTATATTTTTTATTATTCTACAATGCTGCATAGTGTGTGTGTTAAATAAGTTTACATATTATTACACTTTTAGAAATATATATATATATAATTTATAAACTATTTTTCTCTCAACGTATATATTTTTAACTCCTTTTTCATATTAGATCAAATATTATTCTATAAGAATTGTGGCGCTATCTCAATACACACCCGTACAGCTTTATTAAGACCACCGGTCTTATACAGATTTCTCATCGCAGGAAGGAAGCATGGAGCTCCTATACTCCAGGCAACACAGAACCCAACAACCTAGAAGTCCGACGCATGTATCTTTTTTTCTCACCCTCAGTAGAGGAAGACACTGAAGGAGTGAGATATGGAGAGACCATGTGGCCCACCCTCAGTAGAGGAAGACACTGAAGGAGGGAGAATGGAGAGACCATGTTGCCCACCCTAAGTAGAGGAAGACACTGAAGAAGGGAGATATGGAGAGACCATGTGGCTCACCCTCAGTAGAGGAAGACACTGAAGGAGTGAGATATGGAGAGACCATGTGGCTCACCCTCAGTAGAGGAAGACACTGAAGAAGGGAGAATGGAGAGACCATGTTGCCCACCCTAAGTAGAGGAAGACACTGAAGAAGGGAGATATGGAGAGACCATGTGGCTCACCCTCAGTAGAGGAAGACACTGAAGGAGTGAGATATGGAGAGACCATGTGGCTCACCCTCAGTAGAGGAAGACACTGAAGAAGGGAGATATGGAGAGACCATGTGGCTCACCCTCAGTAGAAGAAGACACTGAAGAAGGGAGATATGTAGAGACCATGTGGCTCACCCTCAGTAGAGGAAGACACTGAAGGAGGGAGATATGGAGAGACCATGTGGCTCACCCTCAGTAGAGGAAGACACTGAAGAAGGGAGATATGGAGAGACCATGTGGCCCACCCTCAGTAGAGGAAGACACTGAAGGAGGGAGATATGGAGAGACCATGTTGCCCACCCTAAGTAGAGGAAGACACTGAAGGAGGGAGATATGGAGAGACCATGTGGCTCACCCTCAGTAGAGGAAGACACTGAAGGAGGGAGATATGGAGAGACCATGTTGCCCACCCTAAGTAGAGGAATACACTGAAGGAGGGAGATATGAAGAAACCATGTGGCTCACCCTCAGTAGAGGAAGATACTGAAGAAGGGAGATATGGAGAGATCATGTTGCTTACTCTCAGTAGAGGAAGACACTGAAGGAGGGAGATATGGAGAGACCATGTGGCTCACCCTCAGTAGAGGAAGACACTGAAGGAGGGAGATATGGAGTGAACATATGGCTCACCCTCAGTAGAGGAAGACACTGAAGGAGGAGGTATAAAGAGCCCATGAGGCCCACCCTCAGTAGAGGAAGGTATTGAAGAAGGAGGATATATAGTGAGTTAATTAATAAGGGTTTGTTTCAACTCTGGCTTTTATGCAAGCTGCTATTCAGCTTGAAATCGATTAATAGATAAGGTGGATGAAATCCTGCGGAATATATTAGCAAATCCTCTCAAATTGTCGAATTGGAATGTAGAATTTTAGATATACAAGTTGAATATTCACCTGGAGAAATTAATCATTGAAAGAAAACAAATTCGTAAGATGAAAGGCTTCTTGTAGCGTTTTCTTTTATTTATACGAGCTTTCGAACATTTCTGCCCTTCAGAAAGAAGAAGTATAAATAGGAAACATTAATCAAACAAATGCTCAGGTTTCTGGAGATGAGTATCTTTATTAAAAGTAATCTCGAGTAATAAACGCCATTTATATGTTTCTATGTACTCCTGTAGAAGGGCAGAGACGCCCGAAAACTCGAGAATACGCTCAATAGGGATAAAGATATTCATCTCCAGAAATCTCTAGCATTTGTTTGTTTAATATCCAGTTTTTTAAAAATCAATTGGTATCATTTATACCGTTGAAAGGCAGAAATATACGAAAACTCATATCAATAAAAATTAAACAAGAACCTCTTCACCTTACCAATCTGGTCTTCATTTGATATACAGAACTGACGCTGATGCTTTGGCAAAATACAAGATAATCAAACAAAAATAAGAAAATATCAAATATGCGAAATAGACTCTGAGAGAATAATTGCAAAAACAATAACAAGACTCAGAACAAAACACTAAAAAGGGAAAACAATGCATCCAGATGGCACAAGAACCTATAGGACATCCAACAATTGTCTTGGTTTGGAACTAACACCTACTCACATATTCTCATGCCCAGCAATGACCGCAGCCTTACAGAAAATTGACATAGACCCAGAACAGCAGCTTTACACACCCAAGATATTGGAAATTGCTGCTGCTGTGATAGAGATGCATGGGGACATCTGAGGCTCGTCATTGGACACGACAACAACAACAACAAATGTTTGGAGGCATCTGAATATCAAAACAGAGACATATATAATTGTGTATAGATCTGCAGTCTAATGTGGAGGTTGTCATGTACAAAGACAAGCGGTAGATGATCGGTGTTATCCTGCTGATATAAGCCCAAGAAACCTTGATATAAAAATCATTAAATCTGTGCATACTAACTCGTTTAAGACTGATTTCAGCTGATAACCTACTGAAGAGCTAGAACTGGAGATCTTCGCGGCGTAATTGTTTGATATCAAGTTTAGAAGATTGACCAAAAAGAGATTGACCTATATGTGAGATTACCAATAGAGACCTCTCTCTCTTTCTCTCTTCTATTAATTAATAAATGTTGCTATTACAAAATTCCCTCGTATTTTCTCTCTTTTGGTCTAATTAGTAATTTCATCTAAAGGCCACAAATTTGTTTACTTATTTATTGACATGATTAAATAAAATGCTATAGGAATTGATTAATAGGAGTTTTTTAGATAGAAATCTCTTTTTAAAATATTGAATATTGAATTTAATTAAAAACTACAATATTGTTTTATCTGAAATAAATTAAATTAAAATTGATTCTAATATAAATTTGTATTTTTAATTTTTAGAGTGTTTTTGTCTAATTAAAATGATCGTTTTCTTTCTATATAAAATTGTTGTAAATAAAACAAATGACATTTTTCTATCGATATTGTGATTTCTGCGTGAAATGTGCCCCAAGCTGGCATTGATTACTCATAGTATTTCCATTGGAACAAATCGTGTTTACAGTTCATATAAATCACCAGCTCATATTGTATATTTACAGTCCATTATTTGCATATTTACAAGTTGAGCAAGGTGAACAAGCGCTTCAGAGAAATTGTTCATGAACTGGCACCCTCAAAATTCCACTTTAAACCATGTTTTATTTGGAATACTTGCTATATGCGACGCAAAAATGGTGCTTTATTCGTATTTCTGGTACCTCTAACCAGTGAGTTGATCAATATCAACCTACAGGGTTCAGTACTGATGAGCCATGTGTGCCCTCCCAATATATTTTTTCAACACAGTAAGAACAGTAGAAGTTTGTATTGTGTATAAAAGAAAAATTCGTGCTTAAATCCTTTCATTATATATATAAAGATTAGCTTTGTTTCTTTGTGTTGATTGCTATATTAGTTTCAATGCGGTGAGCTGAGGTAATTAAAATATCAGTTGAGATATTTAGAATACAAGGTGAATGTAGGAAAGGAAGTATAGATGAGATGACTGGACGCAAGTGTTTTACATCCCAGGCGTATATAACCCTCAGAACGATTCTCCAATATTCCGAACGGTGTGTCATGTTGAGGACTCCACACACACAACTAGATAGAGAATATATCCCATTTTAAAAAAGAGAAATAAAATGAAATAAATAAATTGTAGAAGCTCCATCGGGTAATTTGATAAAGTTTCCAAGTACTCCCCCTGATTAGATTCTGTACCACCGTTGTTTTCAAGTTGTAGTTTACAATCTTTTGGTATTTATTACAAATATTTCATATATTTTATTATTATTATTATATTGATATAGGTTAGTTCTGAGGACCTATTTAGTTAATATGATGGAATTTCTATTAATTCTCTATTTGTATAACACTTTCCTTTATATGTGAAATTGTACATTATGATCAACCACAACAATTGATATATATTGAATATTTATCTTTTTTGGCATTTGAAAGTTATGTTTTTTAATTTATAAAATATCAGAAACCTTTCGCAATAAGTTTCTTTATTATGTTTTAATGTATATTTTTTCATACATAATTTGACCACTAATTCTTGCTTAGTCTTGTTTAAATATTTGGTATTATATTGTATAAGATAGTAATTATAGCAAACATATTTTTTTCCAAAAATAAATATAGTATTTTAAATGAAATATAATCACAATATTCATTCATTAATATATTTATTTATAAATATGCACATATAATTGAACTATTATTTATTTAGAATGTGTATATTTAGTAATTATAGCAAACATATTTTTTTCCAAAAATAAATATAGTATTTTAAATGAAATATAATCAATATTCATTCATTAATATATTTATTTATAAATATGCACATATAATTGAACTATTATTTATTTAGAATGTGTATATTTAGTAATTATAGCAAACATATTTTTTTCCAAAAATAAATATAGTATTTCAAATGAAATATAATCAATATTCATTCATTAATATATTTATTTATAAATATGCACATATAATTGAACTATTATTTATTTAGAATGTGTATATTTAGTAATTATAGCAAACATATTTTTTTCCAAAAATAAATATAGTATTTTATATGAAATATAATCAATATTCATTCATTAATATATTTATTTATAAATATGCACATATAATTGAACTATTATTTATTTAGAATGTGTCTGTTGTAAGATTTAGGTACTTACAGCTTGTAGGAAGGCATGAGGACGTTGAGGATTATATGATAATAATCTTTATTATCCATTTAGCAAGAAAGACAAAGTTATGGTAGCGAACAGTTATTGAAGTATAGAGAAGAAAGGTAAACAAACAGTTGTGATGATGATAGGTCCAGTGTGGCGCTAGCTGTCGTAGCATTCAGTTATCCAACAAATCCCCGGCATGAATGTGGAGACATCACGAGGTTGTAGCGTAACTTCTCAAATGTCGGCCTTGGTAGCGGCTTGGTCAGAATGTCCGCCTTCATGTCGCCAGTTGGGCAGTAGATCATTTTTATCACTGTCTTCTTCTGAAGATCCTTCAGGTGATGGATCTTGGTTGCGATGTGCTTGGTTCTAGAAGACACTTTTTCGGATGAACATATCTTGAGACATGATTGATTGTCTTGGTGGAAGTAGATTGGAGCTTTCTGTTCCAGTTCGAGATCCTTTAGCAAGTCGAGAAGCCATAACAGTTCTTGTGAGGCTTCAGCTGCGGAGATTAGTTCCGCTTCGGTGGATGAGAGAGATACGCAACCTTGTTTCCCAGTCATCCATGAGATGGGGTTTGAACCCAGTAGGAACAAGTTTCCGCTTAGTGATTTTCTGTCGGTGTTGTCGCTTGCCCATGTGGCATCACTGTATGCTTCCAGTGTGGGAGGTTTTTGGTTAGATATGCGTAGCTCGAGTTCTTTAGTAGTTTTTAGATATCTTACGATTCTTTTTGCTGCATTCCAGTCACAATTTCTAGGATTCTGGTTTCTGCTGCTAAGTATGCAGACTGGAGCTGCGATATCTGGTCTGGATACTACGCTTAGGTACAATAGTGAGCCTATCAGTTGTTGGTATTGGACGTTGTTTGGTAGAAGTTTTTCATCAGATATACCGGGATATCCGCTTTCCATTGGAGTGAAAGTAGGTTTCGCTTCTTGGAGGTTGTACCTTTCAACTAGTTCTTGGATTTTATTCTTTTGGCTCAGTAGGAGTTCACCTTCTCTGTTCCTGGAGATTTCTATACCAATGAATTGAGTGGGGTCTCCAAGGTACTTTATTTCGAATTCTTTTTCGAGAGTTTTTACAGTGTTTTGGATGATTATCTCGGAATCGCTTGCGAGGAGCATGTCATCCACATATAGAATCAAGTAGATGGAATGGTTTTCTTCATTCTTGGTGAATAGGCATGGGTCTACAATGCTCTGTTTGAAGTTGTTTTTAATTAGAGTGCTTGCGATTTTTGTGTTCCAAGATCTTCCAGCTTGTTTTAGACCGTAAATTGCCTTCTTTAGTTTGCAGACTTCGTTTGTTTGTTTTGTATGGAGTCCTTCTGGGAGTTCCATGTAGAGTTCTTTATCTAGGTCGCCGTGTAGGAACGCTGTCTTGACATCGAGGTGGATCACTTGCATCCCTTTGTAGACTGATGCAGCTAGGAAGGCTCTAATTGTAGAATGCTTCACAATTGGTGCAAAGGTTTCTTCGTAGTCTCGGCCGAATTTCTGATTGAACCCTTTTGCTACGAGTCTGGCTTTGTACCGCTCTATTTCTCCTTTGGAATTGAGTTTTTGTTTATAGGTCCATTTACATCCTATGATCTTTTTGTCCTTAGGTAGAGGCGTTAGTTCCCATACATTGTTCTTCTCAAGAGAATTTAGTTCTTCGTTCATTGCTTGTAGCCATTTTTCTCTTTCTATTTTTGGTAATTGTAGGACTTCCGAGTAGTTGGTAGGTGTCTGAATGTCTTGAGCTTCAGTTTTGTACAGCATGTAGTCATTTCTTATGGGAGGTATTCCCTTTGTTGGTCTCGTGGATCTTCTTTGTGTGACCACTTGTGTTCCTGTGCTTGTACTGGGTTGAAGGTAATCCTCGGTTTCTGAGTCCTCAAGGTTTTCGGATTGTGTTCCTGGTTCCTGACTTTCCTCTGCATTTCCAATATGATTGGAGGAAGTTAGATCTGTACTTAGTACTTGTGGTGAAGTTGTTTTTGTGGAAGCGTGGTGAAACCCATTTTCTTTTTCTATAAATTTTACGGATCTGCTGATTGTGATGTTGTCTGTATCGTGCAGGATTCTGTATCCTTTGCTTCGATCATCGTATCCAAGAAAGATCCCTTCGATAACTTTGCTATCCAACTTGTTTCTTTTTATCTTGGGAATATAGGCGAAGGCTTTACATCCGAATCTTTTTAGATGCTTCAGACTGGGCTTCCTGTTGGTCCATAGTTCAAATGGAGTCTTGTCTGTAGCTTTCGAGGGTATTCGGTTGTGTAGGTAATTAGCTGTGGTAACCGCTTCCGCCCATAGAGATTGTGGGAGTCCTGAGTCAAACAGCATGCATCTTGTCATCTCCATTAGTGATCGATTTTTCCGTTCTGCTACTCCGTTCTGGGCTGGTGAGTAGGGGACTGTTAGCTGATGTTTGATTCCGCTTTGGTTCAGGAAATCTTCGACTTGTCGGTTTACGTACTCACGACCGTTGTCTGTCCGTATGGTTTGGATATTTTTTCCAAAATCCGTGTGTGCTGAGATGACGTAGTCTTTTATTTTTTCATAGGCTTCGTCTTTTCCTTTCAGGAGGTAGATCTTCGTGTATCTGCTGTAGTCATCAGTGAAGGTGAGGAAGTATCTCTTACCGCTGAGAGAGTTAGTTGGTAATGGACCGCAGATATCACTGTGGACAAGTTGAAGCGTTTCAGTTGCTCTGTACTCTGTCTTCTTTGGAAATGGGGTTTCGGTGAGTTTTCCTTGAATGCACTGAACGCAGTCTGTGCTGTGCGAACAGTTATTTAGACTTAGTCCTCTTGCTAGGTTCTCATTTCGAATCTTCTTAATTGATTCTATATTTCTGTGTCCTAGTCTGTCGTGCCAGAGCATGAGGCAATTTTTGTTCTTGCAGTGGTTTTGTTTTGCAACATTTGCTTTGAATGTGCGAGTTTGGGGGTTGTCATCCAGGTGGAGTCGGTACATTCCATTGTCAAGTATACCGTTCGCGAGGGCTGTGTTGTCTCTTTCGATGGTACACCAATCTCTGTTGAACGTTACTTTACATCCGTTGGAGGTGGCCGCACTCACTGACAGAAGGTTGTCTGTTAGTTCCGGGATGTAGAGAACTTTTGTGAGAAGTAAGGTGTCAGTCTTTCCTTGGGGTGTGATGACTTTGATTTCTCCTTGTCCTATCCCTTTGACCTGCAGCTTATTGCCATTAGCAACCACAACATTTTGTGTTTGTTCTCTGTTAAGTTCAGTGAAGAAGCTTTCATCGTACGCCATATGAGATGTGGCTCCAGAGTCGACGAACCAGTTGTGTACACTTGCTTCTCGTTGAGTGCAATTGAGAGCTTTTGGGTTAGGTCCTTTTGTTGTTCTCTGATTTGTTGGTTGTTCTTGGGTGACACTTGACTGATTTGTGTACTTTGGTACGTTTCCTCTTCTGAAGTTTTCATATTTGTACTCTTTGTTGCTGTTGTTTCGCTTTTGATAGTGCCAACATTCTTCTTTGGAGTGGTTTGGTTTGTGGCAGAAAGAACAGAATTTCTTCTCTTTTTCTCTTCTTTGGCTTGAAGCTCTGTGGAGGCTTTTTAAGGCTTTTGATTCGGTGCTTTCGTCTTTCGAGCTTTCTACTCTGCGTGTGTGTTCATCAAGGAGTTTGTTCTTGGTGAATTCAAGCGTTAGCTCGTCATCAGGCCTTGATTCCAACATCGTGATGAGATTGGAGTAGCTCTTTGGAAGCGAGCAAAGCAGTATAGCCGTGATGTGAGAGTCCTTTAGTGTTTCGCCAATGGTTCGCAGTTTGTCAACAAGTTCCATCATGGTAGTGATGTGCTGTTGCATGTCTTTGTCTTCTTCGAGTTTTAAGCTGTATAGTTTCCTTAGCAAATAAATTTTTCCTGAGAGTGTTTTTCTTTCGTAGATATTTTTAAGAGTGTCCCAGGTAGCTTTGGCTGTTAGTAGGTTTTTAACGTGCACTATTTGTGAGTCGGCGATGCTTAGATTAATGATAGCTCTAGCTTTTGAGTCTTTCTTTTTCCATTCGATTTTAGGTTCATCTGGAATATTTTCGGTGACAACTTCCCAAAGATCTTCCTTTTGCAAGAGCATTTCAATTTTGAAAGACCATAGTGAGTAGTTATAGCCGTCGAGCTTATTTAGGGTTACATCGTGGCTCGGGAGTGACGCCATTTTTGCTAAGCCTTTTTTCTTTGTCTTAACTCGTTAGTTGAATTTCATGCAATACTCAGTCTCATAATCTAATTGTTGTAAGATTTAGGTACTTACAGCTTGTAGGAAGGCATGAGGACGTTGAGGATTATATGATAATAATCTTTATTATCCATTTAGCAAGAAAGACAAAGTTATGGTAGCGAACAGTTATTGAAGTATAGAGAAGAAAGGTAAACAAACAGTTTTGATGATGATAGGTCCAGTGTGGCGCTAGCTGTCGTAGCATTCAGTTATCCAACAGTGTCTAATTTTAAAAAGTTTTATACCTTGATAAGTATAAAGTTTCATTATGCGATTCTTTAAAAATTGAATATTATTTAAATTTGAATATATATTTTTGATATCAATTTATTATTTCACACACACACACATATCGTTATTGAGAAAGGAATTTTTAAATAGATTGACATTGTAGGAATTTTGTCAGTATTGTAAGATATTCCTATTTTATCCATTTTTGCAAGTGATCTTTTTATACCCACTGGTGTGTTAAGGAAAATTGATTATAATATTGATTTGTTATGAAGGGAAATATTATAATATTTCTCAATATTGATTTAAATCTTCTGGATATCAATCAAAAAAATGCTACATGTTCCTGGAGATGGGTTTCTTTATCTTTATTGAACGTAATCTCGAGCATCTCTGTTCTTCTACAGGAGAACATAAATCATTTAGCATCTCAACGGCGTTAATATGTTTCTATGTACTCCTGTTGAAGGACAGAGATTCCCGAAAGTTTGAGAATACGTTTAATGAAGATAAAAAAACTGATCTCCAGAAACCTGTGGCATTTTTTGATTATATGTACTATTTGTCCGTTGTTATAAAAAAAAGGACATTATATCCTTTGGTTATGCGGTAAATACGATTATCTATGCATTTAAATTTTAAATAATATATCAACAACCAATTCAAAGTTAAGTTTCTGGCACCAAATATAGGTATTTCCCTAGCTTTCGGACTAACAAGCCCTTCAACAGGAGCACCTAGTAGTCTAACTTAGTTACTCCTGTTAATGGACATGTTAGTCCGAAAACTAGAAAAATACCAAAAAATGATGCAATAAACTTAACCTTGAATTGATTCTTGATATTTTTTAATTATAAATCAGGTGATAAACGTTAAAATTACAATTATCTCTAATGTTTCAACGGAGAACATAATACCGTTTGTCCATTGTTATAAGAGAGGGCTTTATATCTATTAGCGTTGGTGTAAAAACAATTATCTCTATTGTTTCAACGGAGAACATGATACCGTTTTCCTATTGTTGTAAGAGAGGACTTTATATCTATTGGAGTTGATGTAAATATAATTATCTCTTTTGTTTAAACGGAGAACATAATAACGTTTGCCCATTGTTGTAAGAGAATATTTTATATCTATTGGAGTTGATGAAAATATAATTATCCCCATTGTTTCAACGGAGAACCTAATACCGTTTGTCCATTGTTGTAAGAGAGGACTTTATATCTATGGGAGTTGATGTAAATATAATTATCTCTATTGTTTCAATGGAGAACATAATACCGTTTGTCCATTGTTGTAAGAGAGGACTTTATATCTATTGGAGTTGATGTAAATATAATTATCTCTATTGTTTCAACGGAGAACATTATAGAATTTGTTCTTTGTTATAAAAGAGGGTTTTATATCTATTGGCGTTGGTGTAAATACAATAATCTCTATTGTTTCAACGGAGAACATAATACCGTTTGTCCATTGTTGTAGGAGAGGACTTTATATCTATTGGAGTTGATGTAAATACAATTATCTCTATTGTTTCAACGGAGAACTTGATACCGTTTTCCTATTGTTGTAAGAGAGGACTTTATATCTATTGGAGTTGATGTAAATATAATTATCTCTTTTGTTTCAACGGAGAACATAATAACGTTTGCCCATTGTTGTAAGAAAATACTTTATATCTATTGGAGTTGATGAAAATATAATTATCCCCATTGTTTCAACGGAGAACCTAATACCGTTTGTCCATTGTTGTAAGAGAGGACTTTATACCTATGGTAGTTGATGTAAATATAATTATCTCTATTGTTTCAACGGAGAACATTATAGAATTTGTTCATTGTTGTAAAAGAGGTCTTTATATCTATTGGCGTTGGTGTAAATACAATAATCTCTATTGTTTCAACGGAGAACATAATACCGTTTGTCCATTGTTGTAAGAGAGGACTTTATATCTATTGGAGTTGATGTAAATACAATTATCCCTATTGTTTAAACAGAGAACATAATACCGTTTGCCCATTGTTGTAAGAGAGGACTTTATATCTATTGGAGTTGGTGTAAATATAATTATCTCTATTGTTTCAATGGAGAACATAATACCGTCTGTCTATTTTTGTAAGAAAGGACTTTATATCTATTGGAGTAGATGTAAATATAATTATCTCTATTGTTTCAACGGAGAACATAATACCGTTTGTCCATTGTTATAAGAGAGGACTTTATATCTATTGGAGTTGATGTGAATATAATTATTTCTATTGTTTAAACAGAGAACATAATACCGGTTGTCCATTGTTGTAAGAGAGGACTTTATATCTATTGGAGTGGATGTAAATATAATTATCTCTATTGTTTCAACGGAGAACATTATAGAATTTGTTCATTGTTATAAGAGAGGGTTTTACCACATTGGTGTTGGTGTAAATGCAATTATCTCTATTGTGTTAACGGAGAACATTATAGAATTTATCCATTGTTATAAGAGAGGGCTTTCCCACATTTTTGTTGAGGTAAATACAATTATCTCTATTGTTTTAACGGAGGACATTATAGAATTTGTCCATTGTTATAAGAGAGGGTTTTACCACATTGGTGTTGGTGCAAATACAATTATCTCTATAGTTTTAAGTAAAAATACATTATAGCATTTATCTATTGTTGTAAGAAAAAGAGCTTTATTCCCACTGGTGTTGGTGTAAATACTATTATCTCTATTGTTTTAAGGGTATTCATTATAGCATTCATTCATTGTTTTAAGAGAAGACTTTATACCCACTGATGTTGGTATAAATAAAATTCTCTCTATTGTTTCAAGGGAAATCTTTATAGCATTTATATCTATTGTTGTAAGAAAAAGAGATTTATACCCATTAGAGTTTGTGTAAATTTAATTACCACTATAGTTTCAAGAAAGAATACCGTTTTTCTATTGTTGTGAGTGAGAGTTTTATAACCGTTGGTGTTGTGGTATGTTTAAATGTTGTTCCACTATGGAAAGCCCTCTATAATTGACAGCGGTGAAGATGGTTATGCCCTATTTAGATATATAATCAATCCAACACACAAAACCGATATAGAGTTATATATGTACACTTTTACAACGAAGGAGGTTCCCCCATTTTGAGTGAGTCATCTTAGAGACAAGGAGGGGTCTTCTTGTACCTTTCTCAGTTCCACGTCGAAAAAGTACTTGTGTATGTAGGTCTTGGCAGATGAAAAGATGGTTAGGACGTCATCATCCAAGCATCGCCGGAAGACTCAATCCTACAGGTTAGAGGGCCGCTGGATGACGGTGAAGGACTCCCGGATGCGAGGACAGCGGCAGGACCGGTACTGGTGGCTCAGCGACAGGTTGTTAGACTCACAGGCGACACGGGACTGTTGGATCGAAGTCGGGTAAAATGGATGGAGCAAGACGCGCAGAGATAGATTTTCTTCCAAGCCTGGAGAACCTGAACAAAGACAAATTCAACAAATAACTTTTAAAAAACACATAATTTATATTATGCTGATTGTACATATTTCCAGAAACTTATTTCATTTGAACACAGTTCTTTTTTCTCGTTTTTATTATCTCTTTCTCATTGTTAATATTATATCAATATTCTATTTACGGCCTAGATTATTGTATATATATATTGATAAATAAATAAATATATATATTTATATTGTTGCACCAGGTTGCGGCTTGGCAGACTCTTCAGCCTGGATTCTCTACTGTGCTGGGTCTTGCATCTTACCAGAGCGTGTTTCATCCATCCTGCAAATTTATAAAAGGGAATAACGAGATAAGTCTTCTTTAAGTAGCCACCAGAATCCTTTATTTATTTTCTCACATCAAAGAGAGCAGTGAAGTCACGTGTACCTAAATACAAATGATGACAATCTAAATAATCTGTGTTTTAAATAAATATCATAGAATATAAAAATAAATAAATATATAATTTAAATTTCAAATATATTAAAAATAATATAAGAAATACGCCATTAATCATGATGTAACACTTCCCCCTCTCCAGAGGTCGTCACGTCCTCGTGAGTTACCTCATCAATTCTCTCAAAATAGGGTTTGAGTCTTGAGACATGGACAATCAATGGGTCTTGGCCAGGATTATCTTTTGGCTCAATCAAGTAATTTACGTTAGACAGCTTCTTTAATATTCTATATGGGCCAAAATATTTTCTCAGTAGTTTCTCACACTTTCCTATTTTCCTAATTGGTGTCCAAACTGCTACTAATTCTCCTGGTTCGTAGCTTCTTTCCATGTGTTTCTTGTCATAGTTCTTTTTCATTCTTTCTTGAGTCTTTATTGTGTTGTTAATAACTAATTTTCTTGTTCTGTTTATTTTGTCTAAGTGATGTTTTATGTATTCATCTTAATCATCTTTGTCAATGTCCACCGAGATATTCCTGTCGTCCAAAAGAGACGTGGGTTCTCTTCCAAACATCAGGAAAAAGGGAGAATATCCTGTGGTTTCCTGAATTGTAGTATTGTAAGCGTGAGTGATGAATGGGAGTATTTCGTCCCAATTTTTCTGATCAGTGTTCACATACATACTGAGCATATTGATCAATGTTCTATTTAACCGCTCTGTCAATCCATTAGTCTGGGGATGATAGCTCGTTGTGAAGCAATGTTTAATCTTGCACGTTTTCATCACCTCTTTCATTAAATTACTGGTAAATTGAGAGCCTCTGTCACTAATAAGATATTGTGGGGCTCCGTGCCGAAGAAAAATATCCTCTACTAGAAATTTAGAAACTTCTTTCACTGTTGCTTCCGAGACTGCTCTTGTTTCTGCATATCTAGTGTAGTAGTCCGTCAGCACGATTATCCATTTTTTCCTGTTTTTCGTAGATGGTAGTGGACCAACAAAGTCAATTCCAATTCTTTCGAAAGGAAAGTTGGCTGGGGGGATGGGCTGTAGTAGTCCAGAAGGTAATTGGTTTGAGCCTTTCCTACTTTGGCAAAGGTGACACGTCTTAACGAATTCTGAGACATCCTTTAGCATGGATGGCCAAAAGTATTTACTCTTTATTCGGTACATGGTTCTGGCGACGCCCAGATGGCCATTCGACATATGATTGTGATATTCTTTCATAATTTCTCTCTTTTTATTCTCTGGAACCACAAGCAACCACGCCCTGCCTTCAGGGTTCGGGTTTTTCTTAAAGAGGCATCCATCTTCTTCTTTAAAGTTTTGCGCAATTGATCGCCTGCTTCCATTAAGGTTTTTCTTAACACTTTCGATAAATTTATCCTCTTCGTCTGTTATTTGATTTAAAAATAGCCTTTCAAAATCCTCATCCCAATCAGTTTCTGGTAAGGGCCCCCTAGATAAGCCATCGGCGTCCAGATGCTTCTTTCCCGATTTATGTATTATATCGAAGTCATATTCTTGAATTTTCAATGCCCATCTTGCCAATCGACCTGTTGGATCCTTCAAGTTTTTGAGCCAGCATAAGGCGTGATGGTCTGTTACTATTTTAAAGTGTCTTCCATAAAGGTAGGGTCGTAATTTTGACATTGACCAGACAACGGCCAGACATTCTTTTTCAGTGGTTGAATAATTTTGCTCCGCTTTACTTAGGGTACGACTCAAATATGAGATCACCTTCTCTTCACCACCGATGTCTTGGACAAGTGTTGCACCTATGCCGATGTTGGACGCATCAGTATGAACATAGGTAGGTGCATTTGGATTGAAGTGACCTAAAATTGGTGGACTTAATAGTGCTGTTTTTAGGGTTTGAAACGCTTCCTCTTGTCTTTCTGTCCAGGTAAATGATACACTTTTTTTTATAAGGTTGGTCAAAGGGTCAGCAATTTTTGAAAAGTCTTTGATAAATTTTCTATAATATGAACACATTCCCAAAAAGGATTGTACTTCTTTGACCTTTTTGGGCCGAGGAAAATTTCTGACAGCTTTGATGTTATGTTCCGCGGGTTTTATACCATGTTTGCTCGTTATATAGCCGAGAATCTCCAATTCTTCAAAAGCAAATCGGCATTTTTTGTCGTTTAACCTTAAATTAGATTCACGAAAACATCTAAAAACAGCTTCAAGTCTTTTGAGGTGCGTTGGAAAATCCGGGCTATATATGATAACATCATCCAGATAACACAAACAAATTTGCCATCTCAGATTTCCAAGCATATTCTCCATATTTCTCTCAAAGGTAGCAGGCGCGTTACAAAGTCCAAAAGGCATCACGTTGAATTCATATAATCCATGCGCTGTAGTGAAAGCTGTTTTCTCTTTGTCTCTTTCTTCGACTTCAACTTGCCAATATCCAGATCTGAGGTCTATTGCTGAGAAGTGTGTAGATCCTTGGAGAGTATCCATAACTTCGTCTATTCTAGAGATCGGATAGACATCTTTTACTGTCACATTATTCAGTTTTCTGTAGTCCACACAAAATCTGTATTTACCATCTCGCTTCTTGACCAATATTACTGGAAAAGACCAGGGGCTAGAAGATGGCCCAATTATGCCTTCTGTAAGCATCTCGTCAATTTGCTCTTTTATAATATCTCGTTCTTTAGCACTTACCCGGTAAGGCTTGTGTTTAATTGGCTTCGCGTCTTCTGTGTCTATCCGATGTTTTGCCAAATTGGTTCTCCCTAATCTCGATGAAAAAAGATCTCCATACCTTTCTAAAACTTGTTTTAACTCCTTCTGTTCCTTTGGTGAAAGATTTTCGTTTATTTGGAATCTAGGTTCTTCGTTCTTTTCTACCTCTCTTTCTCGACTCACATTTATTTTCGCTGGACTACTTCCAAAAGCCAATGTTTGGTTTTTCATTATTTTTAACGGTCGAGGATACGGATTAGTTATCCAGATGTGTGTTTCCCTATTTATAACATTGATCAAGCCTTTTGCTAGACGAAGTCCATTTGTTTGAAACATTTTGCTGCTCTCCTCGATAATGTATTCTCCATCCTCTGTTTCTACCAATGCCTTGATCAAT
The DNA here is from genome assembly GCA_030710605.1 of Cordylochernes scorpioides. Classification (NCBI taxonomy): domain Eukaryota; kingdom Metazoa; phylum Arthropoda; class Arachnida; order Pseudoscorpiones; family Chernetidae; genus Cordylochernes; species Cordylochernes scorpioides. The sequence continues at coordinate 34,183,657 of CP092884.1, read as the reverse complement.
TTCATGGAACATTCCGGTACAATGGAATCCTTGGCACTCTTTATTTTCAACATTTCAAATTTGATTTCGTCATGATTATTCGTCAAATCATATTTTATAGTTTCTTGCTTACAATCTATTTTTGCGTTCATTTTCTTAAGGAAATCTCTCCCAAGAATTAATGTCCGTAAATGCGTTTTCAATATCACAAAGTTGTGTGATAATGTTTCGTCATCAATTTTTATATTTAAAAATATACTTCCTACCATGTCCAATTTTTTTCCATCGGGTCCTGCACAAATTTTTGCGAGTTTACTTATACCATGGCCTGTATCGAGGGCCGTTCTGAGGTCGACCACTGAGAGGTCAGCACCTGTATCAACCAAAGCTTCAAAAGTCCCTATCTTGTCCACATTAATTTTTAATTTGTATTTAGGGTCCAACTTCTTGATTCCGTTTATGGTCGACTTGCTTTGATTGACAGATTCAGGCGCGACGCTTAGTTTAAATCTTCCAACACGGAATATCTATTCCGGGTAGGAATATTTGTCTGTGTGCTATGACATACATCAGCATAAAGCCGAGGTCCTGATTTTTTCTGATATTTCATTCATTTGGCATTTTTATTCGACCTTCTCTTGGGTATCTGCTGGATCCTCTTCTAGGATTCTTATAAACTTGACCCTACAATAACGGGCCACGTGCCCTGGCTTGTTACATTTAAAGCAGATTGGTCTTCCATCTTCCGTCCTATTTTTGCTCACTTCTTGGCTTTTATTGTAAGTGTTTCTCTGAAGGTTTGGTTTCGGCACAAAGTTAGGATTATAAGGACGTCTAGGGGTAGAGGGCTGGGGAAAGTTGTTTCGATACTGTCTGGGGGTAGGAGGGGAGTCGTTCTTGTAATTATTGGAAACAGGGGCTTGGGGCCTGGAAGTGGTCTGGTAGTTTCGTGCGGCAGTCGGCGGCACGTACCTCGATTGTTGTTGGGGTCTAGAATAGCGTGGACCGTTATATAGGTTTCTGGATTTCTCCACACGTTCCCGATACTTCTTTTCAAAAGAATCCATTTTCTTGCACACGACAAGAAGGTCATCGGTCGTTTTAGGAGGGTTCAGGTAGAGCGCGAATGAGTACTCTTTTTTCAGTCCTCCAATAACATGTTCAATTTTTGTTTCTTCTTCCATTGCGGGGTCAACCTTGTTGCACAACACTAGAATGTCTTCCGCGAACCTGATTGCTGGTTCATTCCAGTGTTGCATTCTGTTGAGCTTCATTCTAAGTTCTTCTTTATTCGCGTCCAAAGAAAAATCCTGAATGAGGCGGATTTTAATATTTTCCCAGCTCGTGAAACTAGCCTTGTGTAAATTCAACCAGGTTTTAGCGCTTCCCGTCATGTTCATGGCGGCATAACGAGAGATAATGTAGTCTGCCCAATGGTACAAGAAGCCAATTTCTTCAAGAGATTCAATCCATGGGCGAGGGTCTTCCGTTCCATCATACTTGGGGATGTCGATGTTGGGATTCAGGACAACTGGGTCGGAACTAGCATCTCTACCAATTGTTGCACCAGGTTGCGGCTTGGCAGACTCTTCAGCCTGGATTCTCTCCTGTGCTGGGTCTTGCATCTTACCAGAGCGTGTTTCAACCATCCTGCAAATTTATAAAAGGGAATAACGAGATAAGTCTTCTTTAAGTAGCCACCAGAATCCTTTATTTATTTTCTCACATCAAAGAGAGCAGTGAAGTCACGTGTACCTAAATACAAATGATGACAATCTAAATAATCTGTGTTTTAAATAAATATCATAGAATATAAAAATAAATAAATATATAATTTAAATTTCAAATATATTAAAAATAATATAAGAAATACGCCATTAATCATGATGTAACAATATATACAAATGTAAAGGCATACATGTATGACAGCGTAAGTGTCCCTAGGGAGACATAGCGCTTAAAATTGAAATAAAATTTTAAAAAAGGTCAATCTATGCTGATGCGGCAATTTATATGTTCCTACCACCTTCTACGGAACCGTTTTGATGGCAGGGCATCCAGGCGCGAGCGCTCTATCATGGGTAAGGCAGTGCGAGTAGCGTTTCGTGAAAACGGCGTGTCAGCGCGCAGAATGACCGTCTCGCCAATGGTACTCACTCGGAAGGTCCGTAGCAAATTTTCGTGGATAAGACGACGGCAGCAGCTAGTCATCGAAGCGACGTCATCCAGGGCGCAGTGGGTTGGTCGTGTGAGGGGAGAGGCTAGGGCGACGAGATCCCCAACGCAGGCGCCCTTTCACCGGGCAGGAACCAGAAGGTTGGGTGGCCGAAAGATACGGCATGGGAAGGTTCAAGAGCTGAGGCGGTGCAAGCGTGCGGTGGTCCAGCGTGAGGAAGTCAGGGACCGCCTTCCAGATAGTAAGCAGCCAGAGACGTCGTGGCGGGAACCAAGAACCAGATGGAGGGCGATCGAGCCACGTGCCACCAGCCAAGAGTAGGCCCTGCGACTGCCACGTAGCACGACCTGCACACCTTTAAAACAAGACAATCGGAGCTAGGTCCCGATGTCAATGAGCCTGAATCCATCTTAAGAGACAGGCATCTCCAGGACGCTGCTGGGCAACCAGACGGTTCGCTCCGGCTCTCGATTTAGATAGATAGATCGACAGTTAAAAATAGATACAGAAAGATAGCATAGATATATAGATGGCGTAGTTTGAGAATTCCAAAAGAGCAAGAGATTTTGAATACTTCAAACAGTTATAGTCCTCTAATCAAATTCATTATAGAATTAGAAACCAAATCAGTATTGCCTTTTATAGATATCCTATTCTAAAATTTGAACAGAAGCGTTACTCCACATTCTTTTTAAACCAGGCATTGAGCCTTCGGATTCAAATATAAATCAAACAACCCAATATGACACACAGAAAATGGTGAAAGTGTTAACTAGGAAGCTAACATGTAGAACTCGTGAGGGAGCAGAGACGCGTGCCCCACCTCTCGTGAACCTGTAAGATCGGGAAGTATAACATTAAATGAGATGATGCTCACATTAAATAGATTTAATTGGTTTAAATTAATATCTGTAAGCAGCGGTTAGTATTTGGCGATATATTCTGTTTTAGAAACATTGTTATCTGGATATAATATTTGAGATATCTGCGCCACACAGTAGTTATTGATTTAAAGTAGTAATTCGGTAATCTTCGTTCTCTTTGGTTGAGGGCTGCTGCTCTTTCATTTAGTATAGTGCCGTGCGTACACAAGGCGTGTACTACAGATAGGTACACAAGATGGGTACTATAGGGTAACATGGCGAGCAGCAGCCCCCTTAACAGCCCCACCACGAGAAGGTAGAGAACATGGGACCGCCTGAAACACACGGTTAGACACGTGGAGACTTCCTTCCAACGCGAACCGGTTCGAATGTTTGACACCCGCTCTGATCTCCCATATCGTACTTGAGACGCATATGCCCGCTCGTACTCGACTGTGGCCAGATTCAATCCGAAGAGAGTCTCGACACCACAGTCTTGCGTACATGGTAAAGCTGCGTCTCGTTCCTCAGGGCTGAGGGGTCATTCTACTAATGGTTGGATCTCGGGAAGTCTCCCTAACTATAAAAAGAGGGTAGGGTATCTATACTATACCCACTTACTCGGTAGTCTGGCCTCCACCATTGAAGAACTGAAACACCCAACACACACAGCCTCCTCCTTCACTAACTATACCCACTTACTCGGTAGTCTGGCCTCCACCATTGAAGAACTGGAACACCCAACACACACAGCCTCCTCCTTCACTAACTATACCCACTTACTCGGTAGTCTGGGCTCAACCATTGAAGAACTGAAACACCCAACACACACAGCCTCCTCCTTCACTAACTATACATAGTTACTCGGTAGTCTGGGCTCCACCATTGAAGAACTGAAACATCCAACATTATCTACATTAATAACCTTTTCACCTTGCACAGAAAAAAAATTATTTCGAGCTTCATTTATGAAGTCTGAGTAGGAAATTATAAACTATTTTTTCCAGTTAAAGACAATTCACGTCTATTATGTCTTAAATACTTACATTACATAGAAACCTGAAGCGAATCTTTGAGTCGGTCAAGGCAACACAACAATGACCTAGCCAAAATTCCTAAATTTCAATGATGAGAATCTTCAAAATTTGTTATAACAAACCTCCAAAAATGCATTCAATTTCGATTCCTAAATAGTACGCAATGTATTCTCATTTATTTCACCGCCAAATACTTATATAAGCAATATAGCAATAAGATCGAAGCTTTAATATATTTGATATATGTGTATTTTTCAATGATCTCTGAATCCTCTCTATGTTCATAGAATCGCTAAAAACATTTACGGAAATGATCACATTTGGTGTTGGCTCTATAAACCGATTGAGTACATGCAATAGGCAGAGAGCGCGGTCTCGCAGCTCGTGGGCCCCGCCTGTTACCTCCTACCCTGGCCATACCAGCTACCTCAATCCAGCGGACTCCTCTCACGTCTCTGCGATATCCTAGCTCACATCTGTCACCTTCCCTTTGACGTACCTTGATCTTCGCAATGTTCCCTAGCCCTGCGAGTGAACCCCTAGTGCTTAAAGGCCTCATGATTGCGATATAATTTTATAAAAATCTCAGAGAGAAAAGGCTCTTTCGCAGTAAATTTGTTTATTATAAAAAAAATGCTATCTTTCGCAATTTCGCTCTTCAAGTTTATTTTTATATCAAAAAGTAATGATCTTATAAATAAAAGACAATTTGCTGAGGGAGAGTTATGAAAGTATAAAAATATATAAGAGTATTAAAAAGAAACCTTTCCCTCAGCGAATTGTCTTTTATTTATTATTTTACCGAAGGGATTTAATTATTAACAAGTAATGATCTATCCAGGCAACGATCCCTACTCCTACATTCGCTGGCTTTATTGAATCTCTTTGATGTCATTCCAGGAAACCATCGCTGCGTTGGTGACCTAAGGCTGATATCGGCAGTATTCTCACGTGTCTCAGGGTCTGACTAAATAATTTGAGGGTTCCTCCACTCTTGAAGATACGAGGTAAGAGTTATCTAGAGTTGGATGAGCTTGCTACCTTCTCAAAACAATGACGCATTTGCCTAGTACTATAAATCCTCTGATGCTAGGCGAAAACATTGTAGACACCAAAGAAAGCAGGAGGAGCTCTCAAAACCTAAAGAAATTAATATATGATAAATTAAATGGCATATATATGATATGATGATAGGGTAGAAGAATGCTCACAAGAGTGTGAGTGGTCCCACAAAAACGCACTAGGTAGCGGTTAATACTGGAATAGAGGCCAATGACTTTGAAGCTATAAAGAACGATGCACTAATAGATTGTCCAAGAGTGCCTCGTGAAGCTCAAGAAAGTAGGATAGTGTGAGAAGCTATTGATATGGAGCCCTGAATAGGGAATATTGTAGCAAAGTATTTATTACGTATTTTAGTAACAGAGTATCATTTTTGATTTTTATATTTTGCTACTCAGTAAAACTCCCTCATTTATTATCTTTTTTATCATTCATAGTTTGTTCTTGCCAAAAATAAATTGCCGTGTCCTACTGAAGTTTGTCTTTCCTAATTTTCCATATGGCAATATTTATAAGAGGGAGCTCAAGACGTATTGGCTGAACTCTACTTTAGCTGCCAGTAGGGACGAACGAAGGAAGAGAATGGTGATGGTCTATGGTGTGGCTTAACTAGGTCTACACTAGCAGTCTGAGGAAGTGATAAGTTGGAGGAATAGAGAAGGAGCTGAGATCTATTGGCTGCAAAAGCGGTTAGGTGTTTATGAGACCACAAAACACTTTATATATCCGAAAAGTTAAGAAAAAGATAGCGATTTGTGCTCCTGGTTATCTACTTTCTTTTTAACTTGCAGACTATTTATAATTAAACAGAAAAGTTCATCCTTTTGAACTACATGGTGTTCTAAAAAAACTAGCAAAGCTTTCGAAAATTAACAATTCATCGAATATTTACTCTATAATATCAGGATGCAATGGGGAATTTTAAGGAAAACAAAGAAAATATTTAGATGATATCAGTCACAATTCTAATCGGTAGATGGCGCTCTACCAGTATCAGAGAATCAGTGGCCACATTGTTTGAAAAAATTAAAATTATAATTGATCGACACGTATTTTTACCTTTTGGAATATCAGGAAAGAACCCCAATAATATCTAATGAGAAGTTAATAAAAAAATTTCGCGAAAAGTATAAAAATTGTGTGACAATTTATAAATGCAATTCGAAATATGTAAAATAGGTTTAGATGGAAATTTTGCTCGGAGGATATTCATCTCAGTTTTCCAAAGGTGGTGTTGTGGCTTTGTCACCGACCCGAGGCCGCTTGTTTTCGGCGAAGGTCAATAGATGGCGTCTAGTTTTTTCGTCTATTTTGACGGGAGAGACAACCTTTATCTTTATAGTAAAATAGTTATATATAGGTGTAAATAAAAAGATGTAGCAAATATAATTGAATCCTCAGCGAGTCAAATTCGAAAATAATAAATTTATATTAAAAAAAAAAAAATTAGAAGTATATATAATTCACTAAACATGTAAAATAGACGAGCCGGCAACTGACTTCATTTTGCTTCCTTTTTGAGAAAACAACGCATAGAGTTCATAATTTCCTCATAAAACATTTTTTGATAAATATATTTTAAAATAAAATATGTTTGATATATCTATCTTTCACATTTAATGCAACTAATTTATATATTTAAAAAATATATTTAATAAAATATTTCATTTGAATATATATTTTAACCAAATATATGATTGACTAATTTTAATTCCCCATATATAATCCCTATGAATAGATTCATTTTATATAGGTTCTATAAAAATGTATCTATCTGATAATTTTTTTTTTACTTTGGAATGTGCCGTCACTACAGGATAAAATGAACTTGATGAAAAATTTATTGCAATTCAGAATCTGTCACTGAAGCTTTACGAGCGTTCCGTACATTCAAAGATAATCGAAGAGGTAAAGGACAATGAGCTGTTCTTCTCTAAGGAGAATAATAAAAATATTTGAGAAGACTGGATCTCTTGAAGGTCGGAGTGGAAGACCAAAGGCATGCATGTCAGCGGATGTTACGGTTTCGTAACAAGTTGAAGCTATTGAAATGTTATCCACTTATGGAGAATTTTGTGCTTGACAATATTCAGAGATTTCGTGTGGAACAGTTTGGAAAACAATAAAAATTATTTTTCAAAAAATTATCGTACATAATTCAAAGTATTCACGAGATGAAAGTAAGCGATTTTGAGAAGAGTCAAGAATACGCTGCGTTTTCCGACGAATCGTAATTTATAAATTGGCTGTCGAATGTTCTGTGAACAGATGAAGCTCACATTTCTATAAACAGGGTAGTTTACACAGATATAAGACACATTTGGGCAGCAGAAATCCCCAGATATTTCACAGAATCGCCACTTCCTCAACCCAGATATACAGTGTGGTTTAGGCAGACTTTCTCTTTTATTATTGTATCATGACACATATTTTTAAACAATTTCTGTTACTCGAGAAGGATATGTTCAACTTTTAATAGAAAAAAGGTTATTGCCAAAATGCAGAACAGACAAGCACTAAGCGAAATAACATTCATTCAAGATGGAGGACCTCCTCATATCGCATTCTTTGTCAAACAACTGTTGAAGGATACGTTCGGTGAAGATCATGTGATAAGTCGCCACACCAGTGGCCACCAAGTTCACCAGACATGTCGCCTCGACGGTTTTAGCTATGAGGATACAATAAGTCTCGTATGAATTGTTATAAAGCAATAACATGGCATCTATATAAAGCAGATGAAAACATCAAGAAGCGGATGTTTCTTTCACGCTTCAATCAAACTTCTCTACTGTCCTCACTGCAATGAAAAAATATTGGGAGGTCTTGGCTCATGAACCTCCCAATATTTTTTCATGACAGTAAGGATAGTAGAAAGGTTTCGCGTTTTAATATTTTCATTATCTGTATTAAGTCGCGTGTTTATCGATGCTGGCCTACCACATTGGTCAAGTTGAAAGCTTCTATCAACGCCACGTTTCATCAATATCAAGAGATATGGTGTTTAAAGCTGTCCAATTTGTCTTCTATCATCTGCAGGCGATGTTCGAGAATGAAGAACGTCACATAAGCAAGGATTGTGAGCTATGACAAGAGAGAAAGCAGTTACTTCAGATGTTATATTATCTGCCACGTATTATGTTATCTGCCAATATTTGGCGGCTCTTTATGTCATGTAATGGGGAAACAAATTCTCTCCTCATATCTCTTGATAATTTTTCTTTTGTGAACAACAGTAATTAAGCGTTTGAAAATTATAATATGCACACAGATATTATCACACGCTCACTCAAACTGCTTCATTTGTTCACATCTTATATCATGTCGTGAATACTAAAGTATTATAACACTTCCCGTATAACACTGGTACACACAATATTGCCCGTTATATTTATTTTATCACTTTTCGCTCAATAGATGCAATAGCACAAGGAATATACTATACATTCTTAAATTGATAAATTTGCACTAAATATTGAGAAATTGATATTTTTAAACACACTTTATAATCTACTCAAAAGGTGTCTATCTAAAAACGATTTTTATTTGGGAGGGACACATTTTTAGAATTCTTTGTAATAATGGAATAGACAATAATCGTAGTTATCAAGCCCCAAGGGAGTGATATTTAGAATAAAGAACGACACATAGATTTTGACATCCCTCTCCTCTTATTTCATCTGTTAGATCATGACTAGTTTCCAGGTAAACTGTCAACTGTTGATAAATTGTCAAAAAACAATACCTTTATCATAGCAAGAAATCCTATTGGGAGTACTCTCATATAATTGATGTATACTATATTAACATTTTAAAAAATTATGTATTGGTTCTAGCTGAGGTTTTCATATACTCAATATAGCTTGAAAATAAAAAGTTTCTCAAGATCACTGATTATATGGAATCTAGAATTATAGGTTATGAGTTGAATAATTTATCAACAGAAGATAAACAATTTTATGATTTGTATATTCCAGGTATACTCAAAGATTTCATTATATCAAGGATTAATTTACTGAAAAATAATACTAATCAAACATTTCAAAGTTTCTTTCCTTATTCAATTCCGAAATATTTTCGACCAAACTATTATAATTCACAATTTATAACGAACCATGGAAATTTTAAGGGATTTTTATCAAAAATTGGCGCGAGTGAAGACTCTAGCTGTCATTGTGGCAACGAATTCCAGGACTCGAGACACCTACTGCTGGAATGTCCACTCTTCTTCACCGCTAGACAACAGACAATAAATAATGTTGTAGATCTATATCAATTTGTAAATAGCAGAGAGAATTATCATAAGTTTAATTATTTTTGTAAATATATTCATGATTTTCTTTCAAACCTGAAAGGTTCAGGTTCCTAATATATATATATTTTTTTCTCTTTTTATTTCGATTACTTTTTTTTTTGTAAAAATTTTATAACTGTTTCTGTTTAAAAAATGTAAATCGACGCAATTATCCCTAGCCGGGATATCGCGTTTGTGTGTTGAAATAAATAAATAAATAAATAAAACTTAGCTCTGGAAGCTATATTTATTTTATAATATACTCAATATATTTCTTAAAATCGCTTCTAAAATATTAATTCTATTTTTTACACATTTGATTTTGTATATTTACCTATTTTACAATATCTCAGATCACATTTAGAACTTGTTGAACAATCTTCTACTGTCGAATTACTTGACAAACATGAGAATTTTTAATCTTATCAGTTATGCAGGGAGAATGTTTTTTATTTGTTAAGTGAACTGATCTCCCATATTTTCTCATTGGACCAATGTGGCCATGTTTGGTACATGAAGAAGGTTCAAAGGGAAGGCAATGTTGTAGAGACGCTTAAAGTGTTCTCTGTGTCCGTGTCTGGTGATCTCCTCGCATACCTGTGTAACCCCGGTCCGCTCCCTATCAACGCTGCAATAAAAGAAAGGTAGAGGTTAGAAATGTTCGAAAGCTCGATTTTGCGTTAATAATAATTGAAAGAAACTTATCTTCAAAAACTTGTTGCATTATTTAATTTAAAAGATAAGTACTATTTTTGTTATAACCAATCGTGTATTTTTTATTTACGACATTCCTTTTTTTTTGTTGTTGTTGTTAAACTTTTGAGTCAGTGTGCGCTTCTGTGTTAAGTTACTTTAGGCCGTATAACTTTTTATTTTTTGCGCTAAACCCGTAAAAACCTTTGTTATTGGCGAGCCTGTGCCAGGATTACTGGTGTTTGCACGTGTAAATTCCTGTATTTTTTATGTATTTTTACCATTGTTAGAGTTTTAAATTTTTCTTTTTTGTACTCCATGTTTGAGAACTCTATGCTTAAATTAGCAGTGTTTAATAGAGTTGATCTCAAGTCTTTCTTTCGGGAAGTCGAGCTTAAAGCTCGAGTAGGCAAATAGGATCCTGAGGTCAAAGCACTGTTCATATTCGAGGCTCTATCCACTGAAGTAAGGTTGAACTTAGAGGAGATGGGTATCCATAATGATAGCAGTTTCGGAAGTATTGTCAGTAAACTGAACATATTGTACCCTAAGAAAGCACGTGGTATTAGGGAATGCTTCAAATTCATAGAAGGTCTTAAGCAGATAGTTGGGGGTAGGCCTGTGGTTTTTGTAGAATGGTTCCTGCCCATTAGAGATAAAAATGGAATACAGCTTTGACAACAGCAATGTGCTCGACCTTCTCCCTCGTAAATATGCTTGATAAGTATAGAGAGGCTGCTGTTCGCAGTGAAAGTTCAATCAATAGACAAAGCAGTCAGTGTCATGGCCACGGAGGATAGTGTAGAACACCGTTACAGCTTAATGAAAGGGGTATGTTCAGTAGAAGGGGTTGAAGAAATAAATTGCATTAAGGGTGAGATGAAGATGCATAGTGCCAGTGTAAACAGGATGAAGCACGGAAATGAGCAGTGTATTAAGGACGTTAGGGATTTGGCAGAAAGACTGGTTAAATTGTTGGGCGAAATCAAGCATAGTCCCCCTGAGTGTAGGTTAGGACATATAGCTAGTGATGAGTATTCTATTTAGAAAGAGGGGATCATATATCGCCGCAACTCTTTTTAATTAACGCGATTAAAGGAAGCTTTCGGGCAAGCCCTTCTTCTTTTTCACTATAGTGTACTATAGTTAGCTGAAGAAGGGCTTGCCCGAAAGCTTCCTTTAATCGCGTTAATTAAAAAGAGTTGCGGCGATATATGATCCCCTCTTTCTAAATTGTCGAAATCCGCAATCCGTTTACCATGAATGAGTATTCTATGTTTGCAAACAGCAATGATATTGATAGTGCTGAGATTGTGAACACGCGTTTATATGGCGGCGTTTGGAAACATGACAATAGTTAAGGTGAGTATTAACGGCAATATGTGACACCGGTTATTTTATACAGTAGACAAGTCAGTATCATTGATTTAGAAAAGTGCAAGGTCTTTTAAAGAAAGATGAGACGAAATATCCATTTAAACATTCTATATACAGTTACGAGCGTCATGCGTTCTTAATTCTTCAGTTTTCATCTCTGTCACCGTTTGCTTTTTTTTTTGGAATGGCGCTCTCCTATTGGTTGGCTACGATCACGCCACCTTTGCCCCCCCCACTCGCTTTTTCGTTTTTGTAACTATTGTGTTGGAGCGGGTCGCTCCTTAAATAAATGCATATATTAGTTAATAACCAAATGGAATCCTCTCTTTCTTTTTCCCAGTAAGAGACGCCTACGGAAGCCAACAGTACATAGACAGATAAAGCACATAGGCTATAGTTATTAACTAACATATGCATTTATTTAAGGCGCCAATTTATAATTGTAACAAATAGTATTTGAATCAAAACATTCAATCGGGTAAAACACGGGCGTTGCCCGGGTCATTCGGCTAGTTTACGTATATTGAGAACAAATAGTACAAATGTGATATTGTACTGGGATAAGGTTCATAAATTAAGAAAAAAAAAAACGCATCACCTTATCGGGGAACTGAAAGTTTCTGATGGCTTATAAATATTAACTATTCGTTGATTTTTAATTATTCTATAGATCTATATTCTATTGAATTGGCCAACTACGCATTCTTGATTTATCAAGAAAATCTAGCCACGTACGCGTTTCGGGCTGTTGGCCCTCGTCAGCGTGGTGCAAGCTGTACCTCAACGACCAAACCACTAGTCACTAACCTTAACTACCTGTTTCATGATTTTTCAGGATGCCTGAATAACCAGTTTTTTGGTCGTTGAGGTACAGCTTGCACAACGCTGACGAGGGCCAACAGCCCGAAACGTGTACGTGGTTAGCTTTTCTTGATTAAACAAGAATGAGTATTCGGCCTTTTCTGGAATAATTAAAAATCAACGAATAGTTGAAATTTATTCCGATAGATGGCGCAAGCCATCAACAACTTCCAATTGCACGATAAAGATATGGCTTGTATATGGAAATGGTGCCCTGTGCATTTATATATATTTTGAAAATAAAGCAATCCATAAATAAATCTTTAATTAAAAAGGCATATATTGGATCAAAATATCATTTATTTTACCAATATTTCAGTTGGCTGAACGCCAACCTTTATCAAGGTATTATAACATATTAATGTTTGTCAACAACAAACTCAGCGCCACATAACGTCAACAGTTGATGTTGATCCAATATATGCCTTTTTAATTAAAAATCTATATATATATATATGAAAGAAATTTTGGAAAAATGGGTTGGCCAAATTATATGAAACGGGCCTCAATCAAGGTTTAGTACTTTTTTGTTTCACTAGATTGAGCTCTGCCATATAAAATACTCATGTAAGCGATCATCATATACTTCTATATATATTTAGTGAATTAATGCTAGTTATTTTAATTTCAAATGAAATTCGACACTTTGAAAGGAAACAACACAAAAGATATTCTACCAGAAATAGTATATTCTATTTAATTATTCTCAGTTATTCAGAAAACAAACCCTATATATATATATATAATATTGTGAAAATGATTACTGTTTTATGCATTCAATGAATTTTATAAGATTTTAAATACAGTAGAACTTGGATAAATCGAACATTTTCAATTCGAAAAAGTATTTAATTCTTTAATTTGGTCTCTAGAATTTCCTTTAAATAGAATTTCCGTTTCTAATTCGATATATTTGAATAATTCGAATTTTATTTTGATCCCGTCGTCTTCGAATTGCCCAAGTTCAGCTATATAAGAAAACAACTTTCTCTAATTTCTTCGGTAAAGCGAATCGAATATGAAGTTAGAAAAACTTACCAGCAACAGCGGAGCAGGCTTGGGGGGCTCCACGCGGCACGCTGCACCACACCACACTGTCTCGTGCTGGGCGAGGCTGCTGGTAGACCGTGTTGGGAGAGAAAATGTAAACATCTTAGTTAGTAGACGCATATTGAAAACTCTTCACACATTTCCCATTGAATCTACAATAATATATTCTTTTGCTTTTCGTCACAGATCAAGACGCCTGTGCCAGAGGACAAAATCCTTCTTAGCTAGGGTCGCAGATCAAGGAGCTTGTGACAGAGGACAAAATCCTTCTTAGCTAGGGTCGCAGATTAAGGAGCCTGTGACAGAGCACAAAATCCTTCTTAGCTAGGGTCGCAGAACAAGGAGCTTGTGACCGATGAAATATTTTATGTAGTCCACCTTAGAGCAAAATATCTCGGGAACACGATACATCTTCGCGGACTGTTTGAAAACGACTTTGATGAGAGCCTAGGACGAGATTAGGGTGGAAGAGCGTAGAAGCATCATAGGAAATATTCATAATATTCACTTTTTTATAATTATATAATATTCCATTTATTTAATTTAATTATAAGATGGGAAATTATTATTCTCGTCTAGTTTTCGATTTAATTGTTCGTGCGGTATTAAATACGGTTGAAATATTTTTAAATTACTGACCTTTTATTGCCTCCTGTATGTTCCATATTATGCATCATTATGAAAAAAAAAATACAAAATTTATTAAAATAGAACTGTTTGTTAAGATAACATTTTGAGAATAAACGCAAGTTATTTTAAATATAATATAAATGATCAAATTATGTGTTTACAGGAGACGCCTTAAGTGACGTTCACAACGGGAAGAAATGGTCCACCACAGACCAAGATAATGACACCTATAATACTAGCTGCTCTGCGTTGTTCAAGGGTGGGTGGTGGTACGGCGCGTGCCACCATGCCAACCTCAACGGCATCAACTACAACGGTCCGCATGAATCCTTCGCTGACGGCATCGACTGGCAGCCCTTCGCCGGGTACCACATGTCTCTGGCGAAGACTGAAATGAAAATTAGACCCCATAATATGAATTTCAAGTAAAAATAATAGAAGATTCCATAAGATACAGAACCCTATTGAGTACTTATCCATAATAAAAATATATTTCAACTTTGATATTTTTATTTTCGTAGATATCTATTCTTTTCACATATTTTCAAAAATTGCATCATATCTCCAAAATATAATTTTAAATATATCATTTTTTCAAATACACACATACAAAATAGAAATTTAAATATCACATCAGCGCAAATATTCAGTGTTTCACACACTTGAATATATCAAATATTATTTGAAAATGTAACCCATTAAAGTAGTGTATATGTAAACTGAAGCAACGCACAAAAAGAATTCAAAAAATGAACCGATTATAATTGATAAACAAGAATATAACTGTTACTGTTTATTATTCTGCTCTTTTTGGGATGTACTTATAAAAAAGTTGCAAATTGTAAGAACAATGAAATAGAGAATTATCTTAATAATTAATAAGAACAGACAAGGATTGTTTTAAATACATTGGTCAACGGAGCCAAAATGTATAGGCTTTGTAACTCTTAAAAGGACCCTTTTAGAGCAAGATAGAGAATTAAGAAATATATAAATATAGTAATTTTTAAAATTAAGATTAAATAACTGATATAGGCTTAGGAAAAATACTATGTTTCCTTTTAAGGATTTCAAGTTGTTTTTCACTCACGTATTTTGTAGTTAAGAGGACATCCCTTTTGAGATAAACAAATATATATTTATTTAAGGAACGACTTGTTCCAATACAATTGTTGTAAACAAGCGAGCAAAGAATCAAACAGAAAAGTCATGAAGCGTAGAAGTGTGACGTAATATTAGTGACGTCAGCATCGATGATGATTGAAGTCAAAGTTTGCGTAACAATAACACACACAATTTAATACTTTAAAACTTCAGTTATTATCGGTATAGTAAAAATCTTCATTTAAAACATTAATCCAAAACATAACGCCATGCATATCAATATAATAATTTTGATATTTAAAAAACACGATATAAAATGTATAATTTAATTTATATTAGTTTATCATATAAAGCTTTGTTTTTAAAACACTAAAATATGCCATAATTACATTTTGATAACTTATTTATTTATATATTTTCCTAATACAGTAATCAATATTTAAATAAGCAACTACACGCATATTAAAATATTTATATTTCAAAAAATAATAATAATAATAATAAAATAAATACCCAAAGCACACGATTCAATATTTATAATTTCAATTATATTCGAATATCATTTTAAATCTTTATTTTAAAACGCCTAATTCACTTTTAATATCTAATTTGTTTACATGTTTTTTAATTTAATAATCGTTTTATTATTCAATAAACCAACAGTTATATATAGCCATATTAAATAAAAACAAACGATAGCAATGCGTCTCTTTAAACATAAAATTTTTAATATGCTAGCTTTCGGATCTTTAGAGACGCATTGCTATCGTTTGTGTTTATTTAATAATTTTTAGCAATTCTTTTGTCTATATAGCCATATAGCCAATTAAAGCATTAATAATAATAAAATCAAAACACTTTCGCATTTAATATTTTTTTATAATTAATTATTTACTTTATATTTTATCATTTAAATTATATCACATAAAAATATAATATTCATTTTATGTCAATCCACCATTTATTTAATTGTACCATAAATATTTTATTTGTTTTTAATTGATTAAAATAATCGAATGTATTTAAATGGTGAAATAAAGGAAAGATCCTTCTCGAAGTTTCCACAGAGGGCAGGGTTGAAGTATGGCGTGATCGTAGCGAGCCAATAGGAGAGCGCCATTTAGGTGTCGGCAAAAATCGGGAGTCGGGCCGCTGGTAATCAAATAGGAAGGAGCTCGGTCGGTCGGTTACAGAAAAAGAACAATTATTTAAAATTTTTAAAAGTCGCAATAATTATCCCAGCTCACTCAAGTCATCCACCAGCACACCTGGATCGACGCGGCACCAATTTTTATCAACAAAACTAAACGACCAAAAGATTGACGACCAACCCTAACACGTCGTCTGATTACCGAGCCGAGATCCTATCGAATCTCTGCCACAACCTCGATTGATCCACCATTTTTACCCGACTTCTGTGGACACTTCTGGAATCCACAGGATATGGTTTTACTTTTAAAAGAGTAGTTATTCTCATCATTGCCTAGTGCGGGGAAAAACATCACCATCTATCCCACACAAAGGTCCTCCTACCACTCACCAGTCGCGACTGCACAAAAATACCATACAGCAAGTGTCGGCTTGCTCCACCCCCATAAAGAAGAACCCAGAAGAGGGATAAATTACTATATATATATTACACGGTATTTTATAATCGAATAAAATATGATTATAAAATATAAGAATTTCTTGAAGATATTAGTAAGGTGAAAGATAATAATATAGATTTTTCTATTCTAAATTTTACATGAGAACATTAATTCTCTTTTTCACACCTAAAAAAGACTTTAAATATATGCCTTTAAATAGTATAATGCCCTCCTATCTTTGTGAAAGTTGTTCAATTGTTTTTCTGTGCCATTCGTTAGGTTTCGCGAAAAGAAAATTTTTGACAAGTAGATACTTTGTCATCTAGTCAATAAATCTGGTAAACAGTTTGCATATATGATTATGCGAATATACAAAAATGAGATGATGAGAGAGATAAAAACTATATGCTACTAGACGGGTGACCCGGGCTTCGCCCCGGGATCGACCCGTGTGCATATCTACCCGAGTGATATATATTTAGATAATATTTTTTAAAATAATTGTTTGTTATTAGCATTATCTATTTGTTTGCATCAGCGTAATTTAATCTAATCTTTGATAGAGGGCGCTGTTCGTGAGCTAAGTAGAATAATTTGAATATATAGTTTTAATAATTGATTTATATATATTTTTAAATAGCCTATCGTCTTCCCCGTATTTATTTACCTATGTATGGATATTTTGGTTTGAATTAGTGAACTACTGCGAATTTGTATACCGGACATACAAACAAACAAACATACAAACAAACAAACTTACAAACATCCTTTATCTCTATAAAAATGAATACCAAAATCGATGTTTGTTATCGCGTTGCGCAAAATCTACAGAATAAATCATTATGAAATTTCGCATGTAGGTAGCTGAAGATTTCGTTTATCATATAGGCTATTCAAAAAACTAAAAAGGTTAATGTGCTTTTTAAAAATATATAAAACCAAAAATCGTTAGTTCCAGCCTTTAACCGCTTGGGCGCAGCACTGTTCGCGACGATAAATGAATTTGATTGGTTAATAATTTTACACGTAGTTTGTTTACACGATGAATGTTTTTAAAAGGTAAGATTATCCAATTGCCGTGAAACTTTAGGAAGCTATATATATATTTACTATACTAATGGGAAAGTTTATGGTTTGAATTTAATTTGAAATAATATTCGTTGCAATTTTTTATTTGCAAATTTTCTACTTTTACTCGCAAGCAGCGCCTCTCTCTCTCTCGCGGTATCTGTTGAAATTACATTTATAAATTGTAAAAATGCTAAAATGTGTTCCAAGTATAATAAATTTAATTTGAGAATTTAGTAATATAATATTCCAATGACGTTGTAAAAAAAAACTTGGCATTTCAATATTAATATATATTTAAAGAAAATATTGTAACGTTTTTGTGTTAAATGTTAAAAAATGTAATGCTAAAATATATTTTTACATTGTTAATTTAATTTGTGGTTGTTTCATAATAATGAAGATTCAAATTACATTTTTGTTTTTGTTTATTTTCGTTTGTTTATATAAAAAAAATACATTGTATGTGATGATGATAACAAAATGATTTTTTAAATTAATATACATAATTCATTGAGAAAAAAAAAGAAATAATTAATTAGAAAATTCACAAACGTGAAAGTATCTTATTTGAAATTTAATAAATGTTTTCAAAAAATTATGTTTCAAAAATATTTTTAAACGCATATAAAAATATAAATATTTATATTCGTTTATAAATCTATATATAGGTGGATTGGATATTTTCTAGAATCGTTTTAACAAATGTTCGTTAGGCAAACTTTTACTCGGATAAAAACCGGGCGAAGCCGGGTACATTCGCTAAATACAGTTGTTTACAAATCTTCGTTTGTGGGAAGATACTATTCCTTCAACTTCAAATTACCGAGTGAAACAATTAATATTGATTTTATTCAACTTATCCAGTATTTTTCAAGGGACCGGGAAAAATTTTCAAATTATCGAGAGTATATATAGACAAGTATAGATTCAGTAGGGATTGGATGTTTGCGAGAATCGTTTTAACAAGTGTTCGTTAGGCAAACGTTTAGTCGGGTAAAAAACGGGCGAAGACGGGAACATATATATATATATGATATATTTTGTATAATCATAAATTGTTGTCACGTCGGGCGGACGTGTTTTTGCAGCGATCCGCGAATTCCGGTAAATATTACTTCAAATTTGTTTTTTAGAGTTGTTTTTGAAATTTAAAATCTTTTATACCTTACTCATATTACTATACATATATTATCCAACTCTTAAGTACATTTAAACATTTTATATACAGCTGATTTGCATATCAGCAGACGGCGCGGCGCGACCGCTTGCCACTTGTTTGAACAATACTTGGGAAAAAAGAAAAAGGGCTAAAATAAAATGGATTCCATTTTAAAATCGATAGACGTTAAACTTGATGAAATTTTATTATATTTTGAAAATAAATTTAAAACTAATCAGAAAAAATTGAATAAGAATGATATTACTTTTTTGTCTTCAATGATAAATCAAACGAAAAATGGAATTGAGTCTATTACTGAAGTTTATAAACAAAGCATTACGGAGGGTTTGACTGACACATTAGGTAAAATGATTGATCAAAAATTGGATAAATTTATCAAGGAAAAATACCGAAGTCTAAACCTTCATATGCCCAAGCAGTTAGACAAGAAACCGAACTCATTGATAAAAAACAGCAGACAATAAAAGATGAATCTACTTTAATTGTAGCATTAAATAACGAGGAGCGCAGTCAGGATATGATTCAAGCTATTTCTAATAATATTAAAATTATTAGAGAGAAAGGTATAAATATTAAAATTAATGGAATTATAAACGCTAAGAAAACTATAATTATAAAATCTCCATGCCAAAAAGATACAAATATATTACTTGAAGAATTGAATAATTCAGAAGAAATAAAGAATATGAGCAAAATTTACATACCTAAGCCAAGAGATCCAACAATCATTGTCAAAAATGTATGCAAAATAACAGAAATCGCGACTTTTGTAAAAACGGTATGTAAAATGAATCCTGAATTGGAAGGCTTGGATGGTGAAATGAATGTACTCTTCACTATGAAATCCAATACACCCCAACACAACATAGCATTAAGAGTATCACCTAAAGTATACCAAATACTTAAGAAAATGAAAAATACAATATATACTGAATTTGAAAGATGCTATATTCAAGATAAAGTTTTTGTTAGACAATGCCAAAACTGTTTTCAATTTAACCCGAACCACAAACTGAAAGACTGTCAAAATGCTAAAGTATGTAAAAACTGTGGTATTCAGGGTAGTCACAGCTGCATCGGAGAAAAAAATTGTTATAATTGTTCTAAACACCCAAAATTCAGAAACCATTCCGTAAATCATAGATCTAATTCCAACGAATGCCCACTGTACAAGATACAACTGGACAGAGTCATACAGAGAACGCAATATGCGCCTATTACCGAGGAATCTGTTTTGTCAAATATATAATTTAATAATATATGTCTTACCAATGTAAACAACAATGAATGAAAACTTAAAATGTATTCAACAAAATGTTAGAAAGAGTATTAGGGCAATAAATGAATTACAAGGTTATATTGCAGATAACCCAACCGATATTCTCTTGATCCAAGAACCTTATGTTTTACACAACAAGATCATGTACGATATGGATTCACAGATATTGTGCTCGAATAGGATAGAAGAAAAATACACGGCAATTATTGTGTTAAATAAAAAGCTAAAATGCTCCATGGTAGAAAATTTCACTAATTCTTTTTGTACAACAATGATTTTATCTACTTTTAAAGAAAACATATTTATCTCAAATTTCTATATTCATCCTAATTCACTAAACAATTATCATCTGAATTTTATGAGCAGATTATTTGAAACCTATAAAAACCAACCAGTAGTACTCTGTGGCGACTTTAATTCTCGTCACCCATTATGGTTCGACAAAGTAACTAACTCTAATGGATTTAAATTAAAACCAATTATAGATGAAAACAATCTCTATATACATAATCTGAAAACGCCTACCTGTCGCGAAACTAGTATAATCGATCTTACTATTTCCAATAAGCAATCATTAAGCTTAATAAATAATTGGCAAACTTCAGAACTAACAAATATTTCGGACCATGTTGCTATAAAATTCGAAATAAAAAAAACAAAAAACGAATACTCATTCAATAATCAAAAATCCACATGGAAATTCAAAGAAAAAGATGCTGATTGGTCTCGATTTTCTCATAATATATCTTTAACAGAAATAATAAGACTTAAAAGCAAATTGGAAAGAGTTAATTCAGATTTAGATATTGATATGATAGTAAATGGACTTACAAACCTTTTAACAGAAGCTGCCTTTAAATCTTTGGAAGTTATATCCTCCGACTCTAAATATTATTCTAGAAATAACTGGTGGAATAATGAATTGAAAAAAATGAAAGATCATTTTCACTACATAAGAAACTTATATTATCGCCACGGAGCAATCAGTTATAACACATTCAAGTTGACTAGGAATCGATACACTAATGCAATTGATAAAGCAAAGAAAATTAACTGGCGATATCTTATAGAAGAAAATTATACAAACAATCCATTTGGTAACGCATATAATTTTTTTAATAAATTAAGAACACCAGATAAACAAAGGGGAATACCCTTAATTGACAATGCCCCAGAACACCTAAAAGAACGATCAATGAGCAATTTGTTAAATGAGTTGGTACCAGATGATAATTTCGATACGGATGATTCTTACCATCAACTAATTAGAAATCACAAACTAAAAATGATTAACAAGAATAAGGTCTTTGTTGAGGGAGGGGAAATAGTGAATCTAATATCTAACATAGACATTAAAAAAGCTCCTGGGGTAGACAGTATAAGTAATAACATGATCAAAAATGCCCTTCCAAAAATTTTACCATTATTATGCGATTTATTTAATAAATGCATTCACTTCGGATACTATCCAGATAGATGGAAAGAGGCAGCTCTCAGAATAATTCCAAAACCTCACAAAACGAATTTAGAATTAGGAAAGAGTTATCGACCTATTTCATTAATTTCTAACTTATCAAAAATATTTGAAAAAATTTTGAAAAATAAAATATACGAATACTATGAAAATAATGATCTCCTTAGCCCCAGACAACATGGGTTCTTGAAGAATAAGTCAACAATTACCTGTTTGAAAGAAATCACAAAGATCATAATGGAACATAGACAGAAACAACTAGTTACGCTGATTGCAATTGATATACAAGGAGCATTTGATAATACATGGTGGCCAGCCTTGTTTAAAAAATTAGACGAAGACAATTTACCAGTTGAATTGATCAAAATTTTACGTTCTTTTTTGAAAAATAGAAAAACGATTTTCAAGTATAATAATATGAAAGTTTCAAAAATATTAACAAAGGGCTGTCCTCAGGGTGGACCATTGTCTCCGTTGTTATGGCTGATATATTTAAATGATCTGCTAATTAATTTGCAATCACCAAACTCTGAAATCATTTGCTATGCTGATGATGTAACAATTATATGTTGGGATAATGAGCTAACAAATCTAAAAAAGTCGATTGAGTTTAATTTGGAAAAGATAGATCAATGGTGTAATGATAATAAGCTAAATATCAATCTTGATAAAACAAGTATTTTACACTTGCACAATAAAGACAAAATATCAATTAATTTTAGAGACAATATTATTGTGCCCGTAGAAGAAATTAAAATTCTTGGAATTACGATTGCGAATCACAGAAGGAAAAACAAATTGAATTTTGGCCCTCACCTTAACATTATACTAAACAAAACTCAAAGATTAAAAAATCTTTTTTCAATTTGTGGAAAATCTTGGGGTCTTAGCATCCAAAAAAGGCTTACACTTTATAAATCTATAATAAGACCAACGTTAACTTACGGAACAGAAATATGGTTTTAATTTATTAGCAAAAAATATATGTACAAACTGAACTCAATGCAATATCAAATTCTGCTATGGTGTACCCAAACATATAAAACAACCAGTTATAACTGTGTTCACACCTTAGCCAATATTCCTTTGATCACTGATTATATGGAATCTAGAATTATAGGTTATGAGTTGAATAATTTATCAACAGAAGATAAACAATTTTATGATTTGTATATTCCAGGTATACTCAAAGATTTCATTATATCAAGGATTAATTTACTGAAAAAGAATACTAATCAAACATTTCAAAGTTTCTTTCCTTATGATATTCCGAAATATTTTCGACCAAACTATTATAATTCACAATTTATCACAGATCATGGAAATTTCAGGTTTTTTCTTAAGAAAATTCAGGCTGTGCAAGATTCGACATGTTTCTGCGGATTGGGGGAACAAACTTCAATACATCTCTTGCTGGAGTGCCCTGTCTTTCAAGAGTACAAAGTCAACAACGGTTTAATTGCTTTAGGCCCTAGTGAATTAATTTCAAGTAAGGACACATATATAAAATTTAATTTCCTTTGTAAATATATTTTGGACTTCATTAAGAAAAATGGTCTTTGATGTAACGATCTCATGGAAATATTGGACATATTATATGGTTGTAAACAATATATAGGTGTATGCGTGTATATGTGTGTACATATGTATATGTTTTTGTTTTTTTTTTTTTTTTTTATTTAATGATGTAACTGTAAATAAAATTCAAAAAATATCTCTATATGTAAATAACATTTTTGAATCTTTCTAAGTCGCTTTCTGTGTATCTTTCCATGTTGAATATTTTCTTTGTTATATACACTGCGTGACATTGAAAATGGAACACCAAGAAATAGTGGCCAGAAAGTGATGAAACTCGGCAGACAGAGAGAGACAGGGACGAACAATAAGTGATCTTTATTTCAAAATGATAGTCATAATACAGAGCGAGAACGGCGTTGGCTTAGTAGCAAGTAGGACCACCGCGGACGGCGATGCACGCAGCAACACGTCTAGGTAGAGAGTCAATCAGAGTACGGATGGCGTCCTGAGGGATGGCTCTCCATTCCCTCTCAACCATTTGCCACAGTTCGTCTTCTGAACGCGGCTGTGGCAAGGCATGCAAACGGCGTCCAATGATGTCCCAGACGTGCTCGATTGGTGAGAGATCAGGAGAGTACGGTGGCCAGGGAAGCATCTGTACATCTTGCAGAGCTTGTTGGCTAATGCGAGCAGTGTGCGGTCGGGCGTTATCCTGCTGATAAAGGGCATTGGGTACCCCCTGAAGGTAGGGGAGTGTCACCGGTCGCAGCACATCATCAACGTATCGTTGGGCCGTCATAGTGCCCTGAATACGAAGTAAAGGTGACCTGGAATCATACGCGATTGCGCCCCAAACCATGATTCCACGTTGTCGCACGGTGGGGCGTTCCACAATTGCTGCCGGATTGGACCTTTCTCCACGTCGACGCCACACGCGTACACGGCGACTATCACTGGACAAGCAGAAACGCGACTCATCTGAGAACACGACCCTGTGCCATTCCGTCATCCACGTCGATCTAGCCCGGCACCATTCCAAACGTTGGCGCCTATTCGGTGGGGTCAATGGCAGTCTTCTTAGCGGACGGCATGAGTGCAAGCCATTAGCAACCAATCGACGGGAAATGGTTCTGGTCGAGATGGACTGATCTAGGGTGTCTTGCACATGTTGCAGGATGGCGGTACAAGTGGCTTGTGGGGCCGCCACTGCTTGTCGAAGGATACGCCGATCCACACGTGCTGACGTCACTCTGGTTGCACCGACATTCCTATAAATTGCCACATTTCCTTGTTCCAACCATATTCTCCACAGTCGGTGCACCGTGGACGCACCAAGGTGTGTATCAGCTGCGATTTGACGTATGGACCAACCTGCCCTTTTCAGTCCGATCACCATGCCCCTCGTAAAAGCGTCTGTCTGCTTGAACTGCCTCCGTTTACGATGACCTGGCATTCTCTGTTATTACACGTGTCTTTTGACACAAGAACAAAATTTCAACAATGATTTTACTTGAAGAAATAACGACACGAATACTGTCCTTTCTGCAAGTTCCTTCCCTTATATCTTACTCCATGTGCGCACGAGAGCTGCGCATTTTACATCATTTGCATAACTCGGTTAGGCGCGTCTACCCTGAAATTTGCATAATTTTCTGGCCACTATTTCTAGGTGTTCCATTTTCAATGTCACGCAGTGTATATTTGTATGTACATTTAGCGCAAGTGTCCCTAGGGGGACATAGCGTTTTGAATTGAAATAAAATAAATAAAATAAATGATTCAATTCCATATTGAACACACAATTGTTTTTAATGTACTAGTTTTTGTTTAATCTTTTATTTTTGTCTGAATTGTTTCACAAATTGCCAAATACATTTTTTAAACATGTAAATTCCATGTTAAAAAAGAAAAGTTGAATGATATGTAAATTTACTAAAGTTTTTTTTTTTTTTAAAGAAATATTTGCAAATATGTAAATTTTTAAAAAAGTTGATCCACGGCTCGGCGCAGTGTTGTCCAGTGTGTGTGGCCTCGCGCTGATTGCTTATAATAAAGAAGAAGGAAAAATGCCTAACGACTGCTTAATTGTCATTTCCAGATATTGAAACTTTGGAAAAATTTACAATACGACAATTAGCCGACAGGATTCGAACTTGTTCGCGGAAATTTTACTTAATCTTAAGGCATGG
Source organism: Cordylochernes scorpioides (assembly GCA_030710605.1). Classification (NCBI taxonomy): domain Eukaryota; kingdom Metazoa; phylum Arthropoda; class Arachnida; order Pseudoscorpiones; family Chernetidae; genus Cordylochernes; species Cordylochernes scorpioides. The sequence continues at coordinate 34,158,228 of CP092884.1, read as the reverse complement.
GAAAGAGGAAGGCAAGCCAAAAAAATACTTCATTTATTAATAAAACTGATCTCAAAAAAATTCGAATATGGAATATTGCCCCAAAGATTTGATACCAAGCTTTAACCCTGAAGAAGGGCTTAAATACTCACAATGGCTGAAGGTTTTCAACCAACAAATCAAGCTCCGGAATATCAAACAAGAAGATGCTCTTTTCATGATACCCACTCTTTTTAAGGGCAATGCTCTTGAGATTTATGCCACAATTTGTGACGAAATTGACACCTTGGAAGATTTACATTCTAGGATGATGACCTTCTTCCCAGAGTTTGAACGCGGGCTACATAAAAAGTTCTGGCAACTAACTAAGCAAGATACGCAATCCCATTTGGAACATCTTAAGGAAATATTTGAAATTCTACAAAAAGAGGGTATCCAACTTAGGAAGGAAAAGTGTTTATTTTTTATGAAAAAGATATATTATTTAGGTTATGAAATTTTTGGAGACCAAATGTCTCCCTCAGGCATTAATGTTGATATAATTAAATCATTGCCACCTCCTCGTAATGTTAGGTGCTTAAGATTATTTTTTGGAAGCGTTACACATTATGCTAAGTTTATAAATCATTTTAATAAATTAAGAGCTCCCTTAAATAATCTTTTGAAAAAGATATAAAATTTACATGGACTGACGAATGCCAAAAAAGTTTTGAGGCTCTTAAAGAAGCATTAGTTTCGAAACCAATCCTCCAAATTTATAATCCGTTATTAACTACGCATATCTTTTGTGATGCTAGTAGTGCAGGGTTAGGAGGCGTGCTCAAACAGGAGTATCCTGATGGCACAATGAAACCCATAGCGTTTTATAGTAGGGCCTTAAGGGGGGCAGAATCCAAATATACCATCACAGATCTGGAATTATTAGCAATAATAGAAACGTGCAAGAGATACCATCCCTACATTTCAGGTCAGCGGGTAATAGTTCACACTGATCATAAAGCATTAATTTGGTTAAATAATTTCAAACATACAAATGGTAGACTATTTCGATGGTCATTAAGATTATCAGAATATGATTTAGAATTCAAATATAATAAAGGATGTGAGAATTATGAAGCTGACATGTTGTCCCGCTTACCACATTCTTGCTTCCTATCCATACAAGACTTAAAAGAAGGACAAGAATCCTTAGCTAAGCCTTCATCTAAATTATATTTCAATAAAGACAATATCACTTATATTCGATTAAAAAATAAAGATAGAATAGTAGTACCACCATCCTTACAACAAGAATTGATAATTAAGGCCCATGAAAGTTTAGGACACCCAGGTATTAGTGCAATGGCTAGGGTAATATCAACACAATATTATTTTAAAGGTATGATAGGTAAAATAAAAAATTATATTTTGAAATGCAAAACATGTCAATCTGTAAAGAAGCCGACTACACCTTCATATGGACTCATGGGTACTTTACCGCTGGCTGAGAAACCATTTGATGTAGTTGCTCTTGACAGTATTTTAGGCTTAGGAGAATATAATAGTACAAAAAATTGCCTTCATGTAGTAGTTGATCATCACTCTAGATACATTTGGGCTTTTCCTTCTAAAAGTACCTCGATAGCAACGTATATAAATATTATAAATCAATTATTAAGTATAGGTAAGCCAAAGATTATTGTTACCGACAGACATCCCTCATTTGTCTCCAAAAGATTCAATAAATTCATACAGGAAAAAGGCATAAAACACGTTATGACATCCCCTTCTCAGCCACAATGTAATGGGCTGGTAGAAAGGGCTAATGCCACTATCATTTCGAAGTTAAGACTCCACCATCAACAAAATCCCAGAATTCCATGGCACAAGCTATTACAAAAAGCATTAGAAGAATATAGGAATACTCCCCATTCAATAACTACAATTCCTCCCGTTTATTTACTTTTCGGCATTGATCCATTTTATACCAGTAACCTAACAATAGCCTATCCCCCCATAGAAGAAGCTAGGAAAACCGCCAATGATAACACAAAAAAAAACTGCATCTTAAATTAGTCAAAAGATATAATGAATCCCATAAAACGCCCAATTTAAAAATAGGAGATAAGGTACTGTATAAGATCCCTTACCAATCAGGCCAAGGTAAACTTATGCCAGCTTTTTACCCAGAACCTTATACGATAATTGCCATACCTTCCCCCCAAACAATAGAAATAGATAAGCCATGTCAACCCGAAAATAAACGTACAACAATAGTTAATATTTCTAAAATAAGACTCTGGGAACCAGTATCTGAAGATACCGAGGAAAACCTAAAAACAATTTTTCCATTTCAAGAAGAGGACCTGGAACAATGCTTGGGCACTTAGCTTAACAGGCAAGTTTTTCCACTACTAACCCTAAATTTTGCATACTTCCATTCAGCAATAAAAGTTGCTATTGAATGGGATTATACCTATGTGTATGAGGGTATGTAAACATGTAGTGCTTGATATTCAGAATTTTTTTCCCCAGTTGTCTGCATTATGTTAGTTAAGTTTTTGGACACCTTTTCTGTGATCCCAACTAACAGAACTTTGGTCATCCTAACACATCTAACATCTTTTCTTGTATATGAAATTATTGTATGTATAGTTTTTTTTTTTCTCTTTTTTCTTTGTTGTTCAAAATATATCTTGTCCTTTACCGTCCTTCCCCTCCCAGCCACCATTGTATTATTTTTTTTTCTCTTCGTGGGGGGTAGTGATATATTTTGTATATAGTAAACCATGATTCAATTCCATATTGAACACACAATTGTTTTTAATGTACTATAGTTTTTGTTTAATCTTTTATTTTTGTCTGAATTGTTTCACAAATTGCCAAATACATTTTTTAAACATGTAAATTCCATGTTAAAAAAGAAAAGTTGAATGATATGTAAATTTACTAAAGTTTTTTTTTTTTTTAAGAAATATTTGCAAATATGTAAATTTTTAAAAAAGTTGATCCACGGCTCGGCGCAGTGTTGTCCAGTGTGTGTGGCCTCGCGCTGATTGCTTATAATAAAGAAGAAGAAAAAATGCCTAACGACTGCTTAATTGTCATTTCCAGATATTGAAACTTTGGAAAAATTTACAATACGATGTTATATTGTACATTAAAAATACTGGAGGTGACAACCACTCATTGTCCGGTTGAAAGAATTTATTTCACCATCAAATAGTTCTCTTTTATACAGCGAGGAGTTTTACATATTGAAAGATCGCCATGGATTTGCATAGCGTTGAAAGATAAATAATATTTACATGAAAATAGTTACAACATATCAAATAGACAAAATTCATAGTATATGATAATCCATCACATATCACAACACGTTTCCCCTTCCTCAAAACCCAAGCCTTTGTGGTTTCTTCAGCTCTCTACCGAACCTAGAGAACCGGGGCATTACAGATGAGTTCTCAGAGGGCACAGCCATCCCATCACTTGTTTGTTGTTGTATTGGAGTTGTAGATGGTCCTGCGACTGGCTCCTCTTCAGTAGTTCTCTGCCAACTGCTGGAGTCCGCCGCTACTGGAGACGATTCACCCGAGAACGAGGTCCCCAAGGAGGGCGATTCCCTTTTTACGGATGGTCCATTTTTTGGTCTTAGAAATTGTTGATTTCTGAGGAATTCCCTTCCAGATGGTGTTTCGACTTTGAAACTTTGAGGCGAATTCCCGTGAGCTGTAATCTTCACTGGTGTCCATGCCTGTTTTGGAGACAGTTGGCACCAGGCCTCCTCTCCCACGCTGACTTTAGGGTAGATTTTACTGCTTCTGTCGTAATACCTTTCATCGAATTTTGTCTTCTTTTCTTTGCATTCTCTATATGTCTTTGATTGGTTTTGCACGGGCCATATAGCGGGGTGATTCTTGGGATGAAGCAGCGGAGACTTCTAGACAAACATAGTTGTGCCGGGGACGGTAGGTCATTCTTTGGAGTATTTCTGTAGGTCAGCAGGGCCAGATATGCGTCGGATCCTTGATCTTTACATTTGTTCAATAAAGTCTTTATTGTTTGGATATTCCTTTCTGCCAGTCCATTGGATCTATGAAGGTGTGGACTTGAGAAAATTTGCCTTATGCCCCATTTTGTACAAAAGTCTGTCATTATCTCTGAGTGGAACGGGGGTCCATTGTCGGACATAATAGTTTCCGGGATTCCAAATCGTGCAAATGTCTCTCTTAATTTGTTTCTGACATTGGTCGCAGTAGGCGGGTTTAATGCATAAACCTCCGGGTAACCACTAAATCTGTCCACAATTAATAAATGAGGCTTTCTTTCAATATAAAATATGTCCATAGAGACTGTCTGCCAAGGATAATCCGGAATTGGAAATGATCTTAACGTCTCCCGTGTTTTAGATTTCTGGTATTTTTGACAAATGTCACAACTTTTAACTCTCTCAGCTATGTCCATGGACATTCCTGGCCAGAAAAGAGATTCACGTGCCAAACCCTGAATTGCTGATATCCCTTGATGAGATTTATGTAATAATTCGAGCATGTAGTTTCTTTGTGTTCCAGGAACCACTATTGCCGATCCGACACATAATAACTCATTCCATAGGTAAATACGGTGTCTAAAATCATAATAGGGTTTTACATCTTCATCTACATCTTTTTTGCTTATTGGCCACCCTTCAATAACGTAGTGTATTATTTTTAACAGCGTTGTATCTTCTCGGGTATCCTTCTGTAGAGTAATCAGTTTTTCGTCCGAGATATTGGCAGATATTAATTTGACCATTCTTCTGTCCTCGAGAAAGGGAGTTGGGAGTTCGTCTATGGGATGAGTATCCCTGGATAGGGTATCTGCGAGAATTAAACATTTTCCAGGCCGATATTGCAATTTAAAATCAAAAGCAAAGAGTTTCATAACTATTCTCTGCAGTCGAGGCGATATATCAGTTAACGGTTTTTGGATAAGTGGTAATAAAGGCTGATGATCCGTCTGGATTATGAACGTGTGTCCTAATAACAAATATTCGAACTTTTTGCATCCATAATAAATGCTCAATAATTCCTTTTCAATCTGTGAGTACTGTTTCTGAGAATCGTTGAATGATGCGGATGCAAACGCCAGCGGTCGATTCTCTTGCAGCAGAGCAGCTCCCATAGCATCCTTGCTGGCATCACATTGTAGAACTAACGTCTTAGTTTTGTCGTAATGGCCCAACGAAGGAGCGTTTCGAACGCATTCCTTAATGTGATGGAATTCGATGTCTTGTCTAGGGCCCCAGTGCCAGACCACATTCTTTTTTAATATTCCTCTTATGTTGGACGTTGACGCGGCTAGATTCGGAATAAATTTTCCTAAATAGTTGTAAAGACCCATGACTCTCTGAAGCGACTTTTTATCTTCTGGCTTTTTGAGGTTGATCACTTTGTCGACCTTATTTGGCTCTGGATCAATTCCATTTTTCGAAATCATGTGGCCCAAAAAACTAACCTCCTTTTTGCATATTTGAGCTTTAGTCAAGTCGAATTTGATATTGTTTCTCCTTGCTATTTCTAGTATACCTTTCAATTTTTCATTATGTTCTTTAATGTTATCTGCGTATATCAGCAAGTCATCTACATATGTGACGTTCCGAAAACTGTTCTTAAAAATATTTGTCATCATTTCCACGAATATTTGCGCCGATATATTCAAACCAAATGGTAATCGGTTATATCTGAACTTTCCGAATGGTGTAGCCATCACCAACAGATCTCTGCATTCGTTGGCAACCGGAACATGCCAATAGGCCGATTTTACATCTAACACGGTATAATAATCAGCCTTGGGAATCTGATGTAATAATTCAGATGGAGCCGGAGTCTGGAAGTGTCTTCTCACCAGGGCCTGATTCAATTTGCGTGGATCCAAACATATTCTAATTTGGCCCGATTTTTTCTTCACTACGACCATAGGGTGAGACCACTCTGTTTCATGATAAATCTTCGTAATTATTCCTTGTTTTACCATCTTTTCCAATTCAGACTGAACTTCATTTCCTAGGCTTGCCGGGATGCGTCTTGGAAGGGCACGTACAGGCGGATACTCAGGTTTTGTATACATTTTACATTCAGAGTTTATCACTCCAACTCCTTGAAACACCTCATGAAATTGTTCGAGTATTTTTTTCGTTTGATCATGTAAAATCATTTCATGCGAGTTTATTTGATTGATTCGTTTCAAAATCTCAAGCTTCTCGCAAGTGTTGCCTGTGATGAGTGTCTGCGCATCGACATCAGCAATAATAAATTCACACAAGCTTTTCTTTTCACCATATTGGCATAACACTTCACATTTCCCCACGATAGGTAATTCCGAATGTCCATATGCATATGCCTTTAACGACGTGGGCTTGATTATTGGCTTTGCTGGCCACAAGCTTATCACTTTCTGAGGAAGCACATTAATCTGCGCACCAGTATCCAAATGTACAGACGTCTTGTTGCCATTTATACTTATCACAGCGGACCATTTGTCCGACCGAACGGTCTTAACAAGAACCTTATTTACATTGATACCTCCTTCGAAGGATTCGTCGCCTTCATTTTCCGCTATAAGGTTTCTTATGCGTCTGGTCCTACAAACTGCTGCGAAATGGTTTAATTTCCCGCATGCGTTACATGTCTTTCTGTATGCTGGGCAATTACCATATGTGTGTTGCTGTCCACACCACTTGCATTCATTTCTAGTGTTTGCAATACTGGGTCCTGCTTTAGCTTTTTCTACTCGACTTCTATTTTTCTCCCAGGTATTTTTGTTAATCTTTTCAATCATGGCCTGTTTTTCTTCCCATGACGCTATTTGTACGCAAACAGATTCGGCAATCGTGGCTACAGAAATTGCTTTTGGTAGGGTCAACTGAGGATCTTCCAACAACTTCTTTTTTACTTCCTGATCTATCATTCCAATTATGAAACGATCCCTGATGAGAGATTCAGCCAATTCCTCGAATTCACATTCCTGGTCGAGTTGTTTTAATTCCGTAACGAATTCAGTTATACCTTGCCCTTTCTTTTGTACGCTTGTGAAAAAATTGTTTCTAATTTGTATTATATTTTTAAAGGGTTTGAAATGTTTTGACAACATGTCGAGCATCTCTTTAATACTTGGGTAAGCTTCATTTTCTGTTACTCTGAATGTTTTATATATCGACACCGTTTTTTCACCAAGAATATGTTTCAAAATGGCTCGTTGACGTACCAATGGCATGCTCTCCAAGTCTGTAGCTATAGAAAAGATTTCAAATGCTTCACGCCAAGTTTCCCATTTCTTCTCACCATTATATGGCACAAATTCGGCAGGTGGCTTTATATTTTCCATGTTTTGTAATTCTGCTCTTTTCTTTTAGAGACCTAGACAAAGCTTAAAAACAAAATATCGGCTGTCGACTGCGCCATGTTATATTGTACATTAAAAATACTGGAGGTGACAACCACTCATTGTCCGGTTGAAAGAATTTATTTCACCATCAAATAGTTCTCTTTTATACAGCGAGGAGTTTTACATATTGAAAGATCGCCATGGATTTGCATAGCGTTGAAAGATAAAATAATATTTACATGAAAATAGTTACAACATATCAAATAGACAAAATTCATAGTATATGATAATCCATCACATATCACAACATACGACATATATATTTGTCGGCTATGCACCCCTCAATATGTAACTAATCTCGCTGAAATTTGAACAGGGCAGAGAATTAAATCTGGAAGAGTTTTTGTCGCACTTTTACCCAAGAAAAATTATAATTAACCAAGTACTGAGCAACAATAATTTTTTGTCAGAAATGATGATGACAATAATTTGTTCCTGCCTACTAAAAATTATTATCTGGCTTCGCCCGTGGTCTGCTTTAGTGAATATTACCCTAAAGAATTTTGTTTATGTCAATCAAGCATGATACAGCAATAAAGCAGACCACGGGCGAAGCCAGATAATTTTTAGTAGGCAGTAACAAAATTCTACCAGCGAAACATTCACTCGAGCAGAAGACACACGAAGCCAGGTCATCTCTATATATAAAATATCGTTTCTCGGCCTTTTGGCTGATATCATGTAGTATATATCTCTAGATATTTTTTATTTATATACAGGGTGATCCAAAAGTCCCGCACAACTTTAAAAATTAATAACTCCGCGAATATTTGCGCTAGAGCAATGCGGTAAACACCATTGTGTTCAGGATGCAATGGGATTTTTTATGGCAAATAATGAAAATTTCGAAATTTATTTTAGTTACAACTTTATTTGCTAGATGGCGCTCTATCAGAATCAGAGATTGAGCGGCCAAATTGTTTGATAAATTGAAAAATATAACTGATCGACACGTATTTTTCCTTTTTGAATACCAGGAAAGAACCCTAATAATATCAAATGATAAATTAATAAAACACCATTGGGTCAAAAGTTAGAAGAAATGGTTGACGATTTTTAAATACAATTTGAGATATGTAAAATAGGTATATGCAAATTAAAACATGTAGCAAAAAATATTTATATTTTAGATGGAGTTTTGTGAAATAAATTGAATGTTTGAAAATAACTACTGATATCAATACACGAATTTTTGAAATGTTAATATAGTACCAAAAAATTATGATGGCACTATTAATAGGATTTCTTGCTATAAGGAATGTGTAGTTTCTTGACTGATTGGCGACACTTGACTATTCAACTGGATATTTGTCATGATCCAAAAATGAAATATAGAGGGGGGTGACAAAATCTATTTGTTTTTACTTTATTCCAAATATCCTATGGGTTTGTCAAATGTTATCATTGTTTATTATACTGTACATAATTTTGAAAGTGTATCCACTAAAAAAAATCATTTTTAAATCGACCTTTTGCGTTGAAAAACGTGTTAGTCAAGTTGGGGGGTACGGAGAATATTCCTTATGCTATTTCTTCTAATGAGCGAAAAGCGATAAACTAAACATAAGGGGTAAAATTGTGTATACCAGTGTTATTCGAGAAGTTATAACACTTTGGCCTGCACGACATAATATAAGATGTGGGCAAATGACAAATAAAAAATTACTGTTCACAGAAAAAAAAGAGTCAAGATGTGAGGACAGCATTTATTATTCCCATAACCCAAAACAAAGAGCTGCAAAATATAACACATGAGGTAACTAACTGCCTTCTCTCTTGTATTAGGTCACAATCCTTGCTCAATGTGGCGCCCTTCATTCTCAAACACCTCCCGCAGACGATAGATGACAGAATGGTCACAATTAAATATTTGAAATTTTATAAAACGTGCCATCTGATAGAAGCCTTCAACATGGCCAATGTGGTAGGCAGGCATCGATAAAAACGCGACTTAATGTACCCCCATAGCCGAAATTGTAAGGCGTCAAATCTGGTGATATTAGAGGCCACTGGTATATAAAGTGGCGACTTATCCCACGATTTTCACCGAAGGTATCCTTCAGCAATTGTTTGGCACCGCGGGAGATATGAGGAGGTCCACCATTTTGCATGAATGTTATTTCGCTTAATACTTGTCTGTCCTGCAATACGGGAATAACCTTTTCTCTCAAAAGTTGAACATAACGTTTACCAATTACAAAAACAGTTTTAAAAGTTCTTCCATTGATTTTTTCAAAGAAAAATGTCTCAATAATAAAAGAAGAAGTGAACCCACACAAAACTGTAACTCTGGGCTGATGAAGTGGCATTTCTGTAAAAATCCTAGGGTTTTCTGTTGCCAAAATGAGGCAGTTTTGAATGATAAATTCTCCCTTTAGATAAAAGTGAGCGTCATCTGTTCTTAGAACATTTGACAGACAGTTTTCATCAATATCAATTTGCCGGAAAACCCATGCAGCGAATTCTTGACGCTTCTCAAAATCGCTGACTTTCAATTCGTGAAAACTTTGAATTTTGTTAGGGTATTTTTAAAGATAAATTCTAAATGTGTGTTCTCTCCAAACTGTTCCATACGAAATCCCCGTTTGTCGAGAAACTTGTCTAGCACTTACTTCTCCATACGTGGATAACGTTTCAATAGCTTCAGCATTCTGCAAAACCGTAACAGCCACTGACTTGCATGTCGATGGTCTTCCACTCTGAGGTTTTGCTTCCAGAGATCCAGTTTCCTCAAAATCTTTAATCATTCGCCTTAGAGAGTAGCAACGCATTGGTCCTTTACCTCTTCGAATATCTTAAAAGGAACGAAACGCTCGTAAAGCTTCAGTGGCAGATTCTGAATCACAATTTTAAAAATTCACCAAGAGTGCTTTATCCTGTAGTGACGGCATTCCAGGGGGAAGGGGAGAAGTCCAACCACACTTCCCTGCGGTCCCCCCTGGACCCTTGGAATATTTGACCAAATTCTGGTTCGTTTCCAAGGTGACTAACGTTGCAACGGCACCCCATTTCAAATGAAGAGCAAAACTGATATATCAATAAAAATGGTACCCAGAGGAAAATAAAGAGATGACTTGTCTTCTCTGTGACAACAATGTGCATATTGCTTGTCTTCAGGAGACAAAATTGAATCCTAATCTGAGATTCAATATCAAAGGTTATACAACACTGCGAAAGGACAGACCGGGAAAATTTGGAGGAGGGCTTGCCGTTTTGATAAAAACTCTAGAAATCAAATTTAAGGAAATCGCCTATAATCAGAATAAGCCTACAGAAAGCACAACAGAAGCTCAGGCAATAGAAATCTACCTCCCAGAAAAAAAGCAATAACAATCATGAATGTTTATCACCAAGATAATACTAGCATCAATACAGGCCTGATAGAGACATTAAGTGAAGCGTCTTCGGATATCGCAATCATACTTGGTGATTTTAACGCCGAAATACCAACTTGGGGATCACCTATCCAGGATAACAAAGGTCAGCAGGTTGAAGAAATGCTAACCGACCTCGACCTTACACCGTTAAATAACGAAATGGACTTGAATAGAAGTCCACAGGCACAGAATCTGAAATAGACATCACAGCGATAAATTACAACATCGCACCCACAACACAATGGAAAATTCTGAAAAGTGCAATCAGTGACCACAGACCAATTTTAACAACCCTAAAATTCAAAATTGAGAATTTCCAACAGAATAAAAGAACACTGGAAAATAATTCACAGAAAAGCTTGAATAACTGTGCAACGAAAAATTAAATCATAGAATGATTGACAAAAAAATGGAAAAATTATCTTCGAACATATCCAAAGCTGCAAAAGTATCGATACCAAGAGGTAGACGTAAAGACCTATGAATACCTTATTGGAAGGACCACAATATCGAGGCAATGATTGCAGAGAGAGACAATATCAATGAACTTCTTAAAACAAATGAAACAGAAGAAATCATAAAGGAACTCATTGAAATTAGTCACAAATTAGAACAAGAAATTTGTATATTCAAACAAGTGAAAAATGGGCAGAATTCTGCGAAAAAAAATGGATCCTAAAAAGGAAAGCCATCACTGGAATATAATTAGTGTTATAAAACAATCAAAACCAACACTAATCCTCCAAACCTCTAACCGATATGAATAGCGAGAACGAACAAACAAATGGCTGACATAATTGCTGAATATCTTACAAGCACTTCCAGACTCAGCTATATGAATGAAGGCAGGACTCTAAAAAATAATGTAAAAAAGTTAGTTAAATAAGCAAGAAATTACCATCAGCAAGATATTTTCTCTAGAGACTTCACACTGAATGAGCTAAACTCATCAATAGAAAAGTTAAATTCAAGATGTCACCTGGAGATGCTCTAATCTTTGGTCAAATGATTAAACACTTTGGAGACGAAGCTAAAAATCAACTCCTACGAATACTGAACATTTCATGGCAAACTGGTAAACTACCAAAGAATTGAAAGATATCAATTATAGTGCCAATACTGAAACCAAACAAAGATGCCAAGGAATGCAAAAACTATCGGCCAATTGCTCTTACCAGCATACTTTGTAAAATAACAGAATGAATTATCCACTCTAGGCTCATAGTCTGGCTCACTAACAATAATAAAATAAACCTCTACCAAACTCCCTAAAGATCCAGACGCTGTACAACTGATCAACTGTTCTACTTCTGCCAATCAATAATAGATTCTTTCCAGGAAAAACAGCCAAAGAAGACAACGGCCGTATTCCTGGATATGACCTCAGCTTTTGATCGAGTGTAGAGGGAGAAATTATTTGAAAGGCTGCACAACATCGGAGTAAGAGGAAAAACCTTAATCTGGATTGCAGACTTCTTAAAGGGAAGAAGGATAAAGGTTCGGGTCAATGGAACATTTTCCAAGGACCGAAGAACATGGGCTGGTGTACCTCAGGGATCTGTGCTCAGTCCTCTACTCTTCTCGCTATATATTAACTGTTGTGTATGTAAATAGATGAATATTTTTTGTATTATTTAAAGCCTCATTATGTAAAGATATATGTATATGTAAATTGGGCCTTTGTTGTTGGCCATGGTCAAGTTTGAGCTCTTGTACGTCTAATTACGACACAACAAAAGTGGCGACGAGGATGCGGGATCTACAGAGCCAGTAAAAATCTGAGGAAAACGGCGTCTACGCAAGTATAACAACTACATCTTTTAAACTATCTGGATCAAGAAAACAAAAGAGTAGAAAATATCAGCATGACAAGTTCAAAGTTAATAGTACCTTTTAGATGCTATAGCCCAGTGGAGGACACTTCGATCTTTTTGTACAAAAATTTGAGGCTTTCTTTTTGGCATCTGAAGGAGGAGATTAAAGTACTGATTTTTACCTCGCTACCATATTCTGAAACTTTGAGGCTGGGAAACGACATTTTCTTCCTGGACTAATGACGGATCAACCCTATGATACTATCATTCAAAGGACTATGCTGCATTTTGATCCAAAGAAGAAATTGATACCACAGCTATGCAGATTTTTGAGAGAGAATTCAACAGGAAAGAGAATCAATTTCGGAATATCTTAGAGAATTGAAACATTTAGCAATAAATTGTAATTTCGGCGATATGCTGGGAACCATGTTGCGAGACCGTTTTGTGGCTGGAATCAAGTTGGAAAGCCTGCAAAAGAAGCTACTACAAGAGGACGACGAGGTCACCTTGGATAAATTTTTGCAGTGGCGATCTCGTTCGAACTGGCGGAGATAAATACAAGAGAATTACAAGTTAAATTAGTAGCCAAGATATCCCCTGTGAATGGAAAAGATAAAAAGGGTGAGTACAATAATAGTATGGTGCAGCATAGGCCTTTCAGGCAAAGGGGAGAAATAATGTGTTATAGATGTGGTGAAAGACATTCACACGTGGCCTCTGTTTGGCCTCATAGAACAAAGACTTGTTTTAAAATGTAAAAAACTGGGTCATTTAAGTAGGGTCTGCAAAGCTGGCAAAAAAATATGGGGATGTAAATTTGTACAAGAGGACTCTATATATTCTGTACAGGGCGAAACTGATGCCACAATAAATTTATCAATAGATGCTAATTCTTTGTGCTTTACAATAGATACAGGAAGTCCAGTTACGTTAATACCTGAAGATATCTATAAGATTTATTGGCAAGGTAAAAAATTATTTCCAACAAATTTAAGATTAAAATCCTTTTGTGGTAAATCAATAGAGATTATAGGGCAAAGAAATGTTTTTGTAAAAGAAGCCAACCAATATTTACGATTAATAGTTGTAAATGAAAAATCCAGGTGATTTTGTTAGAAAGAGAATGGCTTAAACAGTTAAAACCTTAAATAATGAATCTAATAGAAATAGTTTGATTGATAGATATGCAGATTTGTTTAACAAAGATTCGGGCTATCTAAAGGATGTTAGAATAAATTTTAATTCAAAAAAGGATGTGACTCCTGCGTTTTGTAAGGCCAGAAGTTTACCTTTCTCTCGAAAAAACAAAGTAGAGAATGAAATTGATCGTTTAGTGAATTCTTACATTTTATGACCTATAGTTCATGCATATTGGACCGCTCCAATAGTACCAGTATTAAAAAAGGATCGTAGTGTGAGGATATGTGGTGATTTTAGATGTACAGCTAATAAAGCAATAGAATTAGATAGGTATCCCATTCCATCGATCGATGAGATCTTTTCAAAATTATCTACAAGCACCGTACTTTCGACTCTAGACCTATCACAGGCTTACTTACAAGTAATGTTAGCGGAAGAAGCCAAAGCTGTTGTTGATATAAACACAGCAAAGAGGTTGTTTTCTTATAAAATACTACCATATGACGTAGTGGTAGCACCAAATAAATTTCAGAGGATTATGAAAGGCCTATTTGCTGATTTGCCAGGTGTGGCCTGCTACATAGATGATATTTTGGTTGCAGGAAAAGACTTTGAAGATCATGAACAAAAATTGGATCTAGTGTTTACATGATTGCTAGAAAAAGGTTTAAAGTTAAACAGATATAATTGTAAATTTAAAAAGAAATCGGTGGAATATTTATGGTTTAAAATGGATAAATATGGACTGCATTCCTTAGAAAATAAAATTAAAGCAGTGATAGAGGCGCTGAACCTAAAGAATGTTTCGCAATTAAGATCTTTCATAGGACTCTTAATTTATTATTATAGATTCATAAAGAATATAGCAAACATTTTAGCGCTATTCTATCAACTATTAAATAAAAATTGTAGATTGAATTGGACGAAAGAATATCAAATGTTATTTTAAAAATGTAAATCATTATTAATGGACCATGGACTATTATGGACTATTAAGGAAAAATGCCCTATAGATTTTGCTTCTAGAACATTAACTGAAGCGGAAAAACGTTTCTCTCAATTAGAAAAGAAAGCGTTGAGCATAACTTATGGCGTTGAGAAATTCAGACAATACTTACTGGGACGAAAATTTGTATTGGTCACAGACAACCGACCCTTAATTCATATATTTTCACCTCAGAAACCAATTCCCATATGTGCATCATCCAGAATTAAAAGAGGGTCCTTAAAATTAGCTGCATTTAATTATACTGTGGAATTTCCAAAAACTAGTGATAATTCCAATGTTGACGCATTGTCACGTCTTCCTTTAGAATCGAGTGTCAGGGAGTCTCTTGATGAAGACCAGGTACTTCTTCTCAGGAAGTTGAATGAGGTACCGTTCTCTTTTATGGAGGTGGCATATAAGACGTCCCAAGATAAAATATTGTCTTTAGTATTAAGGAATGTTAGAGAAGGCAACTGTGTGTGTGTGCTGTGTGTGGAAATTCACAAGGGTACCGAGGGAAAATCCACTAGCTCCTCATTATAAGATCAATGAGGAATTAAGTTTGGAGTTTGGTTGTCTTCAATGGCGTGAAAGAGTGGTAATTCCCCAAAAATTAAGATTTATAAAATTGAACTTGCATCAAATACACATGGGAATTGTTAAAATGAAGATGATTGCCAGACGGTATTTTCAGGTGGCCAGGCATAGACAGTAACATCGAGGAGTTAACTAGAGAATGTAGAGTATGCCAAGAATCGGCAAGCATGCCCCCGGCTACCATCTCGGAATGAACCTGGCCCGAAAAACCGTGGCATCGACTTCATCTTGATCTAGCGGGTCCGTTCATTGAAGGATGTTTTTGTTTCTTGTGGACGCATACTCAAAGTGGATAGAATTTTTTATCAAATATATTACCAGCAAAACGATTATAAATCATCTTAGAGAAATTTTTGCCAAATTTGGATTGCCCAAAATTTTGGTTACAGATAACGGAATAAAGTTTGTCTCCGGTGAATTCGAGAAATTTACCAAAATGAATGGTATACGGCACACAAAGACCAGTCCGTATAATCCTAGTACAAATGGTTTAGCTGAGAGATACGTAAGAGAGTTTAAAAACCTTTTGAGAAAGAATAATGAGAAGGATGATTTAGAGACGAATCTACAAAGATTCTTATTCGCTCATAGAGCATTCCCCTAAACTGTAATAAAGGAATTCCCCTGCGGAACTGCTAATGAAGAGAAGTTCAAGATCAAAATTCTCGAATTTAATATCAAGATGGGAAATCCGCGATAGGTATTTCATGAGGCCGTAAGATGGCAGGAGCAGTTTACTACAGGTTGCGAGGTTTTATTTCCGCAACTATGCAACTGGACCTAAACGGTAAAAAGGAACCATTTTGAAATTATTGAGCTACCGTCACTACCTTATAAGTTGCAAGAGCCTCGTGTATAAGAGGCATATCAATCAATTGCGACCTGTGAGAAAGAACCAAGTGGAGACAAGAAATTTGATACTTCCTCGAACATCAGGAGAGAAGCCTGTAGGTGGAAGTCAGAAAGAAAGTGTAGAGGAGGTTCCAGAGGTTACATCAGGAAACAAGGAGGAGACTGCTTCTGTGCACGTACCCTCTTGCACTCCTAGACCGGAGCCTGCCGCTGTGTAAGTGCCCGTCCTCAGTCATAGACCTCAGAGAGCCAGGAAACTCCCAGACCGACTGGAGTATTATTAAGGGGGGAGATGTGTATGTAAATAGATGAAGAATATTTGCATTCTTTAAAGTCTCATTATGTAAGAATATAGGTGTATATAAATTGGACATTTTTTGTTGGCCAAACGAAAAGAATAAGAGCTGAAAAGAGTCATAGTCAAGTTTGAGTTGTTGTATATCTAATTACGACACAACCTTAACAACATCCATCCTTACCTCACTGAAGACACAAAGGTTGCCTGTTATGCAGATTATATAGCCATATGGCACACAAGTAGCAGTATAGAAATATCAGAAAAATACTGAACACATCAATGAGAGGACTGGAGAAGTGGCCAATGAAAGTCAAAATGACCATAAACCCAATAAACACAAACCTATAGGTTCCTTCACTGGCAGGAAAAAAGGCATGAATTTAACTCCAAAATAAGCATAAACAACCATATAATTGATAAAATTAGATATCCAAAATACCTAGGTGTGATACTTGATGAGGAATTGCGATTTACAGAACACATAATTAGCACCTCAAATAGAGCTACCAGAAACCTAAACATTCTGAGAAGGCTATGTGGAACAAATTGGGGAGCAAAACCCAAAATTCTCAGAACAACATATATCACCTTAATAAGGCCAATAATGGAATATGCAACACCTGTCTGGGCTCCCTCAAGTTCATCACTAAAAAGAAGACTAGACAGTGTTCAAGCAAAAGCGGCCAAATTAATCACTGGTTCTATTTCAAATACCAACAATTAGAAAATTCAGAGAGAATGTGGTCTAGACCTACTTGAAAGCAGAAGACAATTAAAAACAATAAAATTCACTAATAGCTTAAAAACTAAAGAAATTGAAAACATATACCATAGAACCTATTCAAACTCTACACAAAAAGAAAGGCTCAAAAGATCTTCAACACTTCAGTACGACAACAATATCAGAAAGAGCATAAATATGAAACATAATGAATTTCAAATTCGAGAATAACAATATTTCCCACCCCATTGCCATCAAATGTAATCATCAATCTTAACCTGAATGAACCCTGCAAAAAAAAAAAAAGAGAACAAAAACATACTTAAAAAGAAAGTACTTGACACAATTGGTTTATGCGATCAGATAAATTATTTAACAGCATATACAGATGGATCATCAGACCTTACCATAAGTAATGGAGGGGCTGCAATTAACATAATACTGCAAGATGCAACATACATCAAAATCAAAGAAGGAGCAAGAAAGATTTCGTCAATCTTCACTTGTGAACTGACAGCTATCTGGAAAGCCCTTGATGTATGCCTTAACCAACCATCCCTGCATCAAGCAGAAGGAATTATAATATACACCGTCTTCATATCCGATCTAGAAGCAATTCAGAAGGGCAATACTAAAATCACACAGAAAATACACTCGTTGCTTACTCAACTGATATCATTGGAGAATAACTGCATTCTACAATGGATTCCTGCCAGTGTTTGGATAGGGGGTAATGAAATGGCATTTGAATTTGCAAAGGAAGCCATAATGTTGAGCCAAAGGAAAGAACAAATGTCATTATTTGACGCTAATGCTTTTGCAAAATACAAGATAATTAAACAAAAAATAAGAAAAGATCAAAATGTGAAATAAACTCCGAGAGAAAAATGACAAAACTATAACAAGATTTAGAACAAAACATTATAAAGGAATGACAATGCTTCCAGATGGCACATGAACCTATAGAACATGCAACAACTGTCCTGGTGTGGAACTAACACCTACCCACATATTCTCATGCCCGCAGCCTTGCAGAAAATTGACATAGACCCAGAGCAGCTGCTTTACACACCCAAGATAGTGGACAATGTTGCTGCTGCTGTGATAGAGAGGGATGCATGGAGACATCTGAGGCTTTTTATTGGACACGACAAAAACAACAACGGCATTCCAGAGTAAAATAAATCATCAGAGATAGATAAATAAATATATATTTCAAATGAATTAAAATAAATATAATCGATATACTGAGAGAGAGTTGAATTTAAAAAATTAGAAAATTATTATTTTCGAAATTTAAATCGCTGAGAGGATTCCAGCAAACAGCATCTAAAATATCAGTTTTTTTTTTTGCTACATGTTTAATTTGCATATACCTATTTTACATATCTCAGATTGTATTTAAAAATCGTTAACCATTTCTTCTAACTTTTGGCGAAATGGTGTTTTATTAATTTATCATTTGATATTATTAGTTGTTCTTTCCTGGTATTCAAAAAGGAAAAATACGTGTCGTTCAGTTATGTTTTTCAATTTATCAAACAATTTGGCCGCTGAATAGCTGATTCTGGTAGAGCGCCATCTAGCAAGTAAAGTTGTAACTAAAATCAATTTCGAATTTTTCATTATTTGCCATAAAAAATCCCATTGCATCCTGAACACAATGGTGTTTACCGCATTGCTCTAGCGCAAATATTCGCGGAGTTATTAATTTTTAAAGTTGTGCGGGACTTTTGGATCACCCTGTATATAATAATTAAACTTTTTGGGGGATTGGTTTTGGATGGTTGGTTGTTTGGATTGGTTGGTTTGTTGTCGTAAGACCCTGTTGACTTACTTGAGGTGGTTGACGTTGTGATGATTGTTGGCGCAGTCGTTTTGCTGAAATGGTAGGTTTTCTCACAGGGGGAAATAACGAGAAAAGGACACAGGATGGACTTGAGAAATAGGACCAGCGATTAAGGGAGAGAAGGACTTTTGACTAATGGAGTAGCTTGACTGTTCACATGTTGAACATAGATTACCTTTGGTGATGAGAAGGGCTTAAGCGTACTGCTTCTGGTGGTGTCGAGCTCCCAACTCCCAACTGTTCCTTGTCAGGTGTCGAGCTTCCTACTGATTTAACTCAGTCCGAGATTTTCCTCGTTAACTCTCTATTGCTCTCATTGGTTGAAATCGTCTACGTGGCGACTTCTGATTGGATGTTAGCTAGTTCTGCTGGACTCTGATTGGAGGTAGCTAACTCCATTGTCTTTGTCGTGTTTTATCATGCTCCCGGAAGAAGGTCTTTGAACTCAGTTTCATTAGTTCCTGGGTAATAATCTTTGCTTCCTGGATAATGAAATTCTGGTAATGTTTGTTTCTTTTCTTCTCTCCCAGTTCGCTTAGGCCTAACCTTTATTAAAACCATTTGGATCATATATGGCATATAATGTGGTGGGGTTACATCTTGGTATTTACAAATTATGACAGATGCGCCCCCTACATGTGAAGAATTCAAAAAGGGGTAGCCTGAAGTGAATTCTGTATGGGAAAATAATTTTGTGGGGAAAAATTAATTATGGGTACTGGGAGGTTATATATACAAGTATTGTATGTGACATAAAAGATAAAAAAGTATGGTGTTGGTGACATATTTGTTGAATATAAGGAAGAGAAATCAAAAATAAAATTTAGTTGTAAGAAATCAAAGTGAATGCGCTTTGTAGCATTGTTGAGTGACAAAAAAAGAAAAAGGTGCCTACACAATTCAACTCGAGATGGGGAAACTAAAATCGAGGGAATTTTTCTGTTAGGGCTTTTGAGAAATCAAAAATAAAATTTAGTTGTTAGAAATCAAAATGAATGCTTTGGTGCATTGTTGAGTGAAAAAAAAAGAAAAATAATGCCTACACAATATTCAACTCGAGATGGGGAAAACAAAATCGGGGGAATTTCTCTGTTAGGGCTTTTGAGAAATCAAAATAAAAATATAAAAATTTAGAAGAAAACCAGTGAGTTTTCGTAAAAATAAATTTTGTTGAGTGAAAAATAAAAATAAAAAATATATATAAAAATTAAAAGAAAACCTGTGAGTTTTCGTTGAGAAAAATTTGTTTAGTGGTTGAGAAAATAATTGGTTTATAAACAAAATAAAAGAAGTTGTTATATAAATGGTAAATATTTGATTAAGATAAATTATAAATATTTGATTAAGATAAAGGGTAAATTTGATTAAGAATTTTGATTTTAAAAAAAAAATTGTAAATGAATGGGATAAGGAAAATGTAGAGATAGAGACTCGCAAACTCTCTTTGTGATAAAGTTACATGCCAATGTATCTAGGTCACGCGGCGCAACCAGCTCCTTTTATTTGCCTCGTAGATTTTTTGTCTTTCCTGTGCGACTCATGGGCGAAAAAATGATTCTTCCCAACAGTGTGTTTATTTTATGTATACAGGAGACACGGGAATCTAATTAACCTTAAGTGTGCATGGTGTGTTTTGTGGTTGTATTGTCTTCAAGATCTCAAGGCCGAGTGTATTATGTTAATTTGTCCCGAGCCTTAATGCGTTCTAGGGATTTTTATGCAGTTCCCTAGGGCACTTAAGATATGCTCGCCCGATATCCACTTCTTTTATCGGGAGGTCGTAACCGGAATCGGATCTTTGAATACAGGGTTCGAGGAAAGTCCTCGACCCTTCTAAAGTGGTTGTTTCTTCTTTTCGGAAGAAACATAAGCTCGAAAGCTTTGCTACCTAATTTTTTTTTCTTATCCTATCTTTTAAGTGGTAATGTGCGTGTTTTGTTCGTATTTGACCTTGAGTTCTGAATTTTGTGTATTAGTCGTGAGTGTTGTGTGCTTGTTTTATGTGGTTGTCATGTAATATTGTTTAGAAATGTTAGTAAGAATCGAATTTGGTTGGCAATTCATTTGGATATATTTTTTTTTCTGAGAATTAAATTTGTTTTTTTTAATATAATATTAATATGTTCATAAAGGGCACATCTTGGATTCAATAAATAATATTTTTATTTCCGATATTTCGATGGGCTAAACGACCATCTTTTTCTAGGATCTCATCCCTTTTCGCGGCGAGCCGCGCGTTACACTTGAGACACGGGCGTCTCACAATCTCCTCGAGCGAAAATCATCCAAATGAAAATGTAATGTATGCAAATAAATATCGTACAATTCTAATTAACATAAATGAATAAATAGAGTAAAAAGTAAATATCTATATATACAAAATAAATATTCGGCTATTGCATTATGAATAAAGACATTTCACTGAAGTTCATATATACATAGAGGTTCCTATTCTAGGAGCATCTGAATTGTGTGTACATGTCCGGTATATCGATCTTTCGGTTTATGATATTTCTGTCTTCCAAAGAACTCCAACTCTCCAAGAATAGCCTGCTGTGCTTTTCTTTTATATCTAGGTATATTATTGATGTTTGTTCAAAGTCTGGAATGTGGCTATTGATGAGAGCATGATCTACTAATAAGGAGGTCGGGTTATGGTGTTTCAGGGCTGATTTGTGCTGGTTGATTCTTTCTATTAATGGTTTACCGGTTTCTCCTATGTAGACGGCTTGGCAAGACTTGCATGGTATTTTGTATATGACATTGGTTCTATTGTTTGGGTCAGTGATCTTTTTTGTATCAGGATGGCGGAGGATGTTGTTAAGATTCGAGATAGATTGGAATCTAGTTGTGATATTGTAGTATTTTAGTTTTCTAGCTATTCTTTCACAGCCATAGCTGTATGGTAGGGAGCAAAAAATGATTTGGGATGAAGTCTGTCTATTGTTTGTGGTTGATATTCTCGGTCTGTAGAAATGCTTTTTGATAAAGGGTTTGGGGTAATTATTGCTAAGTATTTCTTGAAATATCTTGGTTCTTTCTTTTTTTTGTGTCGTTATTGTTTGTTGAAAAGTGTGTGATTAGTCTTTTTGAAAGAGTTTTTCCCACGGAAATTTTATGGTGGATGGGACCAAATGAATTGAAGTTCAGATAGCTTCCAGTATGGGTTGGTTTTCGGTATATTCGAGTTTCAATTCTATCTTGGTTTCTGGTTAGTTGTATGTCTAGAAACGGTAGGGAGTTATTTTCTTCTATTTCAAAGGTAAATTTTAGAAAGGGTTTGAGATTATTCAAAAAATTCAGAATGGTGGAAAGATCAACTTTTGTGATGCATAGTATATCATCAATATAGCGTTTCCAGATTATTACTTGTAGTTGTGCTGTGTCTGCAATTATTTTATCAATTTTGTCCATGTAGATGTTAGCTAATGCTGATGAAACAGGATTCCCCATTGGTAAACATTTTACTTGTTTGAAATATCTGTCTTTATATCCTAAATACAGACCGAGAATATCAACCACAAACAATAGACAGACTTCATCCCAAAACATTTTTTGCTCCCTACCATACAGCTATGGCTGTGAAAGAATAGCTATAAAACTA
The DNA here is from genome assembly GCA_030710605.1 of Cordylochernes scorpioides. NCBI lineage: Eukaryota > Metazoa > Arthropoda > Arachnida > Pseudoscorpiones > Chernetidae > Cordylochernes > Cordylochernes scorpioides. The sequence goes on along the minus strand of CP092884.1, from coordinate 34,135,602 downwards.
AAATACTACAATATCACAACTAGATTCCAATCTATCTCGAATCTTAACAACATCCTCCGCCATCCTGATACAAAAAAGATCACTGACCCAAACAATAGAACCAACGTCATATACAAAATACCATGCAAGTCTTGCCAAGCCGTCTACATAGGAGAAACTGGTAAACCATTAATAGAAAGAATCAACCAGCACAAATTAGCCCTGAAACACCATAACCCGACCTCCTTATTAGTAGATCATGCTCTCATCAATAGCCACATTCCAGACTTTGAACAAACATCAATAATATACCAAGATATAAAAGAAAAGCACAGCAGGCTATTCTTGGAGAGTTGGAGTTCTTTGGAAGACAGAAATAGCATAAACCGAAAGATCGATATACCGGACATGTACACACAATTCAGATGCTCCTAGAATAGGAACCTCTATGTATATATGAACTTCAGTGAAATGTCTTTATTCATAATGCAATAGCCGAATATTTATTTTGTATATATAGATATTTACTTTTTACTCTATTTATTCATTTATGTTAATTAGTATTGTACGATATTTATTTGCATACATTACATTTTCATTTGGATGATTTTCGCCCGAGGAGATTGTGAGACGCCCGTGTCTCAAGTGTAACGCGCGGCTCGCCGCGAAAAGGGATGAGATCCTAGAAAAAGATGGTCGTTTAGCCCATCGAAATATCGGAAATAAAAATATTATTTATTGAATCCAAGATGTGCCCTTTATGAACAAATATAACAATATGGATTGCTCTATTTTCAAAATATTAATATGATGATATTAATATCATTAAATGTGTTTTTGTAAGAATCGATATGTAAGCTCGTTGTGAATGTGTTTTGAGAATTAAATTTGTTTGTTAATATAATGTTAATATAATGATTTTAATATAATTAAATGTGTTTATGTAAGAAAATCGGGATGTGAGCTCGTGTTGAAATGGATCCAATTTGGTGACCGTTAAAATGGCGGACGTGGGGGGAACAAGTTGACCTAGATTTTATTACCGGGGACAGGCGCGAGGCCCTTCGGGGGGGAGATTTCTAAATCTGTCCACCTTCCCTTCCGGTAATTGAATTTTCCTGCCTCCTAATTGATCTCAGGATGGTCTCAGCGCCCGCTGAACCTTTCTTACTTATGGTTGATTCGGCGTCCTGAGTGTTCGCTGGAAGTTCTCTCCTATTGTTTCCCATATAAGGGTCAGAAATTCAAAAATTGCACTGCCTATATGGAAGATGGTTTTTAGGATATCCAATAAAAGTGCGACAAATGTATAGACGGAACTTCCTATATGGAAGACGGCTTCCTGCAACTGGTAAAGCCGTTTTGGAATTATGATTTTGGTTACACCTTTTCGGGAAACGGTATGAAGTCCATTGTGATCGATGGTCAAGCTAGAGTTTCCCGATGGGGAAGGCTGATGGTTCTTAATGAGGGAGGCGTCTAAGAAACCACAGAACGGGTTACGAGTTAAGACATCCGTTTCATATTGTTGTACTCCGTTTATGTAACGGACCTCATATTCGTATCTCGATAGCCTTAATCTCCATCGAAATAATCTGCCTTACGGGTTTTTGATCGTTTTCAGCCACTGCAATGCGTGATGGTCAGAAAATATGGTAAATTTTCTGTCCATCAAACAGACGCGGAATTTCTCCACACTCTCAACGATTGCTAGGCATTCTAGTTCAGAGCTGGAGTAGTTCCGTTCGTTTGAACGCAGGGAGCGGCTGAAATACTGGACTGGGTAGGTCCTTCCATCAGGGTGGACCTGTTTGAGGACGTCTGCGATGCCGAGTGTTGAGGCGTTACAGTACACTTGGCATGGCAGACCTTCCTGATAAAGGTGTAAAGTGGGGTGTGTTGTAAGGCTTTCTTTCAGGCTAGTGAACGCTTTCTGGCATGTATGGCCCCGATCAGGTGTATCCGGAAGAACATGTGTTGGTACGTGTGTTTTCAGTCAAGACGGCGGATAGAGACCTCAGAGGAGCTGTGGCCAAAGTTTGTCCTCTTCCACTTGACTGTCCTACTACCTAGACTTGAATATTTGTTTGCTGATTTTCAAATCTTTCTACTCCTGTAATTAACCAGTTTTGATATTGTAATATCAAGAGGGGAGGGTGTTTGAAGTTTATATGTAAATTTTGTAATTATTCTTATTTTTTAATTGATAGAAGCATTTTTCTGGCATACATATTAAATTTTTTATCATCATCAGCATTTATTATCATTGTTTTTTTGTCTTTGTTAGCTATCAAATCATTTTGTAATTGTAGTTTCTTTTTTGTTTTGTTGTGTTCCTTTTCAAGCAATAAAATATATGTAAACTAAGGTGTAATATTCAATTCAAGCATATGGAACCAACATAGATTCATTTTGAAACAAAGAAAAATCATAAGCTTATACAACTTTCACTTTTTCATACACAAAGTGTAAACAAATTAACAAAATTTGTAGAACAAATAAATATATGCAAATCCAATCATAAAATATGGAATAAAGCACAAAAAGAAATCGAAGAGATTAGGAATTTAAAATAGGCGGCCGTTATTAGTACAAAATTTGGCTATAGATATATGGCAACTCTCTATCAATTAATATATATGTTGTGAAAAACATCAATCTTTGGTGCAGGATTGGAATAAGCTCATAGTGAGTTTCAGGATTGTTAAAATGAAAAGGTGTCCTGTTGTAAAAGTATGCTGAAACATTAATATCCGGGAATATCCGTTTCTAACATTTCTGTAGTGTTCAGATTCCTACGGATCTACCCGTCTCTCTTATGTACTTAGCATCACAATGTTCGCAGGGGAGACCGAGTAAGCCACCCAGGATTTGCTAAGTGGGTTAAATGGTGTACAGTGCTTGGTTATTGAAGGTGAAATATGGAGGGATAGGTTAGATTATTGCTGAAGAAGGTGTTAATGCCCTATCTTTTTAGGAATCTTGATATATTAACTGCTTGAGATGAAAAGGGGATAATATTGTTATATAGAATTTTTTTTTTTTTAAAACAAAGCAGATTCCAGAATAAAATATTTCAGAACGTACTATAATAATTTAGAAAAACTGAAGAATGATTGGTCAATCTAAAGCGATTGCGCACGTCTTAGTGTCGGCTGCTTTCTGATTGAATGACCAACCTTGACCGTTCTGGAAAGATCTGATCAGGGATATATAGGGATGAGGAACTCATGCAGTAGGGTAGATAAACGAAGCTACGTGGTGTACTCCAAGCAAACGCGAGCTGCTGTCTCAAGATGTCGGACTGCTGCTTACCGCCGACGCCGGTGTACTTCCTGGAAAATTCTAGAAGGTTCTACGAACTTCTGTCTCCTGTTCTGCTACTGCTTTCCTACACTGTGCTGCAGTTGGTGAGTTTCTAACTGCTGTTTTATTTATTGTTGTTTTATTTTGCATTTTTCTGTAATTATTTTATTTATTAAGCTAAAATAAAGTCCTAAAGATTCTTTGTACCCACGGAAGTTATTCTTTGTCAACCAACAACGCAACACTATTATTATTTTTACATTATATTCTTGGATAAATACATGCATAATGGCTATTGATCATCGTGGGGATATCATTGCAAGTCGGAAATTAGAGTGGAGATTCTGTATAAGACTGGTGTCTTAAGGAAGGTTTTGTGTGCATCATATATTTGGATAAATATATATTTGGATTTATAGTTTCCAGTAAAAGTTAAAATATATTAATAAATATATATAATAATACTTTACAGTTATATATATTGAGGGCTGTAGATGATCATTTAACATTTCTTATATCCAATTCATTTTTAATATAAATTCGGTAATGAAGTGTGTCTATATAGATATGAATTTTATAGTGTATATGTTCAATGGAATTTTAACTTTTAAGTGTATCGAATTTATTTGAAGAAAAAACACTTCCCATCTATTATAATTGGAAACAGAATTCAGAGGAAAAAGATTGCTGGCAATTCCGGATAGAGATAGCTCGCGAGTTCCCAGAAATGTATCCACCCATTTCCTCCTTGAAGGATCAAATAAATAGGAAGAGGAAACAGTTTCCCCTTTACTTGGCTCTTTCGCACCAAGGTAAGTGAACCTTTGAGAAAAACCTTTGAACCTTTGATTTCAAAATGTATCCTTCATAAAATTTCTTCTCGTTATTTTATTATGTTTGTGTGTGTATGATAGAACATAACATTTATTATTCAGAAAATAATTCAAATGAATATATCTATTTTAAATTTCTGCCAATGAAGAATAAATTTGACTCGGTCTATATATTTATTTTTTATAAGAAATATTTGTACTGTATGTTTTTTTTTTTTCTAATGGGTCAATAACAAATTTAAAGATGAAATATATATTATTTATTAAAAATAGGAATAAAAGTCGATATAAATCTATTGAATCTATATATGTTTTAGTATATAAACACTCTTTTTGTATTTAATTATAAATATTTACAAGTATATTTTGAACTCCTTTAAATATATATTTATATTAAACGATGCGTAATCATTTGTGTGTAGAAAAAATGAGGAATTACTATTAATCCTAAAAGCTTACGTTTGTGTGTAGATGTCCTGGACAATTTACGCTTGTCTTGGAATTTTTCTCTCTAACTTTGCAGACATTCAGGGGAGCGAGGAATGTAAAAACGCCCGCGTGGACGCCATGCTGGCGGTGATGACCAACCTTGCGCTTGACACGCAAGAGGTACTGAGTGGCGTGCCTGCTTCAGGTCAGTTCACTGCTAAGTACTTATACTTTCCTCTCAAATTTCATTTAAATAAACTAAAGACTTCATAGTATATAAACATGGTTAAAATTATTGATTTCTATTAAACGAGATGTGTAATTCTCATCAAATCGTTGTAACATTACGTTTCTTTATGGTTGTTTTGTTCTAATATCGACATTGGTTCAAAATCAGAGTTTCCTACATAATAGGTTGGAAACCTGAAACCAATATGGCTCCATTACTGAAACATAACGCCAGTGACATATCTCAGGGGAGAGTTCGTATCAGAATTTTATAATTAATGCTAAAATATATGTTTAAAATGTATGTTATGTTATATATATATATGAATTTTTCAAATACATAAAATTCTAAATATAATAGATAAAGTCATTATCATTGTCACAAAAATGAAAAGCATATTACAAAGATTTATATCTCAAATTGAAATAAAAATACTAGCGGTACAAAATGTAAAATGAAATGAGAGGCACTATTTTTGGCTACCTGATTGTTTTAAAAAGGTGGCGAGAAATAGAAAGAGTATTTACATATAAAAGAAATATATATGTTTGATATGTGAATTATATAAACATTAAAACTATTTAAATATTGTATTTAATTTTGTTTCAAAATTATGTTATTGAATGTCAATAGAAGCTACTCTGTCTATTTTACTAATGATGTTATTATTTATCTCTATATAAAGTAGGATATTTATTGGTATAAATAATTGACGTATTTGATTGTTTTTACATTATTATATTATATAAACATTAATTTTAAAAAGAATATTACGCCTCTAAAATAGTTTTATAATTTGATAACAGATGGCGCTCTAGTACATCGTAACATTATATTATATGTTTAGCTTCAAATTTTAATCAACCATATTTCGAACACCTTTTGTGGATAATCTCGTTTAAATACGCAGATGTCAGAAAAACCTACTCTTCTTTCCGTCCCATGGACTGTAGCCAGATTCAGCATGCAATGAAAGGCAACCGGAGCGGGGTTTACCAACTGTGGAGTCCCTCCAGGGAGTTGCCAGTGAAGGTCTACTGCGATCAAGAAACGGACGATGGAGGATGGATTGTAAGTTCTTGCATTTTTAATACTCTTACTTAAAACATAAAACATTTTTAATCAATCCCATAAATCAAGGAAATTGTAATCATTGTAGTAGTTAGCGACTACTTTCGCTTAACGTGCAGCGGATAACTGCGCTTGCAGAAATTTAACTACTCTAATGTAGCTGAAAATATATATTAACGCATAGGCAATTCAAAGCAAAAAACTAGTTAAATAACAAATTATATTTTACATTTGGTTTCATAAAATATTAATAATTGTATAAATTAGTTCATATTATCTGATAATTGTTATTAATACTATCATTAAAATATTCATATTTCAAAATCATTATATGTTGATAAAAAATTATTATGAAAAGAACATTGACGAAACTAGAATTTGAATAGTTCAGAGTTATAACCTAAGAAGGTTTCAATGGTATTAAAAATAGAATATTGATTATATTTTATTTTCACACACAACTACTATTTAGAATTAAAAATGCCATCAAAATAAAATCACATTTGTTTTCATAAAATACATCAGTTGACGATCATTCATACGGGGAGAATCCGTACAATACGGCTATATAATTAGAACTGGATGTTTCAAGTTTTTTCTAGTAAAAATATTCAAAATCTCGATATATAAAATCAAAATAAGTATCTTTATTCGTGTCACAATCTTTAATTATTATCTTTTTGAAAATTGGGTTCTTAATTTATATATATATACGAGGGTTGTCCGTTAAATAAGTTCCACGGAGGTTTTTCACAAAGAAAAACAGGTTTATTTGCCCTGAACTATACATTTTCAAAAATATCAGACTTTTTTCATTTTTCTACATATTCCCCGTTTCGTTCGACGCATTTTTGCATTCGGGACACCCACTTATGGAACCCAGAGTCAAAGAACTCTGCCGCCTGGCCGCGTAGAAAGCCTAAAACCGCTTCTTTCAACTCGTCATCGTTCTGGAATTGGGTTCCACCCAGGTTTTTCTTCAACTCGGGGAAGAGATGAAAGTCACTAGGAGCTACGTGGGGTGGGTGTGACACCAATTCCCATTCAAATTCTTCGATGAGGACAGTGGTTTGATGGGCGGTGTGCGGCCGAGCGTTGTCGTGGTGAAAACGCACCCCTTTGGTTAACGTCTCTCTCCTCTTGTTCTGAATCGCGCGTCGAAGTTGTTTCAAGGTCTCACATTACCGGTCGGAATTGATTGTTGTACCCCGACGCATAAAGTCGCACAACAATGGATCATTTCGGTCCCAAAAGACGGCAGCGATAAGTTTCCCGGCAGAAAGTGTTTGTTTAAACGTTAGAGGTTTCGGCGAAGAAGTGTGCTTCCACTGCTTGAATTACTCCTTTGTCTCCGGTGTGGTGCAGTGTACCCAGGTCACATCACCAGTAACGATTGAATCCAAGAATTCCTCTCCGTCAGTTTTGTGGCAATCGAGAAATTTCTGGGTCGCATCAACTTGCTGCCGTTTATGGTCTTCAGTCAGCATTTTCGGAACCCATATTGCGCAGACCTTTGAATACCCTAAATGTTCACGCAAAATCTTGTCGATGGTGGTTTTACTGACATCAGGAGCCAAATCTCAGAGCTTCCGCACAGTAACACTTCGATCTTCAAGCATTGCCGCTTCGACTTTGGCAATGGTTTCGTCCGAAACCGATGGCCGTCCAGCACGCGGTTCATCGTGGTCGTCTGTTCGGCCGTTTTTAAATTCTCTGACCCATCTGCGCACCATCCCGGAACTCATACACCCTTCTCCATACACTTGACAGAGTTCAGTATGAATGTCCTTCGCCGAATTATTCTTTGCGGCCAAAAAGCGAATTACTGACCGTAATTCACAGCTGGCGGGAGACACGAGGGGAAGCTTCATCACTAACGGCTGCTCAGCCAAAACTAAGCTTACCAGCGACGTGTCCTTGGTGGGAAATTGGAGTGGGGAGAACAAGCTACGAGCCCGTGTAGTCGGCTCGAGCCTAAAGGGGATCCTCATGACAGTAGTGCCCCGTGGAACTTATTTAACGGACAACCCACGTATATATATTATATAATCTAAAACCTCAAATATTTCTATATTAAAAAAAATATATATTTTATTTTATTCATTGATAATTTTACTTTTGTTATCATCGTTTTTAGAAAGACTTTCAGTTTTGTTGTATAGTTTTGTTGTAAATATGCGTAGTTAACATATCTATCCTTTTAAATCACTAAAATAGGATTAACTTTATAAATTCTATATAATGTGAAACTAACTAATGTGTAATACAACAATTAAATTAATATCAAGATGTTTCTGCAGACATTTCTTGTAAAAAATATTGAGCCAAGCTATTATATCTAAATTTTGACCATTAAATTTTGGTATTTCTATTGTAAATGAGTTTTTCATCGTAGCTTGTTCTACCTTTTCTTGTTTTGGCGGCATTTTGTATTGTATTAGTTTAAAAAAATTTGAATTAATATATATAATATAAAAATAATTTCATTTTAAAATAGGTTTATCCTTCGACATATCTTATATTCGGGGTGAGGAAATAAAAAAAGTAATTAATTATTAAGTAATGTTTGTAAGTAAAGAGTTACAGTTTTGTGTGGGTTCACCTCTTTTATTATTGGGCCATTTTTCTTTGAAAAATCAATGGAAGAACTTTTAAAACCGTTTTTGTAACTGGTGAACGTTATGTTCAACTTTTGAGAGAAAAGGGTATTCCCATATTGCAGGGCAAAAGCACTAAGCGAAATAACATTCATGAAAGATGGAGGACCTCCTCATATCTCCCGAGGTGCCAAACAATTGCCGAAGGATACGTTCGGTGAAAATCGTGTGATAAGTCGCCACTTTATATACCAGTGGCCTCCAAGATCACCAGACTTGACGCCTTGCGTTTTTTGTCTATGGGGGTACATTAAATCGTGTGTTTATCGATGCTGGCCTACCACATTGGCCATGTTGAAGGCTTCTATCAGATGGCACGTTTTATCAATATCAACAGATATGTTATTTAATGCTGTCCATTCTGTCATTTATCGTCTGCAGGCGGTGATTGAGAATGAAGGGTGCCACATTGAGCAAGGATTGTGACCTAATACAAGAGAGAAGGCAGTTACCTCATGTGTTATACAAGCCGCCATGTATTATATTATCTACCAATATTTTGCAGCTCTTTGTGCTGGGTTATGGGAATAATAAATGCTGTCCTCGCATCTTGACTCTTTCTTTTTGTGAACAGTAATATTTTGTTTGTCATTTGCTCACATATTATGTCGTGCAAACCAGAAAGTTATAACTTCTCGAATAACACTGGTACACAAAATTTTTCCCCTTATGTTTAGTTTTCGCTTTTCGCTCATTAGAAGAAATAGCATAAGGAATATTTTCTGTAAACCAATAACTTCGGAAATTTTGTGAAAATAAAAAACAAAATGATTTTACTACCACGTTTTTCAACGCAAAAGGTCGATTTAAAAATTATTTTTATTTGAGGGGACACATTTTTTAAAATTGTGTACAGTATAATAAACAATGATAACATTTGACAAGCCCATAGGATATTTGGAATAAAGTACGACAAATATATTTTGTCACTCCCCTCTATATTTCATTTGTTGGATCATGACAAATATCCAGTTAAATAGTCAAGGGTCGCCAATCAGTCAAGAAACTACACATTTCTTATATAGCAAGAAATCCTATTAATAGTGCCATCATAATTTTTGGTACTATATTAACATTTCAAAAATTCGTGTATTGATATCAGCAGTGTTTTTCAAACATTCAATCTATTTCACAAAACCCATATAAAAATTTTTGCTACATGCTTTAATTTGCATTTACCTATTTTACATATCTCTGATTGTATTTGAAAATCGTTAACCAATTCTTCATACTTTTGGCGAAGTGGTGTTTTATTAATTTGTTATTTGATATTATTAGGGTTCTTTCCTGGTATTCAAAAAGGAAAAATACGTGTCGATCAGTTATATTTTTCAATTTATCAAACAATTTGGCCGCTGAATCTCTGATTCTGGTAGAGCGCCATCTGGTGAGTAAAATTGTAACTAAAATCAATTTCGAATTTTTCATTATTTGCCATAAAAAATCCCATTGCATCCTGAATACAATGGTGCTTACCTCATTGCTCTAGCGCAAATATTCGCGGAGTTATTAATTTTTAAAATAGTGCGGGACTTTTGGATCACCCTGTGCTTATATAATAATTTATAATTAGAATGTAGTCTTGTATGATCCATTTTTGCTAAGTCCTGCTAAATTAATTGTTCAGTTTTTGTAGGAAAAATCCCTGGTAATTCGTTTTGAATGGTCTCATAGTCGATAGCATTGTTTGTCCAGGCAAGGCCGCATTGATGTTAAATTGCTAAAATAGTCCTGTAGAATCCAATAGGTTTTCCTGTGTTTATGGATATTTCTCTTAACCTATTCCAGCATATCTTGGAAAACCTATGGTTACTCATTCTTTGTAATCTTAAAAGGAATTTCATGGTTAATTTGGTGGGGCGTTTAGTCTAAGTGATATTCTACCCGTTTCCAGTCTAACAATGAAGCCAAGGTTATATCTGGGTAAATTTAGAAAAATTTTAATAAAAATATTTTGTAATTGGTTTATAATTTTTGCATAGTCAGATGCCCAAATCGGCGCAGCATACATTAATATTGATTTAATTATCGCATCAAATAATTTGAATGCGGTATTTTGTGAGTTGATCCTTTGCTTCTTAATCATTTCAGTATTAGGTTTCGATTTATAATATATTGCAACGTATTTAGTGTTGTTTTTGCTGGTAAATGGGATTCCTAAATATATCATTCTCGATGTGACAGTCAATGGATTATTGCCATAGTACCAGATTTTGTTTCTAGAAAGTCTTCCCCCATTTCGGAATACAATTATTTTCGACTTAATCTGATTCAGAACCAGTAGGTTATCATCCAGATAGAACTTTAGTAGATTGATCTTGCTCTGCAATTAATTTTTGATTCTCCTATAATTACTATATCATCCGCATACATCTAACAGTGAAGGTATCCATAATCTGGAAGATAAAATCCCGGGAGTAAAGACGTATTGTAGAGATCTGCACGTGGTAGACGTGCGTTAATTTTTAAATAATTTGAATATTGACCTTGCCATCTAATTGAAACTTTTGCCTCTTCATAATAACTTTTTAATATTGTTAGTAATTTAGGACTTAGGTCCTAGGACTTATTAAAAATATTCCTCTTTCTCTCCAAAAATTTCAAGTGTTCTCTCCGTGTTTCGATGTATCCATCTCGATCTTTATCTGAATTTGATTTTTTATATCTTTTCAAACATAAGTTGGTCGTATTTTTTAATACATAAAATTCATTGTCGTACCAAGGTTTGGAAGTTTTGTTGAGTATATATACAACTTTGAGTATTTCTTCAGTCCATCTAAATTTTATGATAGAGTGTTCTCTTACGTTGGTTAAATCCGGTATATAATTTCCTGTATTCATTTCTAGTATCACTTGTAGTTGATCCGAATAGGGGAAGTCTTAATTCAACAATTCATAAATCTGTAATGTTCTCCATTAGACCTTGTGTAAACATTTAGTAGTCCAAAACTGACGAGCCTTTTTCCGATATGTATGTAAATGACCTACATGAATCACCCTTAGTTCTTCCGTTTGCTATCGTTATTGAGTTATCTTCTATAAATGTGATAAGTCTATTAGATAAATTAGGGCTAGATATGGCGTCTTTGGATTGTCTATATTTGTTCAGCGGTGTGTATAATTGTTTGAGATTATGTAAATTCCCCATATATCCAGCAAGGGTTGCAATCTATTTTATTGTATTTATGTTAAATGTTCTTTTTTTATGCCCATAAATATTCCTCCGCTGCCTCTTCCCCTCAATTATATATTGGTTGCTTGTGTTTGAATTATCTGGTAACCTTCTATCACAAGATCAATTCTTTTAGTGAACCATGTTTCCGTTAGTACAAATATTTCGTATTTTTTAAGGTAATCAATAAGTTTAAACGTCGATAACATTCTATTGACTTCATCTTCTTACATCACACATATACTAGCGAAAACCCCTTTACTGTCCGATTATCTTGAATTATTACAAAGTATAATATGACAAATTCTCTCACAGATCGAACACTCAAAAGACCCCTTCAAAAAGAATTAAACAAACTATATCTGGATCTAAAATTTAAGTTTTATCTTTCTCAATCTAATGAACTGTTCAAGAAATTCTTTCCAATTGCTGTCCCAAATTTCATTTCTTCTGATAAATTCACTACTTTATTCTTAACTGGCAAAGGACCCTTCTTAAGTTTCCTATTCAAACTGAATGCTATCAATGATCCAACATGTGAATGCCGCTTAGATGTTGAATCACCAGAGCATCTTCTTTTATCTTGCCCTCTGACTAATCAAATTGTATGTAGATACTTTGAAACATTACCAAATTCTCTTTGTGTATATACTCTATCTTATGAGAACCTTGCTAAGTTTAGAACTATTTGTACAATAATTTACAAAACAATACTAATCCAGCGTGTAAATAATTTATCATATATATGTAAATAATACTAGCACAGCACAATAGTCCTTTGGACTTCGTGCTTTTGTAACAATAAATAAATAAATTCTATTATATCCATTTATATTATCATTCAAGATTTTAATTTTTGTGTTGGGTACGCGCTGTAAATTCACTTTTTTTGTTGTTAGATGGTTACCCTTCGATTCTATTTGTTTATTTACATGAGTTCTATCATTTTTTGGTAGATACAATGTACCCCCATTTGCATCAATGATTTTCCCCTCAGAAACCCGATACGTAACTCCGTTGAGGATGAGTTTTTATCTCTCAACTTAGCCATTATTCCCCTTTCAAAAGGTTATTTTCTTTTAGCCTTTAAAATACGTCTTGATCTCTGGTCTTCTTCACACTAAAATCTTAAGAAACAGACATCTTGAATTATCTCAAAATAGATGCAGATTTGAATACTGTAATTCTATCATTATAGTTGGGCATTTCAACCAATATTGGAGCGTTAAGCCGCCTTGACAAATTGTGACATTTTGCTATGTTGAAATGTACGCTAATTTTAATCTTTTCTTCGATGAACTTTCTTATTACTGCCATACAGTCATCTCCTCAGTTTGGAATTCCATAAAACACTAAATCATTTTCTCTGATTTTTGACTCCATATATTCAAGACGATTCCCCAGTAATGCTATTTCTTTAGTATTTTGCATAACCTTTTTTTTTTTTTTTTGTGGTATCCTGCATCGATCCCTCTAGGTTCTGTAATCTTTGGCTTGTTTTCGTGACCTCTTCCCTAATTAGCGACAATTGTGTTTCCAACTTTTCACCCCATTTGTCAATTTTATTTGCCAGTGCAGTTAACGTTTCGCGGAATTCAATATCTTTATCTAATCGTGTTTCTAACGTAGTTTGTTTTGTTCCCTTTTGGCCCTGGATTTTGCTTAATCCCAGCTCTAATCAATAACATTAAAATAATACATATATGTTTATGTGATCTTTTAAGGAATTTATTTGAACATCCTTTTCCAGTAGCGTATGCAAGTTACCATCATAACGGCAATCTAAATTGAGATTATGCAAATTTGGGAAGAATTTTTCTTCGTGGCAGAATAGAATTATAAAAGTTATAGTAAGTATAATCATTAAATTCATCTTGTTAAAATAAACAGATAGTAATTTAATTAAAATAAATAAATACCTATTTTAGGCCTTGATCTTGAAGAGCGTAGACAACTGCGTCCAGCTCGCTTCAGGCCACCCTACAATATTTTATGTTTGTTTTCGAAAAAAAAAAAACTTTATAGATTTAAAATTAAATACAATATATTTTTCAATTAAAATAAAATATAGATTTAAAATATATAATTTCGATGTGATAAATTAAAATAAGATATATAAACGTTGAATATATTATTTTGAAAACAAATATATTTAGAGAAAGAAATAATAAACGCGCGCGCAACATTAGTCAACCAAAACAAAATGGCGAGTCTGTTTTGATTCTAGGCTGTCAGGATTTTTCGCAATGCCTATGTGAAATATATTTCAAAACATAAATAAAAATATATTTTAAAATCAAAATTATATTCAGTTAAATACCGTAACAAAATGAATATGCTTATGGTGATGCAAGGTACAAGTTAATTCCATTCTATATTTTGATTAATATTTAATTTATGTTTCACAGTAAAAAAAAATAAATTTTATTTTAAATAAAGCCTCTCATTTGTTATTCTAGGTGTTCCAGAGAAGAGGGCAATTCGGAAACCCGAAAGAATACTTCTTGAGAGAATGGAGTGATTACAAAAGAGGATTTGGTAATTTAGAAAAGGAATTTTGGCTTGGTATGTATACGCATTTTTCATAAATATGACAATACATATTTTGCGTAAAATAGGAATTTTATTATTAGTTTATTATAATGTATTATAATTTATTATAATTTTATTATAATTTACTTTTGTTTCTCTCTATACTAACTATCTTAAATAATTATGCTAATTTTTTTTGCCCTAATTGAAACCTTTTATAGCTATATCTCTCTCAAGTTAATTTTTTCAGATAAGATGAAATTACACCAAAATATCCACCGACCCACACCATCTAGCCACTGGTGTTTTCGTCACAGGATGCAGATTGACTAACTGATAGATGTTTATCAACTTCTTTTTGTTCGCACTTGAACAATCTGCATCGAGCGGCACAACTTCGCTCCTCCTTTTCGCGCCACACGTTCGCCACACGGGTCCTGTCTTCAAATGTATGTTTTCCCTTGTCCATACCAGCACGATATAACCTACGTCCGATATTTCCAACGGAGGTACTTTAAATATCGTCGCTGATTTTGTCCGGTCCGTCATCAGTTCGCGCAAACATGGGTTTTACGTTGAACCCGTCGCGGAATAATCTCCTCGCACAAGCTCCCACGACGGGTCAAACACCTCGTGTACAAAACGCTTGTTAATTGTAAAGGACAACACCGTCCTCGTCTCAATTTTTGGCACTGTGCGCGCACACTTTTCTTCAATTAGTAGAAACTACTAAAGTCTCATAGTATCGAAATAATTAAGGTGAAAAGGCCCAAAGCAAGTTTTCCCTCGCTCTGTTCGCCTATATTCTACCTTTGTATCTCGAACTATTTTATCTTCTCAAATTAACTATAAGTCCATGCGACTTCCTCACCTACACGCGGGACTTTTTCCCTCAGATTCGCTACACGAATAACTGCATAGATAAGGTAGAATGGCCCAAAGCAAGTTTCCCCTCGCTCTGTCCGCCAAAATTCTAACATTGTATGTAGTTCTATGTTTACCTCAGTCCTGAGCTCACGCAATTTCCACCCTCAACCTCATTTCTCGTACTCTACACCTATAGCATAGAAAAGCCATGCCAAGTCTTCCCGTTGCCATGTCCGCCTGAAAACATATCTTAAAGTGTAGAGTTCCCCAGTCTTAATGGCCTTAAGATTTTCATCATGTGTTTGTGACTCCCCTTCTCCTTGTTCACACTCCTCAATAGCATTTACCTTATAATATATTAAGATGTTATTGTATATAGCCTTTTATAACTTTGATATTATCAAGAATTCCCTTAAATGTCTAACTCTCCGGTGTTGTAAAACTGCTTGTAAATATTATTTACTTGTGTACTATACAATATTTTATTTACATAAAACTATGTCACCATAACCTTAAATAATTTCAACTATAAAATTATTTTCTCTATTCCTGGCTTCTCCAGCTTTAAGTATACTCAAACCATGTTCAGCCTTCTTCAACGGGGGCCATATGTCATAATATATACTCTTCCTGGAATAATATAGCAAACCTACAGTCAACCCAGAGAGAGACGGGCAGCTAAAGTCCGGTCATTTAAGACACCAGCGACATTCCAAGGGGCGACCAGAGGGGCCCGTGAGTTCTCGGGACTATTAAGACAAGTTGAGGATTGTATGCGACACAAACGGCCGCCCGGCTGTTGCCGGGCCCGGCGCTCTCCCTCTCTCTCTGATTGCCTGGGTTCCTCTACCAACTTGTGGTGTGATTATTTCTCTTTCCCCACCTTAATATTATATTGCCACATAAATATAATGGCGTTCTGCCATCTAAAAGATTCATGTCAGCGTGGTCAGCATATGCCTTTTTTGATTTTAATACCAACACCTGACCTTTTTATTATTTTTTCACATATATGTGTGTAGGATGTAAATATCTATTATTTTAATTAGTGAAAGGGCCGGGAAAATCAAAACATGATCATGCTTAATTACTTAATTTGCTTATAGCCATATATATTAAAGCTAGTCTTTAACGCCTTGAAAAAATAACAATAATTTTTTTACATAAGGTAAAAATATTAATTTATTTTTAAATATATTTCAGGTAACGGCGTACTGAGCCAGATCACCAGCCGCGACCACTGGCAGCTACGGGTCGACCTCTGGGATGTTAACGGCACCCACGTATATGCCACGTATGAGGACTTCTGGATTGAGGATGAAGCTTACAAATATAAACTTCACTTAAGTAACTACAAGGGAACTGCGGGTAGGTTCAACTTGATGTCTAACTGTGGACGTGCAATTCCTTTCTTTTTTTCCTTTCATAATCGCTATTTGTTTTAATAAGAAGTGTTTAATATAAAAAATTTCCGGCTTTTCCGGGAGACTTTAGCTAGGATTTCGTTAATACAACGCGCCCACACACAGAGCCGGTCTGGTTGATGAATATCTAGAATACGTAGACATGTACAGAATGGAATGGCCGGCTAGGTCTCCTGACTTCAACCCAATATAACATCCTTGGGGCTATCTGGGGAGAAATATATCAGTCCGGATACACCCGCAAAGAACTACCCACGAGTTGACAACTGCTATTGAGCAAGAATGGGCTTTAATTTCAAATGAACTCCTGGACGCCCTTATTTCCATCACTAGAAGACGGTGCAAGTTTTGATTGCAGGGAAGTCAGACGTGAGCACTCCATCAATCGGCGGGCAGTGAGGGTGGAATCACACGATAATGTAATATATCTCTAGATATTTTTATTTATATATATATATATTTAAAATATATTCAGTAGAGAAAGAGTGGATATGTTTGCTCGAAAAATATATTTAATATAATATATGAATATATAATACTAGACGGGTGACCTGGGCTTCGCCCCGGGATTGACCCGTGTACATATCTACACGAGTGATATATATTTAGATAAGATTTGTTTTTATAATTGTTTGTTATTAGCATTATCTATTTGTTTGCATCAGCATAATTTAATCTAATCTTTGATAGAGGGCGCTGTTCGTGAGCTAAGTAGAATAATTTGAATATATAGTTTTAATAATTGATTTATATATTTTTTAAAATAGCCTATCGTGTTCCCCGTATTTCTTTACCTATGTATGGGAATTTTGGTTTGAATTAGTGAACTACTGCGAATTTGTATACCGGACATACAAACAAACAAACATACAAACATTCATTTTTATATATATAAGATAACGAATATTTTTATAAAACCCGGGCGAAGCCGGGTACACTTCCGCTAGTATATAAATATATATATATGTGGTAATTTAAGAAATATAAACACCTGTGTAAATACTCACCATCTCTTCTTACATCCCCTAATCTAATATGGTCTTTTAATCATTGTACCCAATCCTCCTTTAATCAATTTAACTTTTTATGTATCGTTTTTGAGTGTTTGATCAAATAAAGAGGTACATCTAGAGGGAACGTAGAAACCAAAAGGGCTTACCCCGCAGACAATGAGTTCAATCACCCCGTCCACGCGGCGCCAATAAAATGATGTAAACAGGGCTTACCCGCAACCAAATAAGGTAAACCGCCCATTCGACGCCATGGTGCCAGACGTCCGGTGATGTAACACGTGAGCATATAAAAAGGGGGTTGCCTCGCAGCCAAGGATTAAGTCAGTTAATTCAATGCCAGATAGTAGACAGCAGTAGCAGGTAGATCGTTAGTGGATGGCCCGCCGGCCGCAACTTGGACTCTTCGTTCCCTCTCTCTGATGCCTCAGATTCCCCTGTGATTCGTCTCTGTGTGCCTTACCACTCACCACCATCACGACTGCGCAATCATCATCATTCCCCACGACTCAATACAACAGACCAGATCACCGAAATACCACATATATATATATATATTATAAATGAAGATAATTCGATTTTCTGCTTGAATTTTGGATCATCTTGATGATTATGTTATGGTGGTGCAGTCGTGGTTGAATAATAGTCTTGATAAAATATAATGTCTTGATTAGTGAGTTCTTTATTGAGTTGAGGAATGAATACAGATGAAAAACATAATTTTGTACAAGCACTGCCTGGCTTAAGGCGTAAGAATAAATGAAACAAAATATTATTTACATAATTACAAAGTTTTGGGTCGGCCAATCGGGGAACAACAACAATGAGTATTTATAGAGAAAGCGTGACCTCTGGCGGTCGATTTATACAGAGTATTTATATCTATGAAATTATAATTTTAAATAAAATATTTTAATAAAACATTTTAAATAATATCTCATTATAACATTTCAAATAATACCTTTATATAACATTTCCCTCCTGTGAAGAGAATAATATGGGTTAATTAAGAGTAAAGTGATAAAAATATAGCTTTAAAAAATGGTAAAATGATTAGAAAGAAAATAACATCATATAAAGTATGAATGATGATAAAATGTTTGGGAGAAAGTAAAAAATAAAAATGTGATATTCCATAATCATATTGGTTTGTTGTTAACCAATAGAGACAGGAAATTACAAAAATGATATAAAGTGTGAATGATTACAATTATTGTTGGTGGAGAGTGAAAATATGGCATAGAGTGAAAATGCAAAGAGAGAAAATAAAAGTGTTCCATAATCGTATTGGCTTACTGTGAACCAATAGATTGGAAATAGACAAGAAAAAATGATACACATAATATTAAAAATGAGAAGGGCAAATAAAATGAATAATAATTACAACAAAATATATAAATGAAAAATATAAATGATAGCATTGAAAATAAACATTATAAAAATAATGGCATGGGTAAAGGATAGGTGGGAACATTAATACATTGGGTGATTATAGGGAAAAAAAGGCATTTGTGAGAAAGCAATAATTTGTGGATGAGGTTTATGTACAAAAGGAAAATGTGAAAACAACGAATGAACATGTTAAGAAAAATTAATGGTAAGAATAAAGAATGATCATTTGAGAGAAAGAAATAAGTTGAGACAAAGTTTATGTACAAAGGAAAATGTGCAAATAAGGAGTGAACATATAAAGATTATAAAATAATGATAGGAATAAAGAATGGGCATTTGAAGAAAAAAAGAATCAAGGTGAACAAAACAAAAGTTGAAATTTACATATGTTTGTAGCGCTAAATTTACATATTTGTTAGGTGATATAAGAAATGATGGAAATAATTGTGTTATCAAAATAAAATAAAAAAGGAAAAGTTGAAATATGTTAAACAATGAAAAATATTAGCTAATTATTTAAAAGATAATGATAGTGTAAGAAAATGCAATTTATTATTGTTGTTCTCCTGGCCGACTGCTTTGCATATGGCGTATTAAACTGATATGGTGTAAATGGTTTAAATTAATTTGAAATGTTTTAAAAGTAATTATTCAATGGAAGATATATTAGCGGATTTAAATATATTTAAGTTTACAATGTAAAATTATGACATGATATAAAAAGTAATTTTTGGTGAAAAAATGGGCTAAATTATTTCCACAAGTTTAAATTTAAAGATAAAAAATGTGGCATGAGGTATATTATGACATTTAGGAGCTAACTATACAAAGGAAAATAAGGATTAAAAGGTGTGATGTAATTAAAATGGCAAAAAGAGCTATGGCAGAATTGATTCACAAAAATAATTTGACAAAAAGAGTAAATTTAAGCAATAAGCGATTGAAAATTATCTAAAAGCATGGGTTAAAATTACAAGTTAAAATAAGGGTAACTGCGCAAAATGTTTGATACAAAGTACCTTGGGTTGGATGATTCTGGCTGGAGTTGGCTTCTCGGGAGATGGCTGGTGTTGGGCGGAAGGCTGCTTGTTGCGTGGAAGCGGGTGATGGTTGAAGTTAGCTGGAGATGTTTGTTGGAGATGACTATGGCTGTCTGTTGATGCTATGGCCGTTTGTTGAGAATGCTATGTTTTCTTGGATATGGCTATGTTTGCTTTGGTATATGGCTATATTTTCTTGTGGAGATGGCTATGTTTTCTTGGAGATGGCTATGTTTGTTTCGAGATGGCTATGTTTGTTTGGAGATGGCTATGTTTGTTTCGAGACGGCTATGTTTTCTTGGAGATGGCTATGTTTGATTGTAGATAGCTATGTTTTCTTGGAGATGGCTATGTTTTCTTGGGTATATGGCTATATTTGCTTGTGGAGATGGCTATGTTTTCTTGGAGATGGCTATGTTTGTTTCGAGATGGCTATGTTTGTTTGGAGATGGCTATGTTTGTCTCGAGATGGCTATGTTTTCTTGGAGATGGCTATGTTTGATTGTAGATAGCTATGTTTTCTTGGAGATGGCTATGTTTTCTTGGAGATGGCTATGCTTGATTGGAAATGGCTATGTTTGTTTGGAGATGGCTATGTTTTCTTGGAGATGGCTATGTTTGATTGTAGATAGCTATGTTTTCTTGGAGATGGGTAGGTTTGATTGTAGAAATTTGCATATTTGAATTTGAAAAATTTTGCTTTTGGCATATTGAACAAACAGGTAAAAATCCTGTCGGCTAATATTATAAATGAAGATAATTCGATTTTCTGCTTGAATTTTGGATCATCTTGATGATTATGTTATGGTGGTGCAGTCGTGGTTGAATAATAGTCTTGATAAAATATAATGTCTTGATTAGTGAGTTCTTTATTGAGTTGAGGAATGAATACAGATGAAAAACATAATTTTGTACAAGTACTGCCTGGCTTAAGGCGCAAGAATAAATGAAACAAAATATTATTTACATAATTACAAAGTTTTGGGTCGGCCAATCGGGGAACAACAACAATGAGTATTTATAGAGAAAGCGTGACCTCTGGCGGTCGATTTATACAGTGTATTTATATCTATGAAATTATAATTTTAAATAAAATATTTTAATAAAACATTTTAAATAATATCTCATTATAACATTTCAAATAATACCTTTATATAACATATATATATATATATATCTTATATAAAAAAGAGATTTTTTTTCAGTTTGAATTTTAGATCATGTTGAGGATTATGGTAATGGTGATGCAGTCGTGGTTGAATAATCTTGAAATAAAAATAATAATGGTTTTGATCAGTAATTGCTTTAATTGAGCTAAGGAATATATAGAAACATAATTTGATAAAAGTACTGCCTGGCTTAAGGCGTAAGAATAAAAAAAATGAAAAGCGTATTTACATAATGTACAAATGTTTTGGGTCGACCAACGGGGAAGAACAACAACGAGTTTTTTATATGGTAAGCGTGACCTCTGGCGGTCGATTTTAGAAGAGTATTTTATCTATGAAATATAATTTTAAAATAAAATAATACTTTAATACAACATAATTTTAAATGAAATATTTTAATATAACATATATATATATATATTCAGAAAATATGCATATATTGGATTTATAAATATTTTTATTATTCCGATATTTCGAAGGGCTACTCGCCTCTATTTATCGAGGATGTTTGTGTTTCTCGCTAAAACACGTGAGAACGCCTGTATCACTCTGTGTCTTAGTGAGAAACACAAACATACTCGATAAAGAGAGGCGAGTTGCCCCTCGAAATATCGGAATAATAAAAATATTTATAAATCCAATATATGCATATTTTCTGAATATAATTTTAAATATGGATTTCTCAATCTTCAAAATAAATATATATATAAGTCTATAGTTGATTTAGTATCTTGAAATTCACCTCATAAATTAATATATAACTAATATATCATATAACATGCGAAAGGATTTTATTTGTGTACCAGGAGAGACGCTTCCACCGTTTAAAATGCATTGAAACAATAATTATTTGGACATCATCCCAATACAGAACGTTAAGCTGGTGATGAAGAATGTGCCACAACACTAGGGTTAGCCATTTCAGAAAAGAACCAACCTGTATACCATGCTTTCGTGCTATGATCCATATCAGTACAGGGTAGCCTTTGTCTGAATTTGACAAAACTTGGAATTTTAGTTTGATTTTATGTCTATTCTAACATACTTATTGAATTACCCGTGTAAATTTGGTTCATAAATTGTTCACTTATTCGTTGTTTTCAATTCTGTTGCCAGGGCTCGTGAAAATGAACGCACAACTGACGTCGTGTTGCACAGGGCGAGAATGATAACGGCAGACATTGTTTTAGCGATTAGTTTCAAGCAGAAGACCGTTTAAGATACCGTGAAATGTCACAAAGAGATAGGAGGGACTGTGGGCCCTTCTCGAAACTGTCGTCTTAACTAATGTGACAACGCCAGAGAAAATTCTAATTGTTTATGCTGTCAGATTAAACAAATCCGTGGCTTTCGATGCGAAAAATGGCGCAGGAGTTCTGTATCATCGATTTAAACGTCCGATTCACACTCAAGAATAAGTTGAGGCTGCAAAGATATAATTTAGGCCGCGTTCACTTTTGAACGAAACAATGAAGTAAAGCAATTCGAGAAAATTCTCCGTTTGTGCTCGCTTTTTAAGAGTGCCTAACGGATGAAAATATTCTCACAGTCAATCTCTCCATTTCTTCCAAACCACCATCAGCTGCTCAAGAAGAAACAATAGAAGACCATTGCTACGAGGGCCATCAGTCGCCACCATTCGCAGCACTTTAGATCAGATGGATTCGTGCTTCAGCAAGACTGGGGGCCGGCGCACTCCACCAATTCGGTAATCGCCGTCTGTGAGGAGCTGTTTCCAAGATTTTGAGACGATACCTCTGGCCTTCAACACTCTGACCGATGGAATATTTTATGTGGTCCACCTTAGAACAAAATATCTCGGGAACACGATACATCTTCGCGGACTGTTTGAAAACGACTTTGACGAGAGCCTAGGACGATATTAGGGTGGAAGAGTGTACAAGCATCATAGGAAATATTCATAAGTGGACTGAATAACACTTTTTTTATAATTATATAATATTCCATTTATTTAATTTAATTATAAGATGGGAAATTATTATTCTCGTCTAGTTTTCGAATTTAATTGTTCGTGCGGTATTAAATACGGTTGAAATATTTTTAAATTACTGACCTTTTATTGCCTCCTGTATGTTCCAAATTATGCATCATTATGATAAAAAATACAAAATTTATTAAAATAGAACTATTTGTTAAGATAACATTTTGAGAATAAACGCAAGTTATTTTAAATATAATATAAATGATCAAATTATGTGTTTACAGGAGACGCCTTAAGTGACGCTCACAACGGGAAGAAATGGTCCACCACAGACCAAGATAATGACACCTATAATACTAGCTGCTCTGCGTTGTTCAAGGGTGCGTGGTGGTACGGCTCGTGCCATCATGCCAACCTCAACGGCATCAACTACAACGGTCCGCATGAATCCTACGCTGACGGCATCGACTGGAAGCCCTTCGCCGGGTACCACATGTCTCTGGCGAAGACTGAAATGAAAATTAGACCCCATAATATGAATTTCAAGTAAAAATAATATAAGATTCCATAAGATACAGAACCCTATTGAGTATTTATCCATAATAAAGATATATTTCAACTTTGATATTTTTATTTTCGTAGATATCTATTCTTTTCACATTTTCAAAAATTGCATCATATCTGCAAAATATAATTTTAAATATATCATTTTTTCAAATACACACATACAAAATAGAAAATTAAATATCACATAAGCGCAAATATTCAGTGTTTCACACACTTGAATATATCAAATATTATTTGAAAATGTAACCCATTAAAGTAGTGTATATGTAAACTGAATCAACGCACAAAAAGAATTCAAAAAATGAACCGATTATAATTGATAAACAAGAATATAACTGTTACTGTTTATTATTCTGCTCTTTTTGGGATGTATTTATAAAAAAGTTGCAAATTGTAAGAACAATGAAATAGAGAATAATCTTATATATTTTCCTAATACAGTTGTTTAAATTTATATTTTGATTTTGTAATTATTATTATTATCTTAAATTCATAGAAGCATTTTCTAGCATGCATATTCAATCTTTTTATCATCATCACTTTAGTTTTGTTTACATTATGAATATAGTTTAGTTAGCAAATAGGTTTAGTAACAGTAGATTTCTTTCTTTGCTTTGTTCCCTTTTTAAGCAATAAATTAAATTGGAATAAGGCGTTATATTCAATTCAAGCATAAGGAAACATCATTGATTCATTTTGCAACAAGTGAAAACCATAAGCCTATTCAACTACACATTTTTATACATTGGTCCCTCGAGCCGGATAAAAGCCTGATAAGGTAAGTCAACCTCATGGATCCCGAAACTGAAATAAGAAGAATCAAAAGACTAGGTCTTAATTTAGAAAAATTGGCAAAGGAGATAGAAGAAAATGCGGCCGATTGTTTTGAACTCGATGCAATATTAAAAAAGATCCTGAAGATTAAACAGCAGTTAGAGCAAGCATATGAATATTTTATAGGGATAAGGGACACAGACGAACTTTTATTACAAATAGAGGAAGTAACAGATAAATACTGTAAACTAGAGGTGAAAATTCTTCGTTTTACTCAACATATTCACAATAATGCAAATTTACCTTTAAGTAACAATGCAGTTAATAAGAATTATGCTAATTTGCCTAAGTTAGAACTACCTTTTTTTGATGGAAAATTAGAAAATTGGATTTCGTTTTCTAATGTTTTTAAAACTACTATTATTGATAATAGTCAATTAACAAACATAGTTAAATTACAGTATTTGAAGACTTGTCTGAAAGGAAAGGCTTTAATACTTGTTAAT
The DNA here is from genome assembly GCA_030710605.1 of Cordylochernes scorpioides. Taxonomy (NCBI): domain Eukaryota; kingdom Metazoa; phylum Arthropoda; class Arachnida; order Pseudoscorpiones; family Chernetidae; genus Cordylochernes; species Cordylochernes scorpioides. The sequence continues at coordinate 34,110,703 of CP092884.1, read as the reverse complement.
CATATACCAATAACAGAAAATAATTTTGTTTTGGCTTGGGATTTATTGGAAAAAAGATATGACAATAAAAGGGATTTGATATTTAACCTAATACAAAGAATAATAGATCTACCTAATCTAACAATAGAATCATCCACACAACTTCTATTTTTGGTAGATAATTCATATGAAATCATTAGATCTCTAGAAACCCTTGGTTATAAACTAGGTGAACTTAGTGATATCATAATTGGGAAAATCCTGAGTGATAAACTAGACAAAACAACAAAGCGCAGCTGGAACATGACTGTTGACAATAATCACATACCCTCTTGTTCAGAATTATTGAAATTTATAGAAACCTATGCAAAGGCACTTAATACAAGTGAAATTGAAAGGGGATTGCCCTTAATCAAACGCTCCATGAAATTGCAAGTACACAATCTAACAAAGGCCAATTGTTTTCTATGTCAACAGGAGCATGGAATCTATCTATGCCCAACTTTTTTAGACATGGAGCCATTAGAGAGAAGGAGAAAGGTTAAACAACTCAAGTTATGTTTCAATTGTTTAAGAAACAATCATTCGGTAAATCAATGTAGATCAGAATTCAAATGTAGAAAGTGTCAAGGAAAACATAACACATTGATTCACATTGATGCCAACATTCATCCGTTTAAGGAACATACAGTAGGAATTCCTGCAATTGAAGAACCAGATAAAAACCAAGCTGAGTCAAGTGTAAAGGAAAACAATGATGCTTTGGGCGTGACCTCCATTCATAACACCACCTGTTTGATGTCTAACCAAGAGGACTCGTTCGTATTATTGTCTACAGCAACAATTATGGTGATGAACCATCAAGGTAAATATCAGCCTTGTAGAGCTTTAATAGATACAGCCAGTCAAGCCACACTAATAACTCGGGACTGTTTGAAGAAACTGAATTTGGAACCTTCTAGGACAAGAGTAGAATTAGCAAGAATAGGAGGACAGATTTTGGACAGACCCAATGGAGTAATAAATCTCAATTTTACATCCCATTTCAAAATGTCCAGAATTTTTTTAACTAATGCTCTTGTTGTGGATAAGGTGACAAGTTATATGCCATATTTAAATTTGAAGAACATCAATTTGATCATTTACAAGGCCTGCAACTAGCCGATCCACAATATCAATATACCGCACCAATTGACATATTGCTAAGTGCAGATATTGCTTTTTCTCTATTCAAGGGAGCCATTAAATATGGGCATGAAGGTCAACCAAAGGCAATCAAAACACTATTGGGATGGTTGTTCTTTGGAGAATTTAAAACCTTTCAAAAGAAATCCAGAAACTATCAAAAACTGCACACATTCAATTGTACGCTCAATAATTGGGAACCAATATTTTCCTTATGGGAAGAAGAACTCAAAACCAAACCTGATCCATTTGAAGATGATTTCAATGAAATTCATTTTGAGACAACTCATGAAAGAGAAACATCTGGTAGATACATAGTAAGATTGCCCTTTAAGGACCCCAGTTTACTTGGAGAATCAAAACCTCAAGCCATTAACTGTTTTTTGAGAATGGAGCAAATCTTGAAACAACAGCCCCAGGTATATCACACCTACAAGGATTTCATGCAAGAATACCTGGTTTTAGGCCACATGAATGAGGTGAAGGGAAATGGAAATGATCACAAGGCATTTTACCTTCCTCATCATCCTATAATCAAAGAAAAAAGCTCTACCACAAAATTGCGAGTTGTAATCAACGCTTCTGCAAAAACAACAACAGGTTATTCTTTAGAAGATATTTTACATACAGGACCCAAGCTTCAAAAGGACATTTTCCCTTTGTTGTTAAGATTCCGATCTCACCCTATCGCTATATCTGCAGATATCACCAAGATGTACAGGCAGATTTTAGTTCACCCAGAAGATACTCCGTATCAACGAATCATTTGGAGAGATGAATCAGGTCAAGGTTTAAAAGATTATGAACTCAAAACCTTGACATACAGAACATCTTGTGCACCATTCTTGGCCATCAGGGTATTGAAACAACTGGCTCATGATGAACAAATTAGGCTTCCAACGGCAGAAGCCATTCTTAAATCAGATTTTTATGTGGATGACTTGTTGACTGGTTGTGAAACAATAGAAAATGGGCGCACATTATAAGAGAATTAGACCAATTGCTGCAAGCAGGCGGTTTTAAATTACGACAATGGGCTTCCAATAAACCTACCATATTGGACACACTTCAAGAAACAGACAAATCAACCTTCTATGCTAATGTTGACAGGGAGAATACATTGGGACTAAATTTATTGGGCATAAATTGGAACCCGAGGAGTGATGAAATAGGATTGAGGAAAATAAAAATAATCAAAAATGCCCCAACTAAGCGAAATATCTTATCCCAAATGGCAAAAATATATGACCCCCTTGGTTGGTTTGCGCCAGTGATGCTTAAAATCAAGTTGATGATTCAGACATTATGGGCTGCAAAACTAACATGGGATGAGCCCATTCCAGTTAGATTACAAGAATCGTGGAAGGCATTACAAAATGATCTAGCATCATTACACCAGGTACAGATTCCTCGGTGGATAGGACTGTTTTAGCCTGCAATGATGCTTTGGGCGTGACCTCCATTCATAACACCACCTGTTTGATGTCTAACTAAGAGGACTCGTTCGTATTATTGTCTACAGCAACAATTATGGTGATGAACCATCAAGGTAAATATCAGCCTTGTAGAGCTTTAATAGATACAGCCAGTCAAGCCACACTAATAACTCGGGACTGTTTGAAGAAACTGAATTTGGAACCTTCAAGGACAAGAGTAGAATTAGCCTGATTAGGAGGACAGATTTTGGACAGACCTGATGGAGTAATAAATTCAATTTCATATCCCATTTCAACCTATCCAAAGTTTTTAAAACAAATGCTCTTGCTGTGAATAAGGTGACAAGTTATAGGCAATATTTAAAATTGGAAGAACATCAATTTGATCATTTACAAGGCCTGCAACTAGCCGATCCACAATATCAATATACCGCGCCAATTGACATATTGCTAGGCGCAGATATTGCCTTTTCTCTATTCAAGGGAGCCATCAAATATGTACATGAAGGTTAACCAAATGCAATCAAAACACTATTGGGATGGTTGCTCTTTGGAGAAATTAAAATCTTTCAAAAGAAACCCAGAAACTATCAAAAACTGCACACATTCAATTGTACGCTAAATAAATAGGAACCAATATTTTCTTTAAGGTAAGAAGAACTCAAAACCAAACCTGATCCATTTGAAGATAATTTCAATGAAATTCATTTTAAGACAACTCATGAGAGAGAAACAACTGGTAGATACATTGTAAGATTGCCCTTTAAGGACCCCAGTTTGCTTGGAGAATCAAAACCACAAGCCATTAACTGTTTTTTGAAAATGGAGCAAATATTGACACAACAGCCCCAGGTATATCAGACCTACAAGTATTTCATGCAAGAATACCTGGATTTAGGCTACATGAATGAAGTGAAGGAAAACGGAAATGATCATAAAGCATTTTACCTTCCTCGTCATCCTATAATCAAATAAAAAGGCTCTACCACAAAATTGCGAGTTGTATTCAACGCTTCTTCAAAAACAACACCAGGTTATTCTTTAAATTATGTTTTACATACAGGACCCTAGCTTCAAAGGGACATTTTCCCTTTCTTGTTAAGATTCCGATCTCACCCTATCGCTATATCTTCAGACATTACCAAGATGTACAGGCAGATTTTAGTTCACCCAGAAAATACTCCATATCAACGAATAATTTGAAGAGATGAATCAGGTTAAGGTTTAAAGGAGTATGAACTTAAAACCTTGACATACGGAACATCTTGTGCACCATTCTTGGCCATCAGGGTATTGAAACAACTGGCTCATGATGAACAAATTAGGTTTCCAACGGCAGAAGCCATTCTTAAATTAGATTTTCATGTGAATGACTTGTTGACTGGTTGTGAAACTGTAGAAAATGAAACAAACTTATAAGAGAATTAGACTAATTGATGCAAGCAGGTGGTTTTAAATTACGACAATGGGCCTCCAATAAACCTACTGTATAGGAAAAACTTCAAGAAACAGACAAATCAATTTTCTATGCTAATGTTGACAGTGAGAATACATTGGGAATAAATTTATTGGGCCTTAATTGGAACCCGAAGAATAATGAAATAGGATTGAGGAATTTTGAAATAATCAAGAATGCCCCAACTAATTATCACAAATGGCAAAAATATATAACCTCCTTGGTTGGTTTGCGCCTGTGATGCTCAAAATCAAGTTGATGATTCATACATTATGGGCTGCAAAACTAACATGGGATGAGCCTATTCCAGTTGGATTACAAGAATCGTGGAAGGAATTACAATATGATCTAGCATCACCACACCAAGTACAGATACCTTGATGGATAAGACTTTATGAGCTTACAACTTATGAGATACATGGACTTGCTGATGCCTCACAAAGGGCATATGCTGCAATGGTGTATATCAAGATAATACTAATTCCTAAGTACATGATGTATATCTATTGGCAGCGAACACCCGAATAGCTATAAAAACCACTACAATTCCACGAATGAAATTGTGTGCATCGCTATTGCTAGCTCAGCTGACTAGACTAGTTTGTACGGCTATGTCGTTGTATATAAACAAGGTTACATTGTGGTCAGATTCCACCATAGTGCTGAGTTGGTTGGCTTCACAGAATAGCAGATGGAATCCCTATGTTTCTAATCGGGTAAAGAATATACAAGAGCTATTAGCATGTCGCTGGATGAACTTCAAAAGAGAGGACAATCCCGCTGATCTTGCATCAAGGGGAATATCATTGGATCAATTACTCAATCTTGAGTTATGGTGGCACGGTCTCTAATGGTTGAAAACAACATCACAACCCTATAATGACCCTATACCAGTGATAAATGAGCAATGCTTAAGTAAACAAAGAATTAAGACCAACCTTTTTGTCAAAAGGAACGTATCTTATTCATTCATAACAAGATATTCATCATTGAACAAATTAAAAAGGATAACAGGATGGATTTTTCGTTTCTTCTATAATTATCGAAAACCTCTCAAAAAAGAAAATTCCGGAGCATTATCACTTGAAGAAATTGAGACCTCTTTGAACAGAATTATTCGATGTGCTCAACAAGAGGATTACTACATATGTTTGAGACAATTAGAGGCCTTACAACCTTTAAGTGGGAAAAGTCCTTTGATAAAATTGAATCATTTTCTTGATAAAGGTGCATTACTCAGAGTGGATGGACGATCAGATAATGCCTTTTTGAGTTTTGTTCAAAAACATCCAATTATTTTACCTAAGGCACATTATATAACTCAATTAGTAATAACACATTACCATGGTAGACTATTACATGCAGGTGTACAATTAACTCTATCAGCCATCAGATAAAAATATTGGATACCATCTGGACGATGTCTAGTAAAACAAATTCTGTTTAAATGCATTAAATGTGCTAGATTTAGAACGAAGCCTGTACAACAACTGATGGGCAATTTGCCGAAATACCGGTTCAATTGGACAAGACCATTCACTAAAACAGGAATTGATTTTGCTGGACCGGTGATTGTGAAAACATCAAATTTGAGAAAAGCAAGATGTGATAAGGCTTATATTGCATTATTTATCTGCATGTTTTCTAAGGCAATACACATATAACTCGTTACCAACTTAAAAACAGAGGCCTTCCTGGCTCCTCTTCGGAGATTTATTGCCCGTAGAGGTCGACCGGCAGAAATAAACACTGAGTCAGAGGACTATGGGAAGCTGGAATAAAATCTGTAAAATATCATCTACGTAGAATCGTGGGTAAAACTAAATTAACAGTTGAAGAATTAACAACTGTGCTAACCCAAATAGAGGCATGTCTAAATTCAAGACCATTTTGCCTTCTAACAGATGACCCTGAAGACTTGACTGCGTTGACGGCAGGACATTTCCTCATTGGAATGCCACTAACTGCAGTCCTATCCCTAGTTAGAGAAAGCGGTTCCAGTCTTAAAGGAAGATGGCGATTGGTTGAACAGATCAAGACAGACTTTTGAAAAAATGGTCATGTGAGTATTTTTCCAGACTACAGAACAGACCAAAATGGTTGAAACCAGTGGACAACATCAATATTGGAACATTGGTTTTGTTAAAAGAGGACAAACTTTCTCCTCTCAATTGGAGAATGGGACGGATTAATCAGGTGTATCCGGCAGAACATGTGTTGGTACGTGTGTTTTCAGTCAAGACGGCGGATGGAGACCTCAGAAGAGCGGTGGCCAAAGTTTGTCCTCTTCCGCTTGACTGTCCTACTACCTAGACTTGAATATTTGTTTGCTGATTTTCATTTCTTTCTACTCCTGTAATTAACCAGTTTTTATATTGTAATATCAAGAGGGGAGGGTGTTTGAAGTTTATATGTTAATCTTGTAATTATTCTTATTTTTCAATTGATAGAAGCATTTTTCTGGCAGACATATTCAATTTTTATCATCATCAGCATTTATTATCATTGTTTTTTTCTTTGTTAGCTATCAAATCTAAAAATATCATATCTAATAATATCATATCTATAAAAATATCATCAAATCTAAAAATAAAATATATGTAAACTAAGGTGTAATATTCAATTCAAGCATATGGAACCAACATCGATTCATTTTGAAACAAAGAAAAATCATAGGCTTATACAACTTTCACTTTTTCATACACAAAGTGTAAACAAATTAACAAAATTTGTAGAACAAATAAATATATGCAAATCCAATCATAAACTATGGAATAAAGCACAAAAAGAAATCGAAGAGATTAGGAATTTAAAATAGGCGGCCGTTATTAGTACAAAATTTGGCTATACAGGGTGTACTAGGTAAATTGGGAATTTCAACAATGGTATTTTAACTGAAATATTTTGCAAGTAAAAATTAAAATATCCGAATGAAATTTGACACAGTAGTAGATAAAAGGATATAGTTTTTATTTATTCAATGTAGTTTCCATTATTAGCTACAACAGTCTCGAGGCGAGTGCGGAATGAAGCACAGTCCTTGGCGACGATGACCTTGTCCATTTGGGTCATCACCATGTGAACTGCTTTCTTGACAGACTGGATGGTAGTATGAGGAGCTTTGTTGACATCTCTCTCAACAATGCCCCATTCATAGTAGTCGAGGGGATTGCAATCTGGAGAATTAGAGGGCCAAATATCAGGACCCCAGTGACTAGGGACGTTAAGTGTCAGCCACGATTGTGTCTTTTTTGCCTTATGGGCTGGAGCTGAGTCCTGTTGGAAGACATACTTCCTTCCTGCGGCCACCATGTCCATCCAAGGCTTCACAACGGTCTCCAGAACATTGATGTAGGTGTCAGCGTTCATCCTAAGGCCCTTCTCAAAGAAATGGGGAGGCATGACATCACCTTCACTGCTGATAACGCCAAGGACCATTACGGAGGCAGGAAATTTCGTGTGCATCACGACAGGTATCTCTGAAAGGTCTTTACAGATCCAGCGATCATTCCTGGGATTTACCTTTTGGTCCACGTCAAAGTTCTTTTCGTCAGAGAAGAACCATAGCATGCCAAAAGAGTCGTGTTTCAGGTTGTTGAGGAGGGCAGCAGCCTTTCCTTTTCTGTTATTCTTCATATTCTCAGTCAGCAACTGACCTTTCCGAAGGGCATAAGACTTGAGACCAAGGTCCTCATGGATAGTTCTGACAATTGTCATAGAGCCAACGTCCATTTCCTTGGCTATGGCCCTCATGCTCTTCCCAGGGTTTCCATCAATCTTCTCCTTGACATTTTTGACAAATTCTTCGCCTCTTACCCTGTCCGATCGACGCGAGTGCTTTTTCCTTGTAGCTATCCCCTCTTTGTTACTGTCGGCCTCATCAAACTGCTTCTTGACACGATAAATAGTGGTTTTGGGCAACTTAAGAAAATCCACTATCTCTTTGGGGCTCCTTCCGGCGCGCAGAGCAACGATGATGGCAGCTCGAATTTCAAATTCTCGGTTACTCTTCATTACTACACTGCGCACACATGTACTGTTGCATTTTACATGAATATGGCTACGTAATGAAAAAAAAACAAGTTTTTAATCTCAAGTAGTTTTTGTTTTATGGACTGTCAAAGTTAGTCCCAATTTACCTGGTACGCCCTGTAGATATATGGCAACTCTCTATCAATTAATGTTGTGAAGAGCATCAATCTTTGGTGCAGGATTGGAATAAGCTCATAGTGAGTTTCAGGATTTTTAAAATGAAAAGGTGTCCTGTTGTAAAAGTATGCTGAAACATTAATATTCAGGAATATCCGTTTCTAACATTTCTGTAGTGTTCAGATTGCTACGGATCTACCCGTCTCTCTTATGTACTTAGCATCACAATGTTCGCAGGAGAGACCGAGTGGGCCACCCAGGATTTGCTAAGTGAGTTAAATGGTGTACAGTGCTTGGTTATTGAAGGTGAAATATAGAGGGATAGGTTAGATTATTGCTGAAGAAGGTGTTAATGCCCTATCTTTTTAGGAATCTTAATATATTAACTGCTTGAGATGAAAAGGGGATAATATTGTTACATAGAATTTTTTTTTAAAAACAAAGCAGATTCCAGAATAAAATATTTCAGAACGTACTATAATATTTAGATAAAACGAAGAATGATTGGTCAATCTAAAGCGATTGCGCACGTCTTAGAGTCGGCTGCTTTCTGATTGAATGACCAACCTTAACCGTTCTGGAAAGATCTGATCAGGGATATATAGGGATGAGAAACTCATGCAGTAGGGTAGATAAACGAAGCTACGTGGTGTACTCCAAGCAAACGCGAGCTGCTGTCTCAAGAGGTCGGGCTGCTGATTACCACCGAAGTCGGTGTACTTCCTGAAAGATTCTAGAAGGTTCTACTAACCCTGCTTTCGCTCACCGTGCTGCTGTTGGTGAGTTTGTAACTGCTGTTTTCTTTATTGTTGTTTTCTTTTGCATTCATCTGTAATTATTTTATTGATTAGGATTAAATAAAGTCCTAAGCATCCTTTTTTTGTACCCACGGAAGTTATTCTTTGTCAACAACAGCAACAACAAAAGCCTTTATTTAGGACATTCTGCCCCATATAGGATTCGCCGTATTTACACATCAACAAGAGGAGAGGGAAGAGGAAACATTTACAACAAAATAAAGCTTGTGTCACATTCACTTACCTATTTACAGATAGGTCATCCTCCAGTATCCTTTGCCCTGCATTCTTTCTCATGCGCCCAGCTTCTGTGCAGAGCTTAAAGTATTTAACAATCAGTAATTCATCATCCAGAGCTGAAGTTGACATATGTGTTGGTATCTAAATTGACCAAAGTTAGTGCTCGGGAAAATTTCAGTACGTTCTTCTGTTAAGAGAGGGCATTGGAGGAAGTAGTGAACCAAATTATCAACCATGAGACCCTTACAAAGTAAACAGTTCCTGCCATTTTCTTTCTTCCCTGAAGAATTGCCATAAATTGGGAAGCGGGATATTTAATCGTAGGTACTCCTCTGTCATGAATGATTCACTCAAAAATTTCTAGTGAGCAAAGTGGGCTGAATCAATGATTTTCATCTGATCGTTTTGAATTAGTTGGTCTGTGGTGGTTCTAATTATGCCCGGCAGTTCTTTCTGTATGACTAAGAAGTTTTCGCAGCCCTTGAGAAAGGAATATCCCTTAGAGTCTAAATTTTTTATTAAATTTTGAGTAAAACTGTTTTCTATTTCCTTTTTCGCGGTGACTTTCCAGAGATAATTTAAGCAAACATGTGGTAATCTGCTCGTCTCCATTTTTACTATCCTGACCCAAAACTTCCATGTGAGTATTACAGCATTAAGTTCAGTTAAAATTCTTCTACATTCTCTTCTGAGGATATATCCTGGTGTGAACCTTGGTAAGTCTAAGAGACGGCGAAGAACTGAATCTTGGATATTATTGACTGTCTTCAGCTTGTTAATTGCCAACCATTGTTTTTCTTTTTTCGATATTAATTTTATTATGTTTCAGATTTAAGCCCTTAAGTTGATTTTCTTTAATGGTATGAGTCTTGCTATGTGAAATATGAGGAGTTCCTGTGAGTTGAGTTTTGTTTCTAGATTATGCATCTTCATTTGTATGTATTTTATTACCTGAATATTTACATCTCTCTATTTACAGAGATCCGCGGGTGTGCCTCTAGCTATATTGATTCTCCTTTGGCATTCACCACCTGTCCCTCCACTACCATGTAGTTGATGCCGTTTAGGAGAAGTTTATTATCCCTCAACTTCGATCTTATACCTTTCTTGTAAAGTTCCTTTCTCCTTTCTATTAAAACTTTTCTCTGCTCTCTAATCTGGAGGCTGTAATCCCTGCTCATAAAAATATTGAGTATTCGAAGTTTGGATGAGGTCTTTAGGAGACTTATTCTGGACTCGTGATCAGGAACTTCAATCAGAATAGGCGCCTTTGGTCCCCTGCCCAGGCGATGACATTCGGCAATTACCACATCATCAGTAATCTGCATATCTTCCGCCATTAACATCTTGACCTTTTGTAGCAGCAATTCCCGGCTGTCAGTCCCTGCTGATTCGATGCCATATACACTGCGTGACATTGAAAATGGAACACCAAGAAATAGTGGCCAGAAAATTATGCAAATTTCAGGGTAGACGCGCCTAACCGAGTTATGCAAATGATGTAAAATGCGCAACACTCGTGCGCACATGGAGTAAGATATAAGGGAAGGAACTTGCAGAAAGGACAATATTCGTGTCGTTATTTCTTCAAGGAAAATCATTGTGGAAATTTTGTTCTTGTGTCAAAAGACACATGTAATAACAGAGAATGCCAGGTCATCGTAAACGGAGGCAGTTCAAGCAGACAGACGCTTTTATGAGGGGCATGGTGATCGGACTGAAAAGGGCAGGTTGGTCCATACGTCAAATCGCAGCTGATACACACCTTGGTGCGTCCACGGTGCACCGACTGTGGAGAAGATGGTTGGAACAAGGAAATGTGGCAATTTATAGGAATGTCGGTGCAACCAGAGTGACGTCAGCACGTGTGGATCGGCGTATCCTTCGACAAGCAGTGGCGGCCCCACAAGCCACTTGTACCGCCATCCTGCAACATGTGCAAGACACCCTAGATCATTCCATCTCGACCAGAACCATTTCCCGTCGATTGGTTGCTAATGGCTTGCACTCATGCCGTCCGCTAAGAAGACTGCCATTGACCCCACCGAATAGGCGCCAACGTTTGAAATGGTGCCGGGCTAGATCGACGTGGATGACGGAATGGCACAGGGTCGTGTTCTCAGATGAGTCGCGTTTCTGATTGTCCAGTGATAGTCGCCGTATACGCGTGTGGCGTCGACGTGGAGAAAGGTCCAATCCGGCAGCAATTGTGGAACGCCCCACCGTGCGACAACGTGGAATCATGGTTTGGGGCGCAATCGCGTATGATTCCAGGTCACCTTTACTTCGTATTCAGGCACTATAACGGCCCAACGATACATTGATGATGTGCTGCCACCGGTGACACTCCCCTACCTACAGGGGGTACCCAATGCCCTTTATCAGCAGGATAACGCCCGACAGCACACTGCTCGCATTAGCCAACAAGCTCTTAAAGATGTACAGATGCTTCCCTGGCCACCGTACTCTCCTGAACTCTCACCAATCGAGCACGTCTGGGACATCATTGGACGCCGTTTGCATGCCTTGCCATAGCCGCGTTCAGAAGACGAACTGTGGCAAATGGTTGAGAGGGAATGGAGAGCCATCCCTCAGGACGCCATCCGTACTCTGATTGACTCTCTACCTAGACGTGTTGCTGCGTGCATCGCCGTCCGCGGTGGTCCTACTTGCTACTAAGCCGACGCCGTTCTCGCTCTGTATTATGACTATCATTTTGAAATAAAGATCACTTATTGTTCGTCTCTGTCTCTCTCTGTCTGCCGAGTTTCATCACTTTCTGGCCACTCTTTCTTGGTGTTCCATTTTCAATGTCACGCAGTGTATTATTAAATTGTTTTCTCGGGCTCGTCTCTCCAAAGCCTCCGCGCTTTCTTCCAGATTCCTTATTTTTAGGGTATTGTGAGAAATTGACCTCGTGTTAGTCGTCAGTGCATCTGTGCACGAAGCTATAGATGTTTCCATTCCAGTCATTCTTCGATCCCAATCCTCCATCTTCTGCACAATATTGAGCAACCTTGCATCAATTTTCTCTCCCAATCTTTTCACTTCAGCCGAAAGGTCAATTATCTGTAGCTTTAAATCGGTCATCGGTGCCTGGTCTGGAGTTGAGTAAGGTATATTTGTCAATGTCGTCTGTCTTTTCGGCCCTGGATTTAGTTCTACACATCCAATTATCAGTAAGGCCGTGATCACTTTCAGCCAGTAAGCCATTGAACAGTACATCAAAGTTACACCAGTTCTATCTCCGTAATATTTCATCTTATTGAGTTTAATCTTAAAATCGGCAAATTTTACCGTAAGCTCTATTGGCTTTGTTATGCAAATCACCATGTATAAAACAATCATCAAATATGCAAATTTTGCAATTAATCTCATTTTTGTTTCACCGTTAACTTTATTTTACTTTTCAATATGATATAAATAGTATAATTTAGAAGATCGAATTTAAAAGATCAAAAAGCAAGGAGAAAATATCTCTAGGTGAAAAAAGAAAGAAAGTATACTTATCTGGAGCCGTAGCGCGGTGCGACCGTCCAGCTCTGCCTTCTAGCGGCGAATCATATTTTTTGTCAACTAACAACGCAACAATATATTCAGATCTGTAGACTGTAGGGTTTGGAGGGTGTGCGGGAGTATAAGTGTGTTTGTTAATGAAAGATAATGGGTATTCAGAAGCAGTAAAGTTGCTGATTATAATTTATTTTTCTATAGTTCAAAAGATAGCAAGGGAGCAATGGGTGTTAAGGCGTTTGGCTTAGTGTACATGTGTAAAGTCTACATGGTGAAGTAGCAGAGACGATTTTTGTGCTAAAATCAAACATAAAACTTCGAAAGGATAGTGTAAGTTAAATTTGTCTGAACTTGAAATTTATTGTTGTGGGGCCCATTCTTTATCACACCTATTGCGTTTTGCATTGGGGTTTTAAACCAAATGCATTGTTTTAATGTAAGGAAGAGGTTATAACCATATAGATCCTTGAGAAAATAGATTGAACTGGCGAAACCGCTGAGAGGGTTCGCCACTGATGAGCCAGGCCCTCTCATTAATTTTTCCATTGCAGTAAGGGCAGTAGAAATTGTTTAATATCAAAAAGAATCTTACGCCTTTAAAATATCTTTGAAATAGATAAAAAAATAGTTACACAAGGAGTTTCATCTCATTAACTTGAAACAGATAAAGTTAAAAATAACCATGCTAACATAATTTAATAAAAAATAAATATTTAAAATATTATTTTAGAAAAATATTTTAATAAACTTTAAGACTAGCTTTTGTTCGTTATCCATTATTGAACGGGTTAATGTCCTGGTTGTCACATAATTGGCAAAAGTATAAATATATCAATGTAAACTTCATTTTATTTAATCGCTGTTTAATAATTATTCTAACCTTCTGAAAGTTAAACCTAATACTAAAGCGAGACCAATAATATGGAAAATTTCTAATAATTTTGTAAACGATACCATTTGGGATCAAAGCCCAAACCGACTGTGGGAACACAATATAGAAATTATTAAGACTGGTGTCTTAATAATGGTTTTGTGTGTGTTTATATATTTGAATAAATTTACATATAGTTACAAGTAAGTTAAAATATATGTAAATATATATATGAGTTAAATAAAGCATCAAGGGCTGCGTATCTTTTTATTAGAACGAATATAAAACGAGTTTTCGGGCTCATACGCCTTTGTCCTGGACAATTTACGCTTGTCTTGGAATTTTTCTCTCTAACTTTGCAGACATTCAGGGGAGGGAGGAATGTAAAAACGCCCGCGTGGACGCCATGCTGGCGGTGATGACCAACCTTGCGCTTGACACGCAAGAGGTACTGAGTGGCGTGCCTGCTTCAGGTCAGTTCACTGCTAAGTACTTATTTTGTTAATTCCTGTAGAAGGGCGTATGAGCCCGAAAACTCGTTTTATATTCGTTCTAATGAAAAGATACGCAGCCCTTGATGCTTTATTTAACTCATTTATAATCTTACAGGGTTTTTCAATTGATGTAAATATATATAAGAATACTTTACAGACATATATATAGACTTGCACTATAGTCATATAAAACTATTGTTACGTAGAAAGAATAGCACATTCCAGAATTGAGAGAGAATGTTCTAGAACGTTTAAGAATAATAAAGAAAAAGCGGAAGACAACTGATTGGCCAATCTAAAGCGATTGCGCAAGGTTTAGTGCTGGTAGCTTTCTGATTGGCTGACCAACCGTGACCGTTCTGGAAAGATCTACTCCGGAATATATAGGAATTAGAAATTCATGCCAAAGGAAGAGAGGGAAGAAAGATAAGAAGTGGGGAATAAAATAGAAGCTACGTGGTGGACTCCAAGCAAGCGCTGCTGTCTCAAGAGGTCGGACTGCTGCTTACCGCCGACGCCGGTGTACTTATTGGAAAATTCTAGAAGGTTCTGCGAACTTCTGTCTCCTGTTCTGCTACTGCTTTCCTACACTGTGCTGCAGTTGGTGAGTTTCTAACTGCTGTTTTATTTATTGTTGTTTTATTTTGCACTCTACTGTAATTATTTTATTTATTAGGCTAAAATAAAGTCCTAAAGATTCTTTGTACCCACGGAAGTTATTCTTTGTCAATTAACAACGCAACACTATTAATATTATTACATTATATTCTTGGATAAATGCATGTGCATAATGGTTATTGATCATCGTGGGGATATCATTGCAAGTCGGAAATTAGAGTGAAGATTCTGTATAAGACTAGTGTCTTAAGGAAGGTTTTGTGTGCATCATATATTTGGATAAATATAGTTTCCAGTAAGAGTTAAAATATATGTAAATATATATAAGAATACTTTACAGTTATATATATTGAGGGCTGTAGATGATCATTTAACATTTCTTATATCCAATTCATTTTTAATATAAATTCGGTAATGAAGTGTGTCTATATAGATATGAATTTTATAGTGTATATGTTCAATGGAATTTTAACTTTTAAGTGTATCGAATTTATTTGAAGAAAAAAACACTTCCCAGCAATTATAATTGGAAACAGAATTCAGAGGAAAAAGATTGCTGGAAATTCCGGATAGAGATAGCTCGCGAGTTCCAAGAAATGTATCAACCCATTTCCTCCTTGAAGGATCAAATAAATAGGAAGAGGAAACAGTTTCCACTTTACTTGGCTCTTTCGCACCAAGGTAAGTGAACCTTTGAGAAAAGCCTTTGAACCTTTGATTTCAAAATGTATCCTTCATAAAATTTCTTCTCGTTATTTTATTTTGTTTGTGTGTGTGTGATAGAACATAACATTTATTAATCAGAAAATAATTCAAAAGAATATATCTATTTTAAATTTCTGCCAATGAAGAATAAATTTGACTCGGTCTATATATTTATTTTTTATAAGAAATATTTGTACTGTATGCTTTTTTTCTAATGGGTTAATAACAAATTTAAAGATGAAATATATATTATTTATTAAAAATAGGAATAAAAAGTCGATATAAATCTATTGAATCTATATATGCTTTAGTATATAAACACTCTTTTTATATTTAATTATAAATATTTACAAGTATATTTTGAATTCCTTTAAATATATATTCATATTAAACGACGCGTAATCATTTGTGTGTAGAAAAAATGAGGAATTACTATTATAATCCTAAAAGCTTACGTTTGTGTGTAGATGTCCTGGACAATTTACGCTTGTCTTGGAATTTTTCTCTCTAACTTTGCAGACATTCAGGGGAGGGAGGAATGTGAAAACGCCCGCGTGGACGCCATTCTGGCGGTGATGACCAACCTTGCGCTTGACACGCAAGAGGTACTGAGTGGGGTGCCTGCTTCAGGTCAGTTCACTGCTAAGTACTTATACCTTCCTCTCAAATTTCATTTAAATAAACTAAAGACTTCATAGTATATAAACATGGTTAAAATTATTGATTTCTATTAAACGAGATGTGTAATTCTCATCAAATCGTTGTAACATTACACCCTCATTATGTTTCTTTATGGTTGTTTTGTTCTAATATCGACATTGGTTCAAAATCAGAGTTTCCTACATAATAGGTTGGAAACCTGAAACCAACATGGCTCCATCACTGAAACATAACGCCAGTGACATATCTCAGGGGAGAGTTTGTATCAGAAATTTATAATTAATGCTAAAATATATGTTTAAAATGTATGTTATGTTATATATATATATATATCTTATATCTATATTAATAAAATGCAAATTTCATAAGTGTTGTTCACTAAAAACTTTGGTTACAATGCATCAATTTCGACCAAATTTTCAACATTTATGTAAAACGAGATGGAGCAGGTTTTGCTTAACATCAAAATATTTTTCCCTAACATTAACATGCGTAACTTCGCTGTTATCGATTAAATACAAAAAAAATCAACAGAGTTAATTTTATTTAAAAGAGAAAACGAAAATATAACGTGGTGAGTTTCTTTTTATTGAAAATACGAGCTTTCAAGCAAAACGCTTTTCTTCAGGTAATGCAAGAAAAATGTCCGGAGAGATATATATATACCCAATTGAGGAAGATTTGAATATTTTTACAATAGAAAATATTTTATTTATTTTATATTTTCGTTTTCTCTTTTAACTTTTAAAACGTGGCTAAAGTATGTCTGATCTTAATTTTATTTATATATAAATACAAAATTAAATTTCAACAGAGTTAATTTTTTTACATACTAGCTAATAATCTCAATCTAAAAAATATTCAAAACAAGCAATTTTAAGATAACACCATATGTAAAACAGTCGGCCAAGAAAACAAATAACGTGTAATATATATATAATAAATATAATATATATAATATAACGGTATAAAGAAATAATGAGCCTATCGTTCAAATTTATAATTGTAACGAATAGTATTTTAATTAAAACATTTTAAAAACACACAGTTTGGAACGGGACGTTTCACAAGAGTGACATCCATGGCGCCAATTTATAATTGTAACAAATAGTATTTGAATTAAAACGTTTTTAAAATATATACGCACTCGGGTAAAACCCGGGCGTTGCCCGGGCCATTCGTATTATATAAATATATAATAAAAAATATAATGCAATGAATATTATTATCATTATTATCATAATAGTCTATGTTCCAGGAAATTTATTTTCAATAATATTCGTTAGGCAAACTTTCACTCAGATAAAACCCGGGCGAAGCCGGGTACACATCCGCTAGTATATATATATATATGAATTTTTCAAATACATTAAATTCTAAATATAATAGATAAAGTTATTATCATTGTCATAAAAATGAAAAGCATATTACAAAGATTTATATCTAAAATTGAAATAAAAATACTAGCGGTACAAAATGGAAAATGAAATGAGAGGCACTATTTTTGGCTACCTGATTGTTTTAAAAAAGTGGCGAAAAATAGAAAGAGTATTTACATATAAAAGAAATATATATGTTTGATATGTGAATTATATAAACATATATAAATATTATAAATTTTAATAAAACTATTTAAATATTGTATTTAATTTTGTTTCAAAATTATGTTATTGAATGTCAATAGAAGCTATTGTGTTTAGATTACTAATGATGTTATTATTTATATCTATATAAAGTAGGATATTTATTGGTATAAATAATTGACGTATTTGATTGTTTTTACATTATTATATTATTAGAAACGAAGGCGATAAAAACGTGGTGATTTTCTTTTATTGATAAAATACAAGCTTTCAGGCAAGAATGTCCTTCCTCAGGTTCCAACTTTGGAACCTGAGGAAGGGCATTTTTGCCTGAAAGCTTGTATTTTATCAATAAAAGAAAATCACCACGTTTTTATCGCCTTCGTTTCTAATTTTATTGCGTGGCCACGTCATGTCTGATTATTATATTATGTTTAGCTTCAAATTTTAATCAACCATATTTCGAACACCTTTTGTGGATAATCTCGTTTAAATACGCAGATGTCAGAAAAACCTACTCTTCTTTCCATCCCCTGGACTGTAGCCAGATTCAGCATGCAATGAAAGGCAACCGGAGCGGGGTTTACCAACTGTGGAGTCCCTCCAGGGAGTTGCCAGTGAAGGTCTACTGCGATCAAGAGACGGACGATGGAGGATGGATTGTAAGTTCTGGCATTTTAATACTCTTACTTCTTTATAAAACTTTTTTAATCAATCCAATAAATCAAGGAAATTGTAATCATTGTAGTATTTAGCGACTACTTTTGCTTAACGTGCAGCGGATAACTGCGCTTGCAGAAATTTAACTACTCGTATGTAGCTGAAAATATATATTAACGCATAGGCAATTCAAAGCAAAAAACTAGTTAAATAACAAATTATATTTTACATTTGGTATCATAAAATATTAATAATTGTATAAATTAGTTCATATTATCTGATAATTGTTATTAATACTATCATTAAAATATTCATATTTTAAAATCATTATATGTTGATAAAAAATTATTATGAAAAGAACATTGACGAAACTAGACTAAAATTTGAATAGTTCAGAGTTATAACCTAAGGAGGTTTCAATGGTATTAAAAATAGAATATTGATTCTATTTTATTTTCAACTACTATTTAGAATTAAAAATGCCATCAAAATAAAATCAAATTTATTTTCATAAAATACATCAGTTGACGATCATTCATACGGGGAGAATCCGTACAATACGGCTATATAATTAGAACTGGATGTTTCAAGTTTTTTCAAGTAAAAATATTCAAAATCTCGATATATAAAATCAAAATAAGTATCTTTATTCGTGTCACAATCTTTAATTATTATATTTTTGAAAATTGGGTTCTTAATTTATATATATATATATTATATATAATCTAAAACCTCAAATATTTCTATATTTTAAAAAATATATATTTTATTTTATTCATTGATAATTTTACTTTATCATCGTTTTTAGAAAGACTTTCAGTTTTGTTGTATAGTTTTGTTGTAAATATGCGTAGTTAACATATCTATCCTTTTAAATCACTAATATAGGATTAACTTTATAAATTCAATATAATGTGAAACTAACTAATGTGTAATATTTCCTCAAGTAATTGAAAATAAAAGCAACTTGACGGTAAATAATTATCTTTTTTTATCACGACTGCACCTCAACCCTTTATCTTATCGATCCTTTGTCTTATCAACCCTTTATCTAACAAACAACAACAAAATATTCATAACAATAAGTCGACAGGATTACCTGAATTTTCAACCCAATTGCTCTATAAATTATTCAAATTTTATAAAACTATTTTTACAAAATGTTTCGCAAACAAAGGAATCTACATTCCATGCCATGACGCCTATTCCAAGTATTATAGAAATACCGAAATTTAATGGTCAAAATTTAGACATAATATCTTGGCTCAAATTCTTTAACAAAAAATGTCTGCAGAAACTTATTGATGAAGATTTTAAACTGAATAATATTTTAAATTATCTCGAGGGATAAGCATTCAGTTATTACATAGAAGAATTACAAGATATATATAATTGGGGGGAAATTGAACAAAAATTAACATCATATTTCACAATTAAGGAATCCAATTTATTCAGTAGGTTTCTAAATTTAAAATATAATGATAAAGATGATCTGGAACAATATTTTAAGGAAAAATCTGCTTTAGCCAAGAAATTAAACCAAGAAAAAACACTTTTATTAGAAGCACTAACAGATGGAATGCCAAACCACCTTTAAAATATTTAATAGCTGCAAGGATACAAGAACCCTCAGATTGGTTTAAAGTCACAACCCAATTAAAATTATCAACAAATAAAGAAGAAGAACCCCAACAACCCTCTACCAGTACAAACACTCCAGTAAAAAGATTTAACTCCAACTCCTCCAAAGCTCATCAATACCAGCCTTTTCCCAGGACAGCAGCATCAACTCACGCCCAGCAAGAACCTCACAAATCAATGAACCAGCCTCCATGCCCCTGTAAGATATGTGCATCACACCAGCTACCCAACCAGATCCATTTCCATATAGACTGCCCACTTAAGAACAATACTCATCCGAAGCGCATCAACCCAGGTAGAACATTATTACTTTTTTCTGTATTTATAAACCATATATTTTTACCTTGTGTACTTGATACTTCATCATCCATATCTATTATCCCTTTAAAATACTTAAACCATATTTATTATAAAATATTAGATAATTCCCCAAAAGAAAGAATAGGTCAGGTAGAAGGATTTAGTTACCCATTATGAAATGTTTGTTTGTGATAGTCCAATAGAATATCTTATTTTAGGTTTACCAACATTTTATTTATTTAAGTTACAAATAGATTTTTCAAAAAACCTTCTTTTCCAAAATTATAAATTCTTGTATTCTTTTAATCCAAAAACTGATAATCAGAAGTCATATGCCACTACCCTATGTATTCCAGACCCATACTATGTTAAAAATTCATCTCTTTTAAATATTAACCCATTGTGTAATATCAATTCTTTTGATATACCAACTACAAATGTTAAACTTATAAATCCTACTTCAGAAATTTTGTGAAAAAAAAAATAATACAAAATGATTTTACTACCACGTTTTTCAACGCAAAAGGTCGATTTAAAAATTATTTTTATTTGAGGGGACACATTTTTAAAAATTGTGTACAGTATAATAAACAATGATAACATTTGACAAGCCCATAGGATATTTGGAATAAAGTACGACAAATATATTTTGTCACTCCCCTCTATATTTCATTTGTTGGATCATGACAAATATCCAGTTAAATAGTCAAGGGTCGCCAATCAATATTAACGTTTCAATCTATATCAATATATATATATATATCTATTTCAATCTATATTAACGTTTCAAAAATTTGTGTATTGTTATCAGCAGTGTTTTTCAAACATTCAATCTATTTCACAAAACCCATATAAAATATAAATATTTTTGCTACATGCTTTAATTTGCATTTACCTATTTTACATATCTCTGATTGTATTTGAAAATCGTTAACCAATTCCTCATACTTTGGGCGAAGTGGTGTTTTATTAATTTGTTATTTGATATTATTAGGGTTCTTTCCTGGTATTCAAAAAGGAAAAATACGTGTCGATCAGTTATATTCTTCAATTTATCAAACAATTTGGCCGCTGAATCTCTGATTCTGGTAGAGCGCCATCTGGCGAATAAAATTGTAACTAAAATCAATTTCGATTTTTTTCATTATTTGCCGTAAAAAATCCCATTGCATCCTGAACACAATGGTGCTTACCGCATTGCTCTAGCGCAAATATTCGCGGAGTTATTAATTTTTAAAATAGTGCGGGACTTTTGGATCACCCTGTATTTATATAATAATTTATAATTAGAATGTAGTCTTGTATGATCCATTTTTGCTAAGTCCTACTGAATTAATTGTTCAGTTTTTGTAGGAAAAATCCCTGGTAATTCGTTTTGAATGGTCTCATAGTCGATAGCATTGTTTGTCCAGGCAAGACCGCATTGATGTTAAATTTCTAAAATAGTCCTGTAGAATCCAATAGGTTTTCCTGTGTTTATGGATATTTCTCTTAACCTATTCCAACATATCTTGGAAAACCTATGGTTACTCATTCTTTGTAATCTTAAAAGGTATTTCATGGTTAATTTAGTGGCGTTTAGTGTAAGTGATATTCTACCCGTTTCCAGTCTAACAATGAAGCCAAGGGTATATCTGGGTAAATTTAGAATTTTAATGAATAAATTTTGTAATTGGTTTATAATTTTTGCATAGTCAGATGCCCAAATCGGCGCAGCATACATTAATATTGATTTAATTATCGCATCAAATAATTTGAATGCGATATTTTGTGAGTTGATCTTTTGCTTCTTAATCATTTCAGTATTAGGTTTCGAGTTATAATACATTGCTATGTATTTAGTGTTGTTTTTGCTGGTAAATGGGATTCCTAAAAACAGGGTGATCCAAAAGTCCCGCACAACTTTAAAAATTAATAACTCCGCGAATATTTGCGCTTGAGCAATGCGGTAAACACCATTGTGTTAAGGATGCAATGGGATTTTTATGGCAAATAATGAAAAATTCGAAATTGATTTTAGTTACAACTTTTTCGCTAGATGACGCTCTACCAGAATCAGCGCTTCAGCGGCCAAATTGTTTGATATATTGCAAAATATAACTGAACGACACGTATTTTTCCTTTTTTGAATACCAGGAAAGAACTCTAATAATATCAAATGATAAATTAATAAAACACCATTTCGCCAAAAGTTAGAAGAAATGGTTAACGATTTTTAAATACAATCTGAGATATGTAAAATAGGTATATGCAAATTAAAACATGTAGCAAAAAAAAACTGATATTTTAGATGCGGTTTGCTGGAATCTTCTCAGCTATTTAAATTTCGAAAATAATAATTTTCTTTTTTTTTTTAAATTCAACTCTCTCTCAGTATCGATTATATTTATTTTAATTCGTTTGAAAAATATTTATCTATCTCTGGTGATTTATTTTACTCTGGAATGCCGTTGTTGTTTTTGTCGTGTCCAATAAAGAGCCTCAGATGTCTACATGCATCTCTATCACAGCAGCAGCATTGTCCACTATCTTGGGTGTGTAAAGCAGCTGCTCTGGGTCTATGTTAATTTTCTGCAAAGCTGCGGCCATTGCTGGGCAAGAGAATATGTGAGTAGGTGTTAGTTCCACACCAGGACAGTTGTTGCATGTCCTATAGGTTCTTGTGCCATCTGGATGTATTGTCATTTCTTTATAGTGTTTTGTTCTAAGCCGTGTTATAGTTTTTGTCATTTTTCTCTCAGTGTTTATTTCGCATTTTGAATTTTTTTCTCATTTTTGTTCAATTATCTTGTATTTTTCCAAAGCATCAGCGTCAAATAATGGCATTTGTTCTTTCCTTTGGCTCAACTTTCTGGCTTCCTTTGCAAATTCAACTGCCATTTCATTACCCCCGATCCAAACACTGGCAGGAATCCATTGTAGAAAGCAGTTATTCTCCAATTATATCAGTTGAGTAAGTAACGAGTGTATTTTCTGTGTGATTATAGTATTGCCCTTCTGAATTGCTTCTAGATCGGATATGAAGTCGTTGTACGGTATATTATAATTCCTTCTGCTTGATGCAGGGATGGTTGGTTAAGGCATACATCAAGAGCTTTCCAGATAGCTGTCAGTTCACAAGTGAAATCTTTCTTGCTCCTTCTTTGATTTTGATGTATGTTCTATCTTGCAGTATTATGTTAATTCCAGCCCCTCCATTACTTAGGGTAAGGTCTGATGATCCATCTGTATATGCTGTTAAATAATTTATCTGATCGCATAAACCAATTGTGTCAAGTCCTTTCTTTTTAAGTATGTTTTTGTTCTCTTTTTTTATTGCAGGGTTCATTCAGGTTAAGATTGATGATTACATTTGATGGCAATGGGGTAGGAAATATTGGTTATTCTTGAATTTGAAATTCATTATGTTTCATATTTATGCTCTTTCTAATATTGTTGTCGTACTGAAGTGTATTGAATGACAGAAGTAGAACAATTTATCAGTTGTACAGTGTCTGGATCATTAGGCAGTTTGGTAGAAGTTTATTTTATTATTGTTAGTGAGCCAGACTATGAGCCTACAGTGGATAATTAATTCTGTTAATTTACAAAGTATGCTGGTAAGAGCAATTGGCCGATAGTTCTTGCATTCCTTGGCATCTTTGTTTGGTTTCAGTATTGGCACTATAATTTATATCTTCCAATTCTTTGGTAGTCTACCAGTTTGCCATGAAATCTTCAGTATTCGTAGGAGTTGATTTTTAGCTTTGTCTCCAAAGTGTTTAATCATTTGACCAAATATTAGAGCATCTCCAGGTGACATCTTGTATTTAACTTTCCTATTGATGAGTTTAGCTCATTCAGTGTGAAGTCTCTCGAGTAAATATCTTGTTGATGGTAATTTCTTGCTCGTTTAGCTAACCTGTTTACATTATTTTTTAGAGTCTTGCCTTCGTTCGTATAGCTGAGTCTGGAAGTGCTTAAAATATTCAGCAATTATTTCAGCCATCTGTTTGTTCGTTCTCGCTATTCATATCGGTTAGAGTATTGGAGGATTGGTGTTGGTTTTGATTGTTTTATAACACTAATTGTATTCCAGTGATGGCTTTCCTTTTTTGGATCCATTTTTTTCGCAGAATTCTGCCCAATTTTCTTGTTTGAATATCCAAATTTCTTGTTATATTTTGTGACTAATTTCAATGAGTTCCTTTATGATTTCTTCTGTTTTATTTGTTTTAAGAAGTTCATTGATATTGTCTCTCTCTGCAATCATTGCCTCGATGTTGTGGTCCTTCCAGTAAGGTTTTCACAGGTCTTTACGTCTACCTCTAGGTATCGATACTTTTGCAGCTTTGGATATGTTCGAAGAGAATTTTTCCAATTTTTTGTCAATCGTTCTGTGATTTAATTCTTCGTTGCACAGTTCTTCAAACTTCTCTGTGAATATTTTTCCAGTGTTCTTTTATTCTGTTGGAAATTCTCAATTTTGAATTTTAGGGTTGTTAAAATTGGTCTGTGGTCACATTGCACTTTTCAGAATTTTCCATTGTGTTGTGGGTGTGATGTTGTAATTTATCGCTGTGATGTCTATTGCGGATTCGGTGCCTGTGAACTTGGATAGATAGGTGTTCTTTTCGTTATTTAACGGTGTAAGGTCGAGCTCGGTTAGCATGTCCTCAACCTGCTGACCTTTGTTATCCTGGACAGGTGATCCCCAAGTTGGTCTTTCGGCGTTAAAATCACCAAGTATGATTGCGATATCCGAAGACGCTTCCTTTAATGTCTCTATCAGGCCTGTATTGATGCTAGTATTATCGTGGTGATAAACATTTATGATTGGAATTGTTTTATCTGTAAGATAGATTTCTATTGCCTGAGCTTCTGTCGTGCTTTCTCTAGGCTTACTCTGATTATAGGCGATTTCCTTAAATTTGATTTCTAGAGTTTTAATCAAAACGGCAAGTCCTCCTCCGAATTTTCCCGGTCTGTCCTTTCGTAGTGTTGTATAATCTTTGATATTGAATCTCAGATTCAGATTCAATTTTGTCTCCTGAGGACAAGTAATATTTACATTGTTGTCACAGAGAAGACAAGTCAGCTCTTTATTTTCCTCTGGGTACCATTTATATTGAGTTGTAGTAGATTGAATTGTGTCCTCGTAGTAAATTTCTCATCATGAGCTCGAGCTGCAGCTCCTGACGCGGCGGTTACCCCGGACGCGGTAGCATTACTGGAGATATCAGTTTTGCTCTTCATTTGAAAATGGGTGCCGTTGCAACGTTAGTCATCTTGGAAATGAACCAGAATTTGGTCAAATATTCCAAAGGTCCAGGGGGGACCGCAAGGAGGTGTGGTCGGACTTCTCCCCTTCCCCCTGGAATGCCGTCACTACAGGATAAAGCACTCTTGGTGAATTTTTTTAATTGTGATTCAGAATCTGCCACTGAAGCTTTACGAGCGTTTCGTTCCTTTAAAAATATTCGAAGCGGTAAAGGACCAATGAGTTGCTACTCTCTAAAGCGATTGATTAAAAGTTTTGAGGAAACTGGATCTCTGGAAGCAAAACCTCGGAGTGGAAGACCATCGACATGCAAGCCAGTGGCTGTTACGGTTTTGCAGAATGCTGAAGCTATTGAAACGTTATCCACGTATGGGGAAGTAAGTGTTAGACAAGTTTCTCGACAAACGGGGATTTCGTATGGAACAGTTTGGAGAGAACAAACATTTAGAATTTTTCTATAAAAATACCCAAACAAAATTCAAAGTTTTCACGAGTTGAAAGTCAGCGATATTGAGAAGCGTCAAGAATTCGCTGCATGGGTTTTCCGGCAAATTGATATTGATGAAAACTGGCTGTTAAATGTTCTAAGAACAGATGATGCTCACTTTTATCTAAAGGGAGAATTTAACATTCAAAACTGCCTCATTTTGGCAACAGAAAACCCTAGGATTTTTACCGAAATACCACTTCATCAGCCCAGAGTTACAGTTTTGTGTGGGTTCACTTCTTCTTTTATTATTAGGCCATTTTTCTTTTAAAAAATCAATGGAAGAACTTTTAAAACCGTTTTTGTAACTGGTGAACGTAATGTTTAACTTTTGAGAGAAAAGGTTATTCCCATATTGCAGGACAGACAAGCACTAAGCGAAATAACATTCATGCAAGATGGAGGACCTCCTCATATCTCCCGCGGTGCCAAACAATTGCTGAAAGATACGTTCGGTGAAATTCGTTGATAAGTCGCCACTTTATATACCAGTGGTCTCCAATATCACCAAACTTGACGCCTTACAATTTCGGTTATGGGGGTACATTAAGTCGCGTTTTATCGATGCCGGCCTACCACATTGGCCATGTTGAAGGCTTCTATCAGATGGCACGTTTTATAAATTTCAACTATTTAATTGTCACCATTCTGTCATCTATCGTCTGCAGGCGGTGTTTGAGAATGAAGGGCGCCACATTGAGCAAGGATTGTGACCTAATAGAAGAGAGAAGGCAGTTACCTCATGTGTTATATTTTGCAGCTCTCTGATTTGGGTTATGAGAATAATAAATGCTGTCCTCACATCTTGACCCTTCTTTTTCTGTGAACAGTATTTTTTGTTTGTCATTTGCCCACATCTTATATTATGTCGTGCAGGTCAAAGTGTTATAATTTCTCAAATAACACTGGTATACACAATTTTACCCCTTATGTTTAGTTTATCGCTTTTCGCTCATTAGAAGAAATAGCATAAGGAATATTCTCTGTATCCCCCCCCCCCCCCCCCCCCCACCAACTTTAGAAATTTTGCGCAAAAAATAATACAAAATGATTTTACTACCGCGTTTCACAACGCAAAAGCTCGATTTAAAAATGATTTTTTTGAGGGCATACATTTTCAAAATTATGTACAGTATAATAAACAATGATAACATTTGACAAACTCAATAGGATATTTGGAATAAAGTAGGACAAATATATTTTGTCACTCCTCTCTATATTTCATTTTTGGATCATGACAAATATCCAGTTAAATAGTCAAGTGTCGCCAATTAGTCAAGAAACTACACATTCCTTATAGCACGAAATCCTATTAGTAGTGCCATCATAATTTTTGGTACTAACATTTCAAAAAATCGTTTATTGATATCAGCAGTGTTTTTCAAACATTCATTCTATTTCATAAAACCCCATCTAAAATATAGATATTTTTTGCTACATGTTTTAATTTGCATTTACCTATTTTACATATCTCAGATTGTATTCAAAAATCGTTAACCATTTTTTCCAACTTTTGGCGAAATGGTGTTTCATTAATTTATTATTTGATATTATTAGGGTTTTTTCCTGGTATTCAAAAAGGAAAAATACGTGTCCTTCAGTTATATTTTTCAATTTATCAAACAATTTGGCCGCTGAATCGCTGATTCTGGTAGAGCGCCATCTAGCGAATAAAGTTGTAACTGAAATCAATTTCGAATTTTTCATTATTTGCCATAAAAATCCCATTGCATCCTGAACCCAATGGTGTTTACCGCATTGCTCTAGCGCAAATATTCGCGGAGTTATTAATTTTTAAAGTTGTGCGGGACTTTTGGATCACCCTGTATATCATTCTCGATGTGACAGTCAATGGATTATTGCCATAGTACCATATTTCGTTTCTAGAAAGTCTTCCCCCATTTCAGAATACCATTATTTTCGACTTAATCTGATTCAGAACCAGTAGGTTATCATCCAGATAGAACTTTAGTAGATTGATCTTGCTCTGCAATTAATTTTTGATTCTCCTATAATTACTATATCATCCGCATACATCTAACAGTGAAGGTATCCGTAATCTGGTAGATAAAGCCCCGGGAGTAAAGACGTATTGTAGTGATCTGCTAAATTGGCGGTGTATAGTATAAATAACAAGGGGGAAAGGGGGTCACCTCGTGGTACACGTGCGTTAATTTTTAAATAATTTGAATATTGACCTTGCCATCTAATTGAAACTTTTGCCTCTTCATAATAACTTTTTAATATTGTTAAAAATTTAGAACTTAGGTCCTAGGATCTGTGGCGTTTTTAATCTTTTCTTGCCTATCCTTATTAATATTTTTCCTCTTTCTCTCCAAAAATTTCAAGTTTTCTCTTCGTGTTTCGATGTATCCATCTCGATCCTTATCTGAATTTGATTTTTTATATCTTTTCAAACATAAGTTGGTCGTATTTTTCAATTCATAAAATTCATTGTCGTACCAAGGTTTGGAAGTTTTGTTGAGTATATATACAACTTTGAGTATGTTTGCTGCTTCCATTGCCTAGTAGATTTGAGTGGTTAAGGACTCAGTCATTATGTCTATATCAGAAACATTAAAACAGTCAAATTTACTCAATTTATTGCTTAGCAATACGTCCTTTTCTTCAGTCCATCTAAATTTTATGATAGAGTGTTCTCTTACGTTGGTTAAATCCGGTATATAATTTCCTGTATTCATTTCTAGTATCACTTGTAGTTGATCCGAATAGGGGAAGTCTTAATTCAACAATTCATAAATCTGTATTGTTCTCCATTAGATCTTGTGTAAACATTTAGTAGTCCAAAACTGACGAGCCTCTTTCCGATATGTATGTAAATGACCCACATGGATCACCATTAGTTCTTCTGTTTGCTATCGTTATTGAGTTATCTTCTATAAATGTGATAAGTCTATTAGATAAATTAGGGCTAGATATGGCGTCTTTGGATTGTCTATATTTGTTTAGCGGTGTGTATAATTGTTTGAGATTATGTAAATTCCCCATATATCCAGCAAGGATTGCAATCTATTTTATTATATTTATGTTGAATGCTCTTTTTTATGCCCATAAATATTCCTCCGCTGCCTCTTCCCCTCAATTATATCTTGGTTGCTTGTGTTTGAATTATCTGGTAACCTTCTATCACAAGATCAATTTTTTTAGTGAACCATGTTTCCGTTAGTACAACTATTTCGCATTTTTTTTAAGGTAATCAATAAGTTTAAACGTCGATAGCATTCCATTATATACATTTATATTATCATTCAAGATTTTAATTTTTGTCTTGGGTACGCGCTGTAAATTCACTTTTTTGTTGTTAGTTGGTTACCCTTCGATTCTATTTGTTTATTTACATGTGTTCTATCGTTTTTTGGTAGATACAATGTACCCCCATTTGCATCAATGATTTTCCCCTCAGAAACCCGATACGTAACTCCGTTGAGGATGAGTTTTTATCTCTCAACTTAGCCATTATTCCCCTTTCAAAAGGTTATTTTCTTTTAGCCTTTAAGATACGTCTTGATCTCTGGTCTTCACACTAAAATCTTAAGAAACAGATATCTTGAATTATCGCAAAATAGATGCAGATTTGAATACTATAATTCTATCATTATAGTTGGGCATTTCAACCAATATTAGAGCGTTAGGCCGCCTTGACAAATTGTGACATTTTGCTATGTTAAATTGTTCGCTAATTTGAATCTTTTCTTCGATGAACTTTCTTATTACTGCCATACAGTCATCTCCTTAGTTTGAAATTCCATAAAACACTAAATCATTTTCTCTGATTTTTGACTCCATATATTCAAGACGATTCCCCAGTACTGCTATTTATTTAGTATTTTGCATAACCTTTTTTTGTGGTATCCTGCATCGATCCTTCTAGGTTCTGTAATCTTTGGCTTGTTTTCGTGACCTCTTTCCTAATTAGCGACAATTGTGTTTCTAACCTTTCACCCCATTTTTCAATTTTATTTGGCAGTGCAGTTAACGTTTCGCGGAATTCAGTATCTTTATCTAATCGTGTTTCTAACGTAGTTTGTTTTGTTCCCTTTGGCCCTGGATTTTGCTTAATCCCAGCTCTAATCAATAACATTAAAATAATACATATAAGTTTATGTGATCTTTTAAAGAATTTATTTGAACATCCTTTTCCAGTAGCGTATGCGAGTTACCATCATAACGGCAATCTAAATTGAGATTATGCAAATTTGGGAAGAATTTTTCTTCGTGGCAGGATAGAATTATAAAAGTTATAGTAAGTATACTCATTAAATTCATATTGTTAAAACAAACAGATAGTAATTTATAAAGGACTGCGGCGTGTGATTATAAACAATACTTAAAGTTATACCGCATAAGTTTCTTTTCTATGAAAAATCAATATTTATTTCAAAGAGAAATATTTACTATTTCTAACTTTTTTGAATGAAGTATGAAAGGGTGAAAATATGAAGAGTAATAGCGAACGGGAAAAATGCCCCTGGACACTTTTATTTTTCCCGTTCGCCATTACTCTTCATATTTTCACCCTTTCATACTTCATTCAAAATAGTTAGAAATAGTAAATATTTCTCTTTGAAATAAATATTGATTTTTCATAGAAAAGAAACTTATGCGTTATAACTTTAAGAAAGTAATTTAATTAAAATAAATAAATACCTATTTTAGGCCTTGATCTTGAAGAGCGTAAACAACTGCGTCCAGCTCGCTTCCGGCCACCCTACAATATTTTATGTTTCTTTTCGAAAAAAATCAACTTTATAGATTTAAAATTAAATATACAATATATTTTTCAATTAAAATAAAATATAGATTTAAAATATATAATTTCGATGTGATAAATTAAAATAAGATATATAAAAGTTGAATATATTATTTTGAAAACAAATATATTTAGAGAAAGAAATAATAAACGCGCGCAACATTAGTCAACCAAAATAAAATGGCGAGTCTGTTTTGATTCTAGGCTGTCAGGATTTTTTGCTATGCCTATGTGAAATAAATTTCAAAACATAAATAAAAATATATTTTAAAATCAAAATTATATTCAGTTAAATATCGTAACAAAATGAATATGCTTATGGTGATGCAAGGTACAAGTAAATTCCATTCTATATTTTGATTAATATTTAATTTATGTTTCACAGTAAAAAAAATGTTATTTTAAATAAAGCCTCTCATTTGTTATTCTAGGTGTTCCAGAGAAGAGGGCAATTCGGAAACCCGAAAGAATACTTCTTGAGAGAATGGAGTGATTACAAAAGAGGATTTGGTAATTTAGAAAAGGAATTTTGGCTTGGTATGTATACGCATTTTTCATAAATATGACAATACATATTTTGCGTAAAATATGAATTTTATTAATATAATTTACTTTTGTTTCTCTCTGTACTATTTACATCTCTTTTTAAAAGCATTTAACTAATTATGCTATTTTTTTCTGCCCTAATTGAAACCTTTTATAACTATATCTCTCTCAAGTTAATTTTTTCAGATAAGATGAAATTACACCAAAATATCCACCGACCCACACCATCTAGCCACTGGTGTTTTCGTCACAGGGTGCAGATTGACTAACTGATAGATGTTTATCAACTTCTTTTTGTTCGCACTTGAACAATCTGCATCGAGCGGTACAACTTCGCTCCTCCTTTTCGCGCCACACGTTCGCCACACGGGTCCTGTCTTCAAATCTATGTTTGTCCCTTGTCCATACCAGCACGATATAACCTACGTCCGATATTTCCCACGGAGGTACGTTAAATATCGTCGCTGATTTTGTCCGGTCCGTCATCACTTCGCGCAAACATGGGTTTTACGTTGAAACCGTCTCGAAATAATCTCCTCGCACAAGCTCCCACGACGGGTCAAACACCTCGTGTACGAGACGCTTGTTAATTGTAAAGGACAACACCGTCCTCGTCTCAATTTTTGGCACTGTGCGCGCACACTTTTCTTCAATTAGTTGAAACTACTAAAGTCTCATAGTATCGAAATAATTAAAGTGGAAAGGCCCAAAGCAAGTTTCCCCTCGCTCTGTTCGCCAAATTTCTAGCATTGTATGTAGTCCTATGTTTACCTCAGTTCTGAACTCACGCAATTTCCACCCTCAACCTCATTTCTCGTACTCTAAACCTATAGCATAGAAAAGCCATGCCAAGTCTTCCCGTTGCCATGTCCGCCTGAAAACATATCTCAAAGTGTAGAGTTCCCCAGTCTTAATGGCCTTAAGATTTTCATCATGTGTTTGTGACTCCCCTTCTCCTTGTTCACACTCCTCAATAGCATTTACCTTATAATATATTAGATGTTATTGTATATAGCCTTTTATAACTTTGATATTATCAAGAATTCCCTTAAATGTCTGTTTCTCCGGTGTTGTAAAGCTGCTTGTAAATATTATTTACTTGTGTACTATACAATATTTTATTTACATAAAACTATGTCACCATAACCTTAAATAATTTCAACTATAAAATTATTTTCTCTATTCCTGGCTTCTCCAGCTTTAAGTATACCTAAACCATGTTCAGCCTTCTTCAACGGGGGCCATATGTCATAATATATACTCTTCCTGGAATTATAAAGCAAACCTACAGTCAACCCAGAGAGAGACGGGCAGCTAAAGTCCGGTCATTCAAGACACCAGCGACATTCCAAGGGGCGACCAGAGGGGCCCGTGAGTTCTCGGGACTATTAAGACAGTTGAGGATTGTATGCGACACGAACGGCCGCCCGGCTGTTGCCGGGCCCGGCGCTCTCCCTCTCTCTCTCTGGTTGCCTGGGTTCCTCTACCAACTTGTGGTGTGATTATTTCTCTTTCCCCACCTTAATATTATATTGCCACATAAATATAATGGCGCTCTGCCATCTAAAAGATTCATGTCAGTGTGGTCAGCATATGCCTTTTTTGATTTTAATACCAACACCTGACCTTTTTATTATTTTTCCACATATATGTGTGTAGGATGTAAATATCTATTATTTTAATTAGTGAAAGGGCCGGGAAAATCAAAACATGATCATGCTTAATTACTTAATTTGCTTATAGCCATATATATTAAAGCTAGTCTTTAACGCCTTGAAAAAATAACAATATTTTTTTTACATAAGGTAAAAATATTAATTTCTTTTAAAATGTATTTCAGGTAACGACGTATTGAGCCAGATCACCAGCCGCGACCACTGGCAGCTACGGGTCGACCTCTGGCATGTTAACGGCAACCACGTATATGCCACGTATGAGGACTTCTGGATTGAGGATGAAGCTGCCAAATATAAACTTCACTTAAGTAACTACAAGGGAACTGCGGGTAGGTTCAACTTGATGTCTAACTGTGGACGTGCAATTCCTTTCTTTTTATCCTTTCATAATCGCTATTTGTTTTAATAAGAAGTGTTTAATATAAAATTTCCGGCTTTTCCGGGAGACTTTAGCTAGGATTTCGTTAATCCAACCCGCCCACACACAGAGCCGGTCTGGTTGATGAATATCTAGAATACGTAGACACGTACAGAATGGAATGGCCGGCTAGGTCTCCTGACTTCAACCCAATATAACATCCTTGGGGCTATCTGGGGAGAAATGTATCAGTCCGGATACACCCGCAAAGAACTACCCACGAGTTGACAATTGCTATTGAGCAAGAATGGGCTTTAATTTCAAATGAACTCCTGGACGCCCTTATTTCCATCACTCTACGATGGTGCAAGTTTTGATTGCAGGGAAGCCAGACGTGAGCACTCCATCAATCGGCGGGCAGTGCGGGTGGAAACACACGATAATGTAATATATCTCTAGATATTTTTATTTATATATATTTTTTTAAAAATCTATTCAGTAGAGAAAGAGTGGATATGTTTGCTCGAAAAATATATTTAATATAATATATGAATATATAATACTAGACGGATGACCCGGGCTTCGCCCCGGGATTGACCCATGTACATATCTACCCGAGTGATATATATTTAGATAAGATTTGTTTTTATAATTGTTTGTTATTAGCATTATCTATTTGTTTGCATCAGGAATAATTTAATCTAATTTTTGATAGAGGGCGCTGTTCGTGAGCTAAGTAGAATGATCTGAATATATAGTTTTAATAATTGATTTATATATTTTTTAAAATAGCCTATCGTGTTCCCCGTATTTTTTTACCTATGTATGGAAATTTTGGTTTGAATTAGTGAAATACTGCGAATTTGTATACCGGACATACAAACAAACATACAAACATTCATTTTTATATATAAGATAACGAATATAATTATCATTATTTTTATAATATTTTGTGTGTTCCGGAATATTATTATCAATAATATTCGTTAGGCAAACTTTCTCTCGGATAAAACCCGGGCGAAGCCGGGTACACTTCTACTAGTATATATATATATATATATATATATATATATATATATATATATATATATATATATATATATATATATGGTAATTTAAGAATTATAAACACCTGTGTAAATACTCACTATCTCTTCTTACACCCCCTAATCTAATATGGACTTTTAATCATTGTACCCAACCCTCCTTTAATCAATTTAACTTTGTATGTATCGTGTTTGTGTGTTCAATTAAATAAAGAGGTACATCTAGAGGGAACGTAGAAACCAAAAGGGCTTACCCCGCAGACAACGAGTTCAATCACCCCGTCCACGCGGCGCCAATAAAATGACGTAAACAGGGCTTACCCGCAACCAAATAAGGTAAACCGCCCATTCGACACCATGGTGCCAGACGTCCGGTGACGTAACACGTGAGCATATAAAAAGGGGGTTGCCTCGCAGCCAAGGATTCAGTCAGTTAATTAGATGCCAGATAGCAGACAGCAGTAGCAAGTAGATCGTTAGTGGATGGCCCGCCGGCCGCAACTTGGACTCTTCGTTCCCTCTCTCTGATGCCTCAGATTCCCCTGTGATTCGTCTCTGTGTGCCTTACCACTCACCACCATCACGACTGCGCAATCATCATCATTCCCCACGACTCAATACAACAGACCAGATCACCTAAATACCACATATATATATATATATATATATATTGGATTTATAAATATTTTTATTATTCCGATATTTCGAAGGGCTACTCGCCTCTATTTATCGAGGATGTTTGTGTTTCTCGCTAAAACACGTGAGAACGCCTGTATCACTCTGTGTCTTAGTGAGAAACACAAACATACTCGATAAAGAGAGGCGAGTTGCCCCTCGAAATATCGGAATAATAAAAATATTTATAAATCCAATATATGCATATTTTCTGAATATAATTTTAAATATGGATTTCTCAATCTCTCTCTCTCTCTCTCTCTTCAAAATAAAAATATATATATAAGTCTATAGTTGATTTAGTATCCTGAAATTCACCTCATAAATTAATATACAGGGTCCATTATAAAAGTAATGAGCATAATGTTATTGTGACGCGACGATAGATAGCAGCACGGTAAAACCGTGGGAAATGTGCTCGAGGGATATGCCCTTTCAATTCATGCAGCCGTCAGTTGAGTTCGAGCAGTGTGAGGGGAGATACATGCCTCCGCTTAAAGTGTTTTCAACTTTTGTAACATAGCGCGATGAAGCGTTCGCTTGAACAACGATACGCCATAAAGTTTTGCGTGAGGCTTGGAAAAAATGCAACCGAAACATTCCAGATGCCGCAAAAAGCCTTCAAGGACGATTGAATTTCAAGATCACAGTCTGGGAAGTGACACAAGGCGTTCAAGGAGGGCCGGGAGGAGGTCGCCGACGAACCCCGTTCAGGACGCCCAACAACGGCCTGAACTGACGAGAACGTGGATCGTGTGCTCGAAGTTTTGCGTACCGACCGTCGATTAAGCATCCAGCAAATTGCTGACACATTACACATGTCCACATTTGTGGTACATGGGATAGTGACCGAGGATCTGCAAATGCGTAAGGTCTGTGCGGAGTTTGTGCCGAAAGTGTTGACGCAAGACCAGAAAGAACTTAGAATTTTGCGCTGTCAAGAATTGTTGGATTTGATTCAAAATGAACCGGGCTTTCTGAACTCTGTAGTAACCGCAGACGAATCCTGGATTTTTGAATACGACCAAGAGTCGAAAAGGCAGAGCTGTGCATGGCACAAAAAATCATCCCCACGCCCCAAGAAAGCGCGAAAGAGCAAGTCGCGCATCAAAACGATGATCATTGTCTTCTTTGACATCCGAGGAATAGTCCACCTGGTTTACCTGGAGGTGCTCAGGAGATTGAAACGCCGGATCGCACGCGTGAGGACTGACATTAAAGACACGGTCAAGCTCAACCATGACAATGCCACCAGTCACAAAGCCTTCATCATTACCAACTTCCTGGCCCGGAGCAACACCCCGGTGATCCCTCACCCCCCTTACAGTCTCGACTTAGCTCCATGTGACTTCTTTTTGTTTCCGCGACTCAAGAGAGAGATGAAAGGAAAACATTGGGAAACCGTGGAAAACATCCAACACCATGTTACAACGTTCTTGAGAAGCATTCCTGTCGAGGAGTTTCAGGGTGCCTTTCAGGCGTGGCAAACGCGTCTCTGCAAGTGTATTGATGCAAGAGGAATGTATTTTGAAGAAAATTGAACATTCGCACAAATTACAATCAATAAATGTATTTTGCCAGTAAATGCTCATTACTTTCATAATGGACCCTGTATAACTAATATAACATGCGAAAGGATTTTATTCATGTACCACGAGAGACGCTTCTCCCGTTTAAAATGCATTGAAACAATAATTATTTGGACATCATCCCAATACAGAACGTTAAGCTGGTGATGAAAAATGTGCCACAACACTAGGTTTAGCCATTTCAGAAAAGAACCAACCTGTATACCATGCTTTCGTGCTATGATCCATATCAGTACAGGGTAGCCTTTGTCTGAATTTGACAAAACTTGGAATTTTAGTTTGATTTTATGTCTATTCTAACATACTTATTGAATTATCCGTGTAAATTTGGTTCATAAATTGTTCACTTATTCGTTGTTTTCAATTCTGTTGTCAGGGCTCGTGAAAATGAACGCACAACTGACGTCGTGTTGCACAGGGCGAGAATGATAACGGCAGACATTGTTTTAGCAATTAGTTTCAAGCAGAAGACCATTTGCGATACCTTGAAACGTCACAAAGAGATAGGAGGGACTGTGGGCCCTCCTCGAAACTGTCGTCTCAACTAATGTGACAACGCCAAAGAAAATTCTAATTGTTTATGCTGTCGGATTTAAAGAAATCCGTGGCTTTCGTGCGAAAAATGGCGCAGGAGTTCGGTATCATCGATTTAAACGCCCGATTCACACTCAAGAATAGGTTGAGGCTGCAAAGATATAATTTAGGCCGCGTTCACTTTTGAACGAAACAATGAAGTAAAGCAATTCGAGAAAATTCTCCGTTTGTGCTCGCTTTTTAAGAGCGCCTACGGATGAGAATATTCTCACAGTCAATTGCTCCATTTCTTCCAAACCACCATCAGCTGCTCAAGAAGGAACAATAGAAGACCATTGCTACGAGGGCCATCAGTCGCGTCCATTCGCAGCACTTTAGCTCAGATGGATTCGTGCTTCAGCAAGACTGGGGGCCGGCGCACTCCACCAATTCGGTAATCGCGATCTGTGAGGAGCTGTTTCCAGGATTTTGAGACGATACCTCTGGCTTTCAACACTCAGACCGATGAAATATTTTATGTGGTCCACCTTAGAGCAAAATAGCTCGGGAACACGATACATCTTCGCGGACTGTTTGAAAACGACTTTGACGAGAGCCTAGGACGAGATTAGGGTGGAAGAGTGTACAAGCATCATAGGAAATATTCATAAGAGGACTGAATAACACTTTTTTATAATTATATAATATTCCATTTATTTAATTTAATTATAAGTTGGGACATTATTATTCTCGTCTAGTTTTCGAATTTAATTGTTCGTGCGGTATTAAATACGGTTGAAATATTTTTAAATTACTGACCTTTTATTGCCTCCTGTATGTTCCAAATTATGCATCATTATGATAAAAAAAATACAAAATTTATTAAAATAGAACTGTTTGTTAAGATAACATTTTGAGAATAAACGCAAGTTATTTTAAATATAATATAAATGATCAAATTATGTGTTTACAGGAGATGCCTTAAGTGACGTTCACAACAGGAAGAAATGGTCCACCACAGACCAAGATAATGACATCAATAGTGCTAGCTGCGCTGCGTTGTTCAAGGGTGGGTGGTGGTACGGCTCGTGCTACCATGCCAACCTCAACGGCATCAATTACAACGGTCCGCATGAATCCAACGCTGACGGCATCGACTGGGTGCCCTTCGCCGGGAACCACATGTCTCTGGCGAAGACTGAAATGAAAATTAGACCCCTTAATATGAATTTCAAGTAAAAATAATAGAAGATTCCATAAGATACAGAACCCTATTGAGTACTTATCCATAATAAAAATATATTTCAACTTTGATATTTTTATTTTCGTAGATATCTATTCTTTTCACATTTTCAAAAATTGCATCATATCTCCAAAATATAATTTTAAATATATCATTTTTTCAAATACACACATACAAAAAAGAAAATTAAATATCACATCAGCGCAAATATTCAGTGTTTCACACAAATTGTAAGAACAATGAAATAGAGAATAATCTTATATATTTTCCTAATACAGTTGTTTAAATTTATATTTTGATTTTGTAATTATTATTATTATCTTAAATTCATAGAAGCATTTTCTAGCATGCATATTCAATCTTTTTATCATCATCACTTTAGTTTTGTTTACATTATGAATATAGTTTAGTTAGCAAATAGGTTTAGTAACAGTAGATTTCTTTCTTTGCTTTGTTCCCTTTTTAAGCAATAAATTAAATTGGAATAAGGCGTCATATTCAATTCAATTCAAGCATAAGGAAACATCATTGATTCATTTTGCAACAAGTGAAAACCATAAGCCTATTCAACTACACATTTTCATACATTGGTCCCTCGAGCCGGATAAAAGCCTGATAAGGGAAGTCAACCTCATGGATCCCGAAACTGAAATAAGAAGAATCAAAAGACTAGGTCTTAATTTAGAAAAATTGGCAAAGGAGATAGAAGAAAATGCGGCCGATTGTTTTGAACTCGATGCAATATTAAAAAAGATCCTGAAGATTAAACAGCAGTTCGAGCAAGCATATGAATATTTTATAGGGATAAGGGACACAGACGAACTTTTATTACAAATAGAGGAAGTAACAGATAAATACTGTAAACTAGAGGTGAAACTTCTTCGTTTTACTCAACATATTCACAATAATGCAAATTTACCTTTAAGTAACAATGCAGTTAATAAGAATTATGCTAATTTGCCTAAGTTAGAACTACCTTTTTTTGATGGAAAATTAGAGAATTGGATTTCGTTTTCTAATGTTTTTAAAACTACTATTATTGATAATAGTCAATTAACAAACATAGTTAAATTACAGTATTTGAAGACTTGTCTGAAAGGAAAGGCTTTAATACTTGTTAATCATATACCAATAACAGAAAATAATTTTGTTTTGGCTTGGGATTTATTGGAAAAAAGATATGACAATAAAAGGGATTTGATATTTAACCTAATACAAAGAATAATAGATCTACCTAAGCTAACAATAGAATCATCCACACAA
Source organism: Cordylochernes scorpioides (assembly GCA_030710605.1). NCBI lineage: Eukaryota > Metazoa > Arthropoda > Arachnida > Pseudoscorpiones > Chernetidae > Cordylochernes > Cordylochernes scorpioides. The sequence continues at coordinate 34,070,989 of CP092884.1, read as the reverse complement.
CTTCTATTTTTGGTAGATAATTCATATGAAATCATTAGATCTCTAGAAACCCTTGGTTATAAACTAGGTGAACTTAGTGATATCATAATTGGGAAAATCCTGAGTGATAAACTAGACAAAACAACAAAGCGCAGCTGGAACATGACTGTTGACAATAATCACATACCCTCTTCTTCAGAATTATTGAAATTTATAGAAACCTATGCAAAGGCACTTAATACAAGTGAAACTGAAAGGGGATTGCCCCTAATCAAACGCTCCATGAAATTGCAAGTACACAATCTAACAAAGGTCAATTGTTTTCTATGTCAACAGGAGCATGGAATCTATCTATGCCCAACCTTTTTAGACATGGAGCCATTAGAGAGAAGGAAAAAGGTTAAACAACTCAAGTTATGTTTCAATTGTTTAAGAAACAATCAATCGGTAAATCAATGTAGATCAGAATTCAAATGTAGAAAGTGTCAAGGAAAACATAACACATTGATTCACATTGATGCCAACATTCATCAGTTTAAGGAACATACAGTAGGAATTCCTGCAATTGAAGAACCAGATAAAAACCAAGCTGAGTCAAGTTTAAAGGGAAACAATGATGCTTTGGGCGTGACCCCCATTCATAACACAACCTGTTTGATGTCTAACCAAGAGGACTCGTTCGTATTATTGTCTACAGCAACAATTATGGTGATGAACCATCAAGGTAAATATCAGCCTTGTAGAGCTTTAATAGATACAGACAGTCAAGCCACACTAATAACTCGGGACTGTTTAAAGAAACTGAATTTGGAACCTTCTAGGACAAGAGTAGAATTAGCCGGAATAGGAGGACAGATTTTGGACAGAACCAATGGAGTAATAAATCTCAATTTTACATCCCATTTCAACATGTCCAGAATTTTTAAAACTAATGCTCTTGTTGTGGATAAGGTGACAAGTTATATGCCATATTTAAAATTTGAAGAACATCAATTTGATCATTTACAAGGCCTGCAACTAGCCGATCCACAATATCAATATACCGCACCAATTGACATATTGCTAGGTGCAGATATTGCTTTTTCTCTATTCAAGGGAGCCATCAAATATGGGCATGAAGGTCAACCAAAGGCAATCAAAACACTATTGGGATGGTTGCTCTTTGGAGAAATTAAAACCTTTCAAAAGAAATCCAGAAACTATCAAAAACTGCACACATTCAATTTTACGCTAAATAAATGGGAACCAATATTTTCCTTATGGTAAGAAGAACTCAAAACCAAACCTGATCCATTTGAAGATAATTTCAATGAAATTCATTTTAAGACAACTCATGAGAGAGAAACAACTGGTAGATACATTGTAAGATTTCCCTTTAAGGACCTGAGTTTGCTTAGAGAATCAAAACCACAAGCCATTAACTGTTTTTTGAGAATGGAGCAAATCTTGACACAACAGCCCCAGGTATATCAGACCTACAAGTATTTCATGCTAGAATACCTGGATTTAGGCTACATGAATGAAGTGAAGGAAAACGGAAATGATCATAAAGCATTTTACCTTCCTCATCATCCTATAATCAAATAAAAAGGCTCTACCACAAAATTGCGAGTTGTATTCAACGCTTCTTCAAAAACAACACCAGCTTTTTCTTTAAATTATGTTTTACATACAGGACCCAAGCTTCAAAGGGACATTTTCCCTTTCTTGTTAAGATTCCGATCTCACCCTATCGCTATATCTGCAGACATCACCAAGATGTTCAGACAGATTTTAGTTCACCCAGAAGATACTCCGTATCAACGAATAATTTGGAGAGATGAATCAGGTTAAGGTTTAAAGGAGTATGAACTTAAAACCTTGACACACGGAACATCTTGTGCACCATTCTTGGCCATCAGGGTATTGAAACAACTGGCTCATGATGAACAAATTAGGTTTCCAACGGCAGAAGCCATTCTTAAATTAGATTTTCATGTGAATGACTTGTTGACTGGTTGTGAAACTGTAGAAAATGAAACAAACTTATAAGAGAATTAGAACAATTGTTGCAAGCAGGTGGTTTTAAATTACGACAATGGACTTCCAATAAACCTACAAAATTGGACACACTTCAAGAAACAGACAAATCAACTTTCCATGCTAATGTTGAAAGTGAGTATACATTGGGAATGAATTTATTGGGCATTAATCGGAACCCGAAGAATAATGAAATAGGATTGAGGAATTTTGAAATAATCAAGAATGCCCCAACTAATTATCACAAATGGCAAAAATATATAACCCCCTTGGTTGGTTTGCGCCTGTGATGCTCAAAATCAAGTTGATGATTAATACATTATGGGCTGCAAAACTAACATGGGATGAGCCTATTCCAGTTGGATTACAAGAATCGTGGAAGGAATTACAATATGATCTAGCATCACCACACCAAGTACAGATACCTTGATGGATAAGACTTTATGAGCTTACAACTTATGAGATACATGAACTTGCTGATGCCTCACAAAGGGCATATGCTGCAATGGTGTATATCAAGATAATACTAATTCCTAAGTACATGATGTATATCTATTGGCAGCGAAAACCCGAGTAGCTATAAAAACCACTACAATTCCACGAATGGAAATGTGTGCATCGCTATTGCTAGCTCAGCTGACTAGACTAGTTTGTACGGCCATGTCGTTGTATATAAACAAGGTTACATTGTGGTCAGATTCCACCATAGTGCTGAGTTGGTTGGCTTCACAGAATAGCAGATAGAATCCCTATGTTTCTAATCGGGTAAAGAATATACAAGAGCTATTAGCATGTCGCTGGATGAACTTCAAAAGAGAGGACAATCCCGCTGATCTTGCATCAAGGGGAATATCATTGGATCAAGTACTCAATCTTGAGTTATGGTGGCACGGTCCCTAATGGTTGAAAACAACATCACAACCCTATAATGACCCTATACCAGTGATAAATGAGCAATGCTTAAGTAAACAAAGAATTAAGACGAACCTTTTTGTCAAAAGGAACATATCTTATTCATTCATAACAAGATATTCATCATTGAACAAATTAAAAAGGATAACAGGATGGATTTTTTGTTTCTTCTATAATTGTCGAAAACCTCTCAAAAAAGAAAATTCCGGAGCATTATCACTTGAAGAAATTGAGACCTCTTTGAACAGAATTATTCGATGTGCTCAACAAGAGGATTACTACATAGATTTGAGACAATTAGAGGCCTTACAACCTTTAAGTGGGAAAGGTCCTTTGATAAAATTGAATCATTTTCTTGATAAAGTTGGATTACTCAGAGTGGATGGACGATCAGATAATGCCTTTTTGAGGTTTGTTCAAAAACATCCAATTATTTTACCTAAGGCACATTATATAACTCAATTAGTAATAACACATTACCATGGTAGACTATTACATGCAGGTGTACAATTAACTCTATCGGCCATCAGAGAAAAATATTGGATACCATCCAGACGATGTCTAGTAAAACAAATTCTGTTTAAATGCATTAAATGTGCTAGATTTAGAACGAAGCCTGTACAACAACTGATGGGAAATTCGCCGAAATCCCGGATCAATTGGACAAGACCATTCACTAAAACAGGAATTGATTTTGCTGGACCGGTGATTGTGAAAACATCAAATTTGAGAAAAGCAAGTTGTGATAAGGCTTATATTGCATTATTTATCTGCATGTTCTCTAAGGCAATACACATATAACTCGTTACCAACTTAACAACAGATGTCTTCCTGGCTGCTCTTCAGAGATTTATTGCCCGTAGAGGTCGACCGGCAGAAATAAACACTGATAATGCAACTAATTTTGTCTGAGCTTACAAAGACTCAATAAAGTTATTCAATTCAACCATTCATGACTTTGCTTCTTCAGAAGTGATCAAATGGAATTTTATACCTCCATACTCACATCATTTCAGAGGACTATGGGAAGCTGGAATAAAATCTGCAAAATATCATCTACGTAGAATCGTGGGTAAAACTAAATTAACAGTTGAAGAATTAACAACTGTGCTAACCCAAATAGAGGCATGTCTAAATTCAAGACCATTTTGCCCTCTAACAGATGACCCTGAAGACTTGACTGCGTTGACGGCAGGACATTTCCTCATTGGAATGCCACTAACTGCAGTCCTATCCCTAGTTAGAGAAAGCGGTTCCAGTCTCAGAGGAAGATGGCGATTGGTTGATCAGATCAAGACAGACTTTTGAAAAAATGGTCATGTGAGTATTTTTCCAGACTACAGAACAGACCAAAATGGTTGAAACCAGTGGACAACATCAATATTGGAACATTGGTTTTGTTAAAAGAGGACAAACTTTCTCCTCTCAATTGGAGAATGGGACGGATTAATCAGGTGTATCCGGCAGAACATGTGTTGGTACGTGTGTTTTCAGTCAAGACGGCGGATAGAGACCTCAGAGGAACTGTGGCCAAAGTTTGTCCTCTTCCACTTGACTGTCCTACTACCTAGACATGAATCTTTGTTTGCTGATTTTCATCTCTTTCTACTCCTGTAATTAACCAGTTTTGATATTGTAATATCAAGAGGGGAGGGTGTTTGAAGTTTATATGTTAATTTTGTAATTATTCTTATTTTTTAATTGATAGAAGCATTTTTCTGGCAGACATATTAATTTTTTATCATCATCAGCATTTATTATCATTGTTTTTTTTCTTTGTTAGCTATCAAATCATTTTGTAATTGTAGTTTCTTTTTTGTTGTGTTCCTTTTCAAGCAATAAAATATATGTAAACTAAGGTGCAATATTCAATTCAAGCATATGGAACCAACATCGATTCATTTTGAAACAAAGAAAAATCATAAGCTTATACAACTTTCACTTTTCATACACAAAGTGTAAACAAATTAACAAAATTTGTAGAACAAATAAATATATGCAAACCAATCATAAACTATGGAATAAAGCACAAAAAGAAATCGAAGAGATTAGGAATTTAAAATAGGCGGCCGTTATTAGTACAAAATTTGGCTATAGATATATGGCAACTCTCTATCAATTAATGTTGTGAAGAACATCAATCTTTGGTGCAGGATTGGAATAAGCTCATAGTGAGTTTCAGGATTGTTAAAATGAAAAGGTGTCCTGTTGTAAAAGTATGCTGAAACATTAATATCCGGGAATATCCGTTTCTAACATTTCTGTAGTGTTCAGATTCCTACGGATCTACCCGTCTCTTTTATGTACTTAGCATCGCAATGTTCGCAGGGGAGACCGAGTAGGCCACCCAGGATTTGCTAAGTGGGTTAAATGCTGTACAGTGCTTGGTTATTGAAGGTGAAATATGGAGGGATAGGTTAGATTATTGCTGAAGAAGGTGTTAATGACCTATCTTTTTAGGAATCTTGATATATTAACTGCTTGAGAAGAAAAGGGGATAATATTGTTACATAGAATTTTTTTTTTTTTAAACAAAGCAGATTCCAGAATAAAATATTTCAGAACGTACTATAATAATTTAGAAAAACCGAAGAATGATTGGTCAATCTAAAGCGATTGCGCACGTCTTAGTGTCGGCTGCTTTCTGATTGGATGACCAACCTTGACCGTTCTGGAAAGATCTGATCAGGGATATATAGGGATGAGGAACTCATGCAGTAGGGTAGATAAACGAAGCTACGTGGTGTACTCCAAGCAATCGCGAGCTGCTGTCTCAAGAGGTCGGACTGCTGATTACCACCGAAGTCGGTGTACTTCGTGGAAGATTCTAGAAGGTTCTACTAACTTATTTCTCCTGTTCTGCTGGTAAGTTTGTAACTGCTGTTTTCTCTGTTGTGTTTTTTTGCATTCATCTGTAATTATTTTATTGATTAGGATTAAATAAAGTGCTAAGCATCCTTTTTTTGTACCCACGGAAGTTATTCTTTGTCAACAACAACAACAACAAAAGCCTTTATTTAGGGCATTCTGCCCCATATAGGATTCGCCGTATTTACACATCAACAAGAGGAGAGGGAAAGACGAAACATTTACAACAAAATAAAGCTTGTGTCACATTCAGTTACCTATTTCCAGATAGGTCATCCTCCAGTATCCTTTGCCCTGCATTCTTTCTCATGCGCCCAGCTTCTGTACAGAGCTTAAAGTATTTAACAATCAGTAATTAATCATCCAGAGCTGAAGTGAGAAGTTGCCAATGTGTTGGTATCTAAATTGACCAAAGTTAGGGCTTGGGAAAATTTCAGTACGTTCTTCTGTTAAGAGAGGGCATTGGAGGAAGTAGTGAACCAAATTATCAACCATGAGATCCTTACAAAGTAAACAGTTCCTGCCATTTTCTTTCTTCCCTGAAGAATTGCCATAAAACTCTATGTTGTGCAACTAGTCTTTTGTTGGGAAGCGGGATATTTAATCGTAGGTACTCCTCTGTCATGAATGATTCACTCAAAAATTTCTAGTGAGCAAAGTGGCCTTATTCAATGATTTTCATCTGATCGTTTTGAATTAGTTGGTCTGTGGTGGTTCTAATTATGCCCGGCAGTTCTTTCTGTATGACTAAGAAGTTTTCGCAGCCCTTAAGAAAGGAATATCCCTTAGAGTCTAAATTTTTTATTAAATTTTGAGTGAAACTGTTTTCTATTTCCTTTTTCGCGGTGACTTTCCAGAGATAATTTAAGCAAACATGTGGTAATCTGCTCGTCTCCATTTTTACTATCCTGACCCAAAACTTTAATGTGAGTTTTACAGCATTAAGTTCAGTTAAAATTCTTCTACATTCTCTTCTGAGGATATATCCTGGTGTGAACCTTGGTAAGTCTAAGAGACGGCGAAGAAATGCATCTTGGGTATTATTTACTGTCTTCAGCTTGTTAATTGCCAACCATTGGTTTCTTTTTTCGATCTTAATTTTATTATGTTTCAGATTTAAGCCCTTAAGTTGACTTTCTTTAATGGTATGAGTCTTGCTATGTGAAATATGAGGAGTTCCTGTGAGTTGAGTTTTGTTTCTAGATTATGCATCTTCATTTGTATGTATTTTATTACCTGAATATTTACATCTCTCTATTTACAGAGATCCGCGGGTGTGCCTCTAGCTATATTGATTCTCCTTTGGCATTCACCACCTGTCCCTCCACTACCATGTAGTTGATGCCGTTTAGGGGAAGTTTATTATCCCTCAACTTCGATCTTATACCTTTCTTGTAAAGTTCCTTTCTCCTTTCTATTAAAATTTTTCTCTGCTCTCTAATCTGGGGGCTGTAATCCCTGCTCATAAAAATATTGAGTATTTGAAGTTTGGATGAGTTCTTTATGAGACTTATTCTGGACTCGTGATCAGGAACTTCAATCAGAATAGGCGCCTTTGGTCCCCTGCCCAGGCGATGACATTCGGCAATTACCACATCATCAGTAATCTGCATATCTTCCGCCATTAACTTCTTGACCTTTTGTAGCAGCAGTTCCCGACTGTCAGTCCCTGCTGATTCGATGCCATATATTATTAAATTGTTTTCTCGGGCTCGTCTCTCCAAAGCCTCCGCGCTTTCTTCCAGATTCCTTATTTTTAGGGTATTGTGAGAAATTGACCTCGTGTTAGTCGTCAGTGCATCTGTGCACGAAGCTATAGATGTTTCCATTCCAGTCATTCTTCGATCCCAATCCTCCATCTTCTGCTCAATATTGAGCAACCTTGCATCAATTTTCTCTCCCAATCTTTTCACTTCAGCCGAAAGGTCAATTATCAGTAGCTTTAAATCGGTCATCGGTGCCTGGTCTGGAGTTGAGTAAGGCATATTTGTCAATGTCGTCTGTCTTTTCGGCCCTGGATTTAGTTCTACACATCCAATAATCAGTAAGGCTGTGATCACTTTCAGCCAGTAAGCCATCGAACAGTACATCAAAGTTACACCAGTTCTATCTCCGTAATATTTCATCTTATTGAGTTTAATCTTAAAATCGGCAAATTTTACCGTAAGCTCTATTGGCTTTGTCATGCAAATCACCATGTATAAAACAATCATCAAATATGCAAATTTTGCAATTAATCTCATTTTGTGAAAAAATAGTACAAATGTAACATTGTTTTATTTAAACATAGAAACTTTCTCCTTGGAATATAAATACTATAAACTAAAGTGCCGGGAGAAAATGATTTTTTATTAAAACGACTACACGAGCTTTAAGGACTGCCCGAAAGCTCGTGTAGTCGTTTTAATAAAAAATCATTTTCTCCCGGCACTTTAGTTTATAGTATTTATGTAACATTGTACTGGGATAAGGTGCATAAATTAAGAAAAAGGCATCTCCTTATCGTGCAACTGAAAGTTGCTGATGGCTGGCGCCATCTATCGGAATAAATATCAACTATTCTATATAGTTGATATTTATTCCGATAGATGGCGCCAGCCATCAGCAACTTTCAGTTGCACGATAAGGAGATGCCTTTTTCTTAAAATAATCTCATTTAGTTTCACCGTTAACTTCATTTTACTTTTCAATATGATATATATAGTATTATTTAGAAGATCGAATTTAAAAGATCAAAAAGCAAGGAGAAAATATCTCTAGGTCAAAAAAAGAAAGAAAGTACACTTATCTGGAGCCGTAGCGCGGTGCGACCGTCCAGCCCTGCCTCCTAGCGGCGAATCTTATTCTTTGTCAACTAACACCGCAACAATATATTCAGATCTGTAGACTGTAGGGTTTGGAGGGTGTGCGGGAGTATAAGTGTGTTTGTTAATGAAAGATAATGGGTATTCAGAAGCAGTAAAGTTGCTGATTATAATTTATTTTTCTATAGTTTAAAAGATAGCAAGGGAGCAATGGGTTTTAAGGCATTTGGCTTAGTGTACATGTGTAAAGTCTACATGGTGAAGTAGCAGAGACGATTTTCGTGCTAAAATCGAACATAAAACTTAGAAAGGATAGTGTAAGTTAAATTTGTCTGAACTTGAAATTTATTGTTGTGGGGCCCATTCTTTATCACACCTATTGCGTTTTGCACTGGGGGTTTAAACCAAATGCATTGTTTTAATGTAAGGAAGAGGTTATAACCATATAGATCCTCGAGAAAATTATTTAAACTGGCGAAACCGCTGAGAGGGTTCACCACTGATGAGTCAGGCCCTCTCATTAATTTTTCCATTGCAGTAAGGGCAGTAGAAATTGTTTAATATCAAAAATAATCTTACGCCTTTAAATAGCTTTGAAATAGATAAAAAAGTTACACAAGGAGTTTCATCGCATTAACTTGAAACAGATAAAGTTAAAAATAACCATGCTAACATAATTTAATAAAAAATAAATAATTAAAATATTATTTTAGAAAAATATTTTAATAAACTTTAAGACTAGCTTTTGTTCGTTATCCATTATTGAACGGGTTAATGTTCTGGTTGTCACATAATTGGCAAAAGTATAAATATATCAATGTAAACTTCATTTTATTTAATCGCTGTTTAATAATTATTCTAACCTTCTGAAAGTTAAACCTAATACTAAAGCGAGACCAGTAATATGGAAAATTTCTAATAATTTTGTAAACGATACCATTTGGGATCAAAGCCCAAACCGACTGTGGGAACACAATATAGAAATTATTAAGACTGGTGTCTTAATAATGGTTTTGTGTGTGTTTATATATTTGAATAAATTTACATATACAGTGGTACCTCGACATACGAGTTTAATTCGTTCCGCAACCTTGCTCGTATCTTGAATTACTCGTTTCTCGAAGCAAATTTCCCCATACAAAATTCCCATTTAAAATCACAGATTAATATCTTCAACACTACCGAACCGAACACGTATCTCGAATTTCGCTCGTAACTCAAAGCAAAAAATCACTTGCTCGTCGGCTCGTATCTCGAAAAACTCGTATGCTGGGGCGCTCGTATGTCGAGGTACCACTGTAGTTACAAAATTAAGTTAAAATATATGTAAATATATATAAGAATACATTACAGACATATATATAGACTTGCACTAGAGTCATATAAAACTATTGTTACGTAGAATGAATAGCACATTTTGGATTGGAGAGAGAATGTTCTAGAACGTTTAAGAATAATGAAGAAAAAGTGGAAGACAACTGATTGGCCAATCTAAAGCGATTGCGCAAGGCTTGCGCTGGGACTTTCTGATTGGCTGACCAACCGTGACCGTTCTGGAAAGATCTACTCCGGAATATATAGGATTTAGAAATTCATGCCAAAGGAAGAGAGGAAAGAAAGATAAGAAGTGGGGAATAAAATAGAAGCTACGTGGTGGACTCAAAGCAAGCGCTGCTGTCTCAAGAGGTCGGACTGCTGCTTACCGCCGACGCCGGTGTACTTCCTGGAAAATTCTAGAAGGTTCTACGAACTTCTGTCTCCTGTTCTGCTACTGCTTTCCTACACTGTGCTGCAGTTGGTGAGTTTGTAACTGCTGTTTTATTTATTGTTGTTTTATTTTGCATTTTTCTGTAATTATTTTATTTATTAAGCTAAAATAAAGTCCTAAAGATTCTTTGTACCCACGGAAGTTATTCTTTGTCAACCAACAACGCAACACTATTATTATTATTACATTATATTCTTGGATAATTGCATGCATAATGGTTATTGATCATCGTGGGGATATCATTGCAAGTCGGAAATTAGAGTGAAGATTCTGTATAAGACTGGTGTCTTAAGGAAGGTTTTGTGTGCATCATATATTTGGATAAATATATATTTGGATTTATAGTTTCCAGTAAGAGTTAAAATATATGTAAATATATATAAGAATACTTTACAGTTATATATATTGAGGGCTGTAGATGATCATTTAACATTTCTTATATCCAATTCATTTTTAATATAAATTCGGTAATATATAGATATGAATTTTATAGTGTATATGTTCAATGGAATTTTAACTTTTAAGTGTATCGAATTTATTTGAAGAAAAAATCACTTCCCAGCAATTGTAATTGAAAACAGAATTCAGAGGAAAAAGATTGCTGGAAATTCCGGATAGAGATAGCTCGCGAGTTCCCAGAAATGTATCAACCCATTTCCTCCTTGAAGGAACAAATAAATAGGAAGAGGAAACAGTTTCCCCTTTACTTGGCTCTTTCGCACCAAGGTAAGTGAACCTTTGAGAAAAACCTTTGAACCTTTGATTTCAAAATGTATCCTTCATAAAATTTCTTCTCGTTATTTTATTTTGTTTGTGTGTGTGTGATAGAACATAACATTTATTATTCAGAAAATAATTCAAATGAATATATCTATTTTAAATTTCTGCCAATGAAGAATAAATTTGACTAGGTCTATATATTTATTTTTTATAAGAAATATTTGTACTGTATGCTTTTTTTCTAATGGGTCAATAACAAATTTAAAGATGAAATATATATTATTTATTAAAAATAGGAATAAAAAGTCGATATAAATCTATTGAATCTATATATGCTTTAGTATATAAACACTCTTTTGTATTTAATTATAAATATTTACAAGTACATTTTGAACTCCTTTAAATATATATTTATATTAAACGATGCGTAATCATTTGTGTGTAGAAAAAAATGAGGAATTAGTATTAATCCTAAAAGCTTACGTTTGTGTGTAGATGTCCTGGACAATTTACGCTTGTCTTGGAATTTTTCTCTCTAACTTTGCAGACATTCAGGGGAGGAAGGAATGTAAAAACGCTCGCGTGGACGCCATGCTGGCGGTGATGACCAACCTTGCGCTTGACACGCAAGAGGTACTGAGTGGCGTGCCTGCTTCAGGTCAGTTCACTGCTAAGTACTTATACCTTCCTCTCAAATTTCATTTAAATAAACTAAAGACTTCATAGTATATAAACATGGTTAAAATTATTGATTTCTATTAAACGAGATGTGTAATTCTCATCAAATCGTTGTAACATTACACCCTCATTATGTTTCTTTATGGTTGTTTTGTTCTAATATCGACATTGGTTCAAAATCAGAGTTTCCTACATAATAGGTTGGAAACCTGAAACCAATATGGCTCCATCACTGAAACATAACGCCAGTGACATATATCAAAGGAGAGTTCGTATCAGAATTTTATAATAAATGCTAAAATATATGTTTAAAATGTATGTTTTGTTATATATATATATGAATTTTTCAAATACATTAAATTCTAAATATAATAGATAAAGTTATTATCATTGTCACAAAAATGAAAAGCATATTACAAAGATTTATATCTCAAATTGAAATAAAAATACTAGCGGTACAAAATGGAAAATAAAATGAGAGGCACTATTTTTGGCTACCTGATTGTTTCAAAAAAGTGGCGAAAAATAGAAAGAGTATTTATATATAAAAGAAATATATATGTTTGATATGTGGATTATATAAACATATATAAATATTTAGGACAAATTAATAAAGCCTCCGAGGTTGTGTTTCTTTTTTAAAACATTTAATAATGCTCAAGCTTTCGGGTATGGTGGCCCTTCTACAGGAGCAACGCGAATGGTGGTGAATCGTCAGCAGCTGTTATATATTTACCTAATATATTTACATCTTTACAAATTTTTTATAAAAGAACTATTAATTTCTTGATATATATATAAATATTATAAATTTTAATAAAACTATTTAAATATTGTATTTAATTTTGTTTCAAAATTATGTTATTGAATGTCAATAGAAGCTACTGTGTCTAGTTTACTAATTATGTTATTATTTATCTCTATATAAAGTAGGATATTTATTGGTATAAATAATTGACGTATATGATTGTTTTTACATTATTATATTATGTTTAGCTTCAAATTTTAATCAACCATATTTCGAACACCTTTTGTGGATAATCTCGTTTAAATACGCAGATGTCAGAAAATCCTACTCTTCTTTCCGTCCCCTGGACTGTAGCCAGATTCAGCATGCAATGAAAGGCAACCGGAGCGGGGTTTACCAACTGTGGAGTCCCTCCAGGGAGTTGCCAGTGAAGGTCTACTGCGATCAAGAGACGGACGATGGAGGATGGATTGTAAGTTCTGGCATTTTCAATACTCTTACTTCATTATAAAACATTTTTAATCAATCCCATAAATCAAGGAAATTGTAATCATTGTAGTAGTTAGCGACTACTTTTGCATAACGTGCAGCGGATAACTGCGCTTGCAGAAATTTAACTACTCGTATGTTGCTGAAAATATATATTGTTAGGAACCAATTCTTTCCTAGTCTACAATCGAGCAGAGTAAACACAAACACCTCTAAGAAATTAATGCTTTTAATTTCCTTTCATGACTAACTAATTTACATCATTTAAAACCAATTATATACATGTAAAGTCGTCCGGTCATCTGGTCAAAATATAAATAAATTAATCTATGACAAACAACTTATAAAAATCCTAACATTGCCCCCCATTTTAAAGTTGTTTTCATACCCTCATCGGAGGCCTAGAGTGGTCAAGATCCTGGTCAGTTTAATTCTTCCAATTCCCTTAGTTAGAAAATCTGCAATACTCCTTCCGCCAAGCCGCAACTCTTGAAAATCTTCTTGGGATTATAGTTTCATTCTGGCCTTCCTCTTCGTCTTCACAGGCCTGCTCTTCATCCTCTCTTCATTCTAAGTTATTCAGATTTTTCTCTACCGATATTGTTTCATCAGTCCCTGACTATCCCCTTGGGATTGCAGCTTCATTTCGGTATTCCCCTTCATCTTCCTTCTTTAGTTCTTCGTCTTTCTGGTTTCTTTCTACAAATTTCGTCTCTTCCTCATTTACAGATTCATAGTCTTCTTGAAAATTGTTATGTAAAACCTGGAAAAAATCATTTTCATGTGGAATTTGTTTATCAATTTTCTTGGTTGGGAAAACATCTTCTCTAAATCTGACATTTCTGGTCACGAAGACCTTATTGTTTTTGATATCCCAAACCTTGTATCCTTTGACTCCTTCCGGATAACCAATTAAAACACATTCTCTGCTTCTTGAATCAAATTTGGATCGACGCTGGTCGTTGTATGCCCAGGTCTGACAACCGAAAACTCGGATATGCTCAATCTTCACTGGCCGTTCGGTCCACATTTCTTCTGGTATTTTGTTACTTATCGCCTTGCTAGAACATTTGTTTCTTAAGTAACAAGCTGTATTAACGGCATCTGCTCAGAATGATTTGGGAATCCCTGATTCAAGTAAAATGTATCTGGCTGTGTTCAGCAATGTCTGATACATTCTTTCTGCAGTTCCATTTTGCTGAGGTGTTCTTGGAACTGTAAGTTGTCGCTTGATGCCATTTCAATAAGAAATTTATTAAATTCGCCATTAACATATTCCGTCCCATTATCACTTCTTAAGACTTTGATTTTTCTGCTGTGGTAATTCTCAACACTGTTCTTATATTCTTTAAATCTTTCTAGTACCTCTGATTTAGACCTCATAAAATATACTGCGGTGTAATGAGTGAACTCGTCTATGAATGTCACGAAATAATTATTTCCTCCCTTCGACATTGGGCTAATGGGACCTACTACATCCGAATGGATGAGCTCCAAGGGTGATGAGGTCTTCTTACTTTCGACAGGTTTGGAAGGAAATGGGAGTCTTCTCATTTTACCCTCAAGGCACACCTCGCACTCTGCTGTGTCGCTCACATTTTGGAGATCCCTTTTGTAAATGTGTCTGTGCCAGATATCTGCACTAGGTGACTTCACTTTAGCCATCTTCAGTTCTTCCACTGTATAGATTCTTCCACTTCTATTAGATTTCAAAATTAATTCGCCATCACTTCCAAAAACAGAGGCCTTGCCATTCTGGAATAATACCTTGTTTCCTCTTTCCTCAATCCTTCCAACAGACAAAATATTTCCGTCTAATTCAGGAACGTATGAAACGTTTTCCAAGAACAAGGTTTCACCTCCATATTCGTGACCGAGTTTGATGGTTACATCACCCATCTCTGATACTTTTATTTTCTCATTGTTTGCCATTTCAACTGAAGTTGAAATACTTTTTGTATTAGTCATTTTCAGTCTGTTCGACATCATGTGTTCAGTAGCTCCACTGTCCAGAAACCAGATATTCTGAGAGTTATTGCTTTTCAAGTTATTTGCAAATAGGACTTTATGAGTGAAGTCTACCGTACTTTGTTTCAGCATACCTTCGCTAATTCTCCTTGATGAGTTGGCAAATCTGCAATTCCTAGCCATGTGTCCAAATTTGCCACAATTGAAACATCTTATCTGCCTGGAGTAATTATAGTTTTCCCTTTTCCCTTCCGTCCATGTATTATGATAATTCCTTGGTTGATCATATTCAAATTTATTTCGCTCTTGACATGGTGATTTGCATGCATCTTCTTTTCTTCTTATCGCAAAAGCGCTATTTGAATCTTCTTGGGGGATTTTACGCTGATTCTGTCGTTTTTCTTCTAAGAGTAATTTGGATTTAGCCACACTAGTTGATAGTTTCTCTTCTTGCTGTTCTAAACTGAGAATTAGTGGTTTGTAACTCTTTGGCAATCCCAATAGCATAATCAACGCCAATTCGCCATCCTCAAATCCATGGTGACACTTTGCCAATTTTCTATGGCATCCATTATTCTCGCGAAATATTCTTTCATATCTTCGTCATTTCTTTTGACAATGCCGAAAAACTCTCTCAGTAGTTGTAATATATGCAGCAAGCCATATTTTGTGTGGATGTCCTCCAGTATCTGCCATGCATCGATCACTCGTTTACAATCACCGATATCATCCAGGAATGAATCCTCAACTGCTAATAATATAACAGATAACGCCAAGTTATCTTTCCGCTTCTGTTTTTCTGTAGTTTCCCTAGGAAAGCCAGGCTCAATCGCATCCCATATATCCTTCTGGATCAAAATTGATCTAGTTCTTATAGCCCAGGAATAATAATTATTACCATCTAGTTTAGGTATTCTCAATTCATCAGCCATTGATTTTTTTCTAGCTATGCAAATTTCACAAAAAAATTATAACTCAAATCTTTTCTTCTTCTTCAATGCTTTATCTTCTTTAGCCCAACTTAAAATTGTCTTCTTTAGCCCTGTATTCCCTGGCCTTATCTTCTTTAGCCTTCAGCCTTTTTTCTTTAGCTTTATCTTCAAGTTTTCTTCTTTACCTTCTTAGCTTTAACTTCAGCTTTTTCTACTTTACTTTCTTCAGCTTTAACTTCTGATTACTTCTACGGCGCAGTGGAAGCGTGCTGGGCCCATAACCTGTTAGGAACCAATTCTTTCCTAGTCTACAATCGAGCAGAGTAAACACAAACACCTCTAAGAAATTAATGCTTTTAATTTCCTCTCATGACTAACTAATTTACATCATTTAAAACCAATTATATACATGTAAAGTCGTCCGGTCATCTGGTCAAAATATAAATAAATTAATCTATGAACAAACAACTTATAAAAATCCTAACATATATTAATGCATAGGCAATTCAAAGCAAAAAACTAGTTAAATAACAAATTATATTTTACATTTGGTATCATAAAATATTAATAATTGTATAAATTAGTTCATATTATCTGATAATTGTTATTAATACTATCATTAAAATATTCATATTTTAAAATCATTATATGTTGATAAAAAAATTATTATGAAAAGAACATTGACGAAACTAGACTAAAATTTGAATAGTTCAGAGTTATAACCTAAGGAGGTTTCCATGGTATTAAAAATAGAATATTGATTCTATTTTATTTTCACACACAACTACTATTTAGAATTAAAAATGCCATCAAAATAAAATCACATTTGTTTTCATAAAATACATCAGTTGACGATCATTCATACGGGGAGAATCCGTACACTACGGCTATATAATTAGAACTGGATGTTTCAAGTTTTTTCAAGTAAAAATATTCAAAATCTCGATATATAAAATCAAAATAAGTATCTTTATTCGTGTCACAATCTTTAATTATTATCTTTTTGAAAATTGGGTTCTTAATTTATATATATATATATATATATATATATATATATATATTATATAATCTAAAACCTCAAATATCTCTATATTTTAAAAAATATATATTTTATTTTATTCATTGATAATTTTACTTTTGTTGCCATCGTTTTTAGAAAGACTTTCAGTTTTGTTGTATAGTTTTGTTGTAAATATGCGTAGTTAACGTATCTATCCTTTTAAATCACTAATATAGGATTAACTTTATAAATTCAATATAATGTGGAACTAACTAATGTGTAATATTTCCTCAAGTAATTGAAAATAAAAGCTACTTGACGGTAAATAATTATCTTTTTTTTATCACGACTGCACCTCAACCCTTTATCTTATCGATCCTTTGTCTTATCAACCATTTATCTAACAAACAACAACAAAATATTCATAACAATAAGTCGACAGGATTACCTGAATTTTCAACCCAATTGCTCTATAAATTATTCAAATTTTATAAAACTATTTTAACAAAATGTTTCGCAAACAAAGGAATCTACATTCCATACCATGACGCCTAATCCAAGTATTATAGAAATACCGAAATTTAATGGTCAAAATTTAGACATAATATCTTGGCTCAAATTCTTTAACAAAAAATGTCTGCAGAAACTTATTGATGAAGATTTTAAACTGAATAATATTTCAAATTATCTCGAGGGATAAGCATTCAGTTATTACATAGAAGAATTACAAGATATATATAATTGGGGGAAAATTGAACAAAAATTAACATCATATTTCACAATTAAGGAATCCAATTTATTCAGTAGGTTTCTAAATTTAAAATATAATGATAAAGATGATCTGGAACAATATTTTAAGGAAAAATCTGCTTTAGCCAAAAAATTAAACCAAGAAAAAACACTTTTATTAGAAGCACTAACAGATGGAATGCCAAACCACCTTAACAAATATTTAATAGCTGCAAGGATACAAGAACCCTCAGATTGGTTTAAAGTCAAAACCCAATTAAAATTATCAACAAATAAAGAAGAAGAACCCCAACAACCCTCTACCAGTACAAACACTCCAGTAAAAAGATTTAACTCCAACTCCTCCAAAGCTCATCAATACTAGCCTTTTCCCAGGACAGCAGCATCAACTCACCACCAGCAAGAACCTCACAAATCAATAAACCAGCCTCCATGCCCCTGTAAGATATGTGCATCACACCAGCTACCCAACCAGATCCATTTCCATATAGACTGCCCACTTAAGAACAATACTCATCCGAAGCGCATCAACCCAGGTAGAGCATTATTACTATTCTCTGTATTTATAAACCATATATCTTTACCATGTGTACTTGATACTGAATCATCCATATCTATTATCCCTTTAAAATACTTAAACCATATTTATTATAAAATATTAGATAATTCCCCAAAAGAAAGAATAGGTCAGGGAGAAGGATTTAGTTACCCATTATGCAAAATATTAGTTAGGCTTACCTTAGGAAAACTTACAAAGTATCAAGAAATGTTTGTTTGTGATAGTCCAATAGAATATCTTATTTTAGGTTTACCAACAATTTATTTATTTCATTTACAAATAGATTTTTCAAAAAAACCTCTTCTTTTCCAAAATTATAAATTATTGTATTCTTTTAATCCAAAAACTGATAATCAGAAGTCATATGCCACTACCCTATGTATTCCAGACCCATACTATGTTAAAAATTCATCTCTTTTAAATATTCACCCATCGTGTAATTTCAATTCTTTTGATATACCAACTACAAATGTTAAGCTTATAAATCCTACTTCAGAAATTTTGTGAAAAAAAATAATACAAAATGATTTTACTACCACGTTTCTCAACGCAAAAGGTCGATTTAAAAATTATTTTTATTTGAGGGGACACATTTTTTAAAATTGTGTAATAAACAATGATAACATTTGACAAGCCCATAGGATATTTGGAATAAAGTACGACAAATATATTTTGTCACTCCCCTCTATATTTCATTTGTTGGATCATGACAAATATCCAGTTAAATAGTCAAGGGTCGCCAATCAGTCAAGAAACTACACATTTCTTATAGCAAGAAATCCTATTAATAGTGCCATCATAATTTTTGGTACTATATTAACGTTTCAAAAATTCGTGTATTGATATCAGCAGTGTTTTTCAAACATTCAATATATTTCACAAAACCCATATAAAATATAGATATTTTTGCTACATGCTTTAATTTGTATTTACCTATTTTACATATCTCTGATTGTATTTGAAAATCGTTAACCAATTCCTCATACTTTTGGCGAAGTGGTGTTTTATTAATTTGTTATTTGATATTATTAGGGTTCTTTCCTGGTATTCAAAAAGGAAAAATACGTGTCGATCAGTTATATTCTTCAATTTATCAAACAATTTGGCCGCTGAATCTCTGATTCTGGTAGAGCGCCATCTGGCGAATAAAATTGTAACTAAAATCAATTTCGATTTTTCATTATTTGCCATAAAAAATCCCATTGCATCCTGAACACAATGGTGCTTACCGCACTGCTCTAGCGCAAATATTCGCGGAGTTATTAATTTTTAAAATAGTGCGGGACTTTTGGATCACCCTGTACTTATATAATAATTTATAATTAGAATGTAGTCTTGTATGATCCATTTTTGCTAAGTCCTGCTGAATTAATTGTTCAGTTTTTGTAGGAAAAATCCCTGGTAATTCGTTTTGAATGGTCTCATAGTCGATAGCATTGTTTGTCCAGGCAAGGCCGCATTGATGTTAAATTGCTAAAAAAGTTCTGTAGAATCCAATAGGTTTTCCTGTGTTTATGGATATTTCTCTTAACCTATTCCAGCATATCTTGGAAAACCTATGGTTACTCATTCTTTGTAATCTTAAAAGGAATTTCATGGTTAATTTGGTGGCGTTTAGTCTAAGTTATATTCTACCCGTTTCCAGTCTAACAATGAAGCCAAGGGTATATCTGGGTAAATTTAATAGAATTTTATTAAAAATATTTTGTAATTGGTTTATAATTTTTGCATAGTCAGATGCCCAAATCGGCGCAGCATACATTAATATTGATTTAATTATCGCATCAAATAATTTGAATGCGATATTTTGTGAGTTGATCCTTTGCTTCTTAATCATTTTAATAATTTCAAACATTTCAGTATTAGGTTTCGATTTATAATATATTGCCACGTATTTAGTGTTGTTTTTTCTGGTAAATGGGATTCCTAAATATAACATTCTCGATGTGACAGTCAATGGATTATTGCCATAGTACCAGATTTCGTTTCTAGAAAGTCTTCCCCCATTTCGGAATACCATTATTTTCGACTTAATCTGATTCAGAACCAGTAGGTTATCATCCAGATAGAACTTTAGTAGATTGATCTTGCTCTGCAATTAATTTTTGATTCTCCTATAATTACTATATCATCCGCATACATCTAACAGTGAAGGTATCCGTAATCTGGCAGATAAAATCCCGGGAGTAAAAACGTATTGTAGAGATCTGCTAAATTGGCGGTGTATAGTATAAATAACAAGGAGGAAAGGGAGTCACCTCGTGGTACACATGCGTTAATTTTTAAATAATTTGAATATTGACCTTGCCATCTAATTGAAACTTTTGCCTCTTCATAATAACTTTTTAATATTGTTAAAAATTTAGGACTTAGGTCCTAGGATCTGTGGCGTTTTTAATCTTTTCTTGCCTATCCTTATTAAAATTTTTCCTTTTTCTCTCCAAAATTTTCAAATGTTCTCTCCGTTTTTCGATGTATCCATCTCGATCCTTATCTGAATCTGATTTTTTATATCTTTTCAAACATAAGTTGGTCGTATTTTTTAATTCATAAAATTCATTGTCGTACCAAGGTTTGGAAGTTTTGTTGAGTATATATACAACTTTGAGTATGTTTGCTGCTTCCATTGCCTAGTAGATTTGAGTGGTTAAGGACTCAGTCATTATGTCTATATCAGAAACATTAAAACAGTCAAATTTACTCAATTTATTGCTTAGCAATACGTCCTTTTCTTCAGTCCATCTAAATTTTATGATAGAGTGTTCTCTTACGTTGGTTAAATCCGGTATATAATTTCCTGTATTCATTTCTAGTATCACTTGTAGTTGATCCGAATAGGAGAAGTCTTAATTCAACAATTCATAAATCTGTAATGTTCTCCATTAGACCTTGTGTAAACATTTAGTAGTCCAAAACTGACGAGCCTCTTTCCGATATGTATGTAAATGACCCACATGGATTACCCTTAGTTTTTCCGTTTGCTATCGTTATTGAGTTATCTTCTATAAATGTAATAAGTCTATTAGATAAATTAGGGCTAGATATGGCGTCTTTGGATTGTCTATATTTGTTTAGCGGTGTGTATAATTGTTTGGGATTATGTAAATTCCCCATATATCCAGCAAGGGTTGCAATCTATTTTATTGTATTTATGTTAAATGTTCTTTTTTATGCCCATAAATATTCCTCCGCTGCCTCTTCACCTCAATTATATCTTGGTTGCTTGTGTTTGAATTATCTGGTAACCTTCTATCACAAGATCAATTTTTTTAGTGAACCATGTTTCCGTTAGTACAAATATTTCGTATTTTTTTTAAGGTAATCAATAAGTTTAAACGTCGATAGCATTCTATTATATCCATTTATATTATCATTCAAGATTTTAATTTTTTTCTTGGGTACGCGCTGTAAATTCACTTTTTTGTTGTTAGTTGGTTACCCTTCGATTCTATTTGTTTATTTACATGAGTTCTATCGTTTTTTTGGTTGATACAATGTACCCCCATTTGCATCAATGATTTTCCCCTCAGAAACCCGATACGTAACTCCGTTGAGGATGAGTTTTTATCTCTCAACTTAGCCATTATTCCCCTTTCTAAAGGTTATTTTCTTTTAGCCTTTAAAATACGTCTTGATCTCTGGTCTTCACACTAAAATCTTAAGAAACAGATATCTTGAATTATCGCAAAATAGATGCAGATTTGAATACTATAATTCTATCATTATAGTTGGGCATTTCAACCAATATTGGAGCGTTAGGCCGCCTTGACAAATTGTGACATTTTGCTATGTTGAATTGTTCGCTAATTTGAATCTTTTCTTCGATGAACTTTCTTATTACTGCCATACAGTCATCTCCTTAGTTTGGAATTCCATAAAACACTAGATCATTTTCTCTGATTTTTGACTCCATATATTCAAGACGATTCCCCAGTACTGCTATTTCTTTAGTATTTTGCATAACCTTTTTTTTGTGGTATCCTGCATCGATCCCTCTAGGTTCTGTAATCTTTGGCTTGTTTTCGTGACCTCTTCCCTAATTAGCGACAATTTTGTTTCCAACTTTTCACCCCATTTGTCAATTTTATTTGCCAATCCAGTTAACGTTTTGCGGAATTCAGTATCTTTATCTAATCGCGTTTCTAACGTAGTTTGTTTTGTTCCCTTTGGCCCTGGATTTTGCCTAATCCCAGCTCTAATCAATAACATTTAAATAATACATATTATTTTATGTGATCTTTTAAAGAATTTATTTGAACATACTTTTCCAGTAGCGTATGCAAGTTACCATCATAACGGCAATCTAAATTGAGATTATGCAAATTTGGGAAGAATTTTTCTTCGTGGCAGGATAGAATTATAAAGGTTATAGTAAGTATAATCATTAAATTTATATTGTTAAAACAAGCAGATAGTAATTTAATTAAAATAAATAAATACCAATTTTAGGCCTTGATCTTGAAGAGCGTAAACAACTGCAATTTGGCAAGCTTTCAGGCGTTAGCCTATCATCAGGCCGATTTCGCAAATATATATTTAAAAATAATACAAAATCTAAACTATATATAGGCGTAGAACTGATCTTACCGGAAATAAACAAATTGTAATAAAATATATCGTATACACTGATACATGCAAATGTGCCGAAAACTTTAAAATAAAATAAAAATATAAAAAATTAAAAATTTTAAAACAAATTTAAAACTATGAAATTTGAGATACGCTAAGATTACATAAAAAGGACTAAATTAAGATTTGGAAATTACAATAAGACAAAAAACCGACTATGAAATTATACAACTAATTTAGCTATTGATAGCGGCTGAAATTGTCATGTTGAAAATAGACAAGTGGATCACTACCTTCAAACACCTTGGCATAAAAAGATGGCACCGCTATATTGATGACATCTTTTGCGAGTTTGAAGAGGACAAAGGAAACCTGATTTTAAACACTCTGAACAGTTACAACCCCCAGATAAAATTCACTATGGAGACAGAGACAGAGGCCGCCTTGCCTTATTTGGACATACTCATCCTCAGAACCGAACACAAATTCCATTCGACCGTTTATTATAAGAAAGGAATAGAGCCGTCATACCTCAATTTCAACTCATTTGGCCCGATAAGTCACAAGATTTCCATAGTCAAAACATTGACAAAAAGAATTATCACGCATTGCTCCCTTCCAGGCTTCAGAAAGATTGAAAAGAGCAACATCATCCGAAACCTCCAGAGATATGGATTCCCAGCCTCATTTGTGATGAAACACACTTATAAAGGGTTCCTTCCCCGAAACCGGCAGGTATACCGATCTAATTGCTATTTGCAGTATTCCCCTACTAATCAAAGGCTAGCAGATGTTTTGAGGAAATTTGGGATTAGGCCTGTTTTTGTAGGCTCTCGATCCATCGGCCAATTAGTCAGACATCCAATCACGAAATCTCAGGTTAAGACAGAACCGAGTGACCAGCAAAATGCGGTTTATTCATTATCTTGCCAACAATGTACCGCTTCTTACGTGGGGGAAACCGGCCGAACTGTTGATACCAGAGTTAAAGAGCATATTAGGAACGTAAAGAACCGAGATAGCAGATCTTTTATTTATCAACATGAGGATTCTACTGGCCACCATTTCAACCTACAGGAAGTCAAGTGTTACTTCCGAAATATATTCTCCAAACATAATAGACTTATACTGGAATCCTTGGTTTCGAACGATAAAAAGAGCATTAACAGAAGGATCGATATACCACAGCAGTACCTTCATATATCCCATAGCTAAATTAGTTGTATAAATTCATAGTCGGTTTTTTGTCTTATTGTAATTTCCAAATCTTAATTTAGTCCTTTTTATGTAATCTTAGCGTATCTCAAATTTCATAGTTTTAAATTTGTTTTAAAATTTTTTATTTTTTATTTTATTTTAAAGTTTTCGGCACATTTGCATGTATACGATATATTTTATTACAATTTGTTTATTTCCGGTAAGATCAGTTCTACGCCTATATATAGTTTAGATTTTGTATTATTTTTTAATATATATTTGCGAAATCGGCCTGATGATAGGCTAACGCCTGAAAGCTTGCCAAATTGCAGAATAAAAGAAACTTGTTGCAAAAATTTTTTCTTCCTTAAATTACTGATTGCAATTATTTAGGTTTTTATAGTGGTAAACAACTGCGACCAGCTCGCTTCAGGCCACTCTACAATATTTTATGTTTGTTTTCGAAAAAAAAAACAACTTTATAGATTTAAAATTAAATACAATATATTTTTCAATTAAAATAAAATATAGATTTAAAATATATAATTTCGATGTGTGATAAATTAAAATAAGATATATAAAAGTTGAATATATTATTTTGAAAACAAATATATTTAGAGAAAGAAATAATAAACGCGCGCGCAACATTAGTCAACCAAAACAAAATGGCGAGTCTGTTTTGATTCTAGGCTGTCAGGATTTTTTGCAATGCCTATGTGAAATATATTTCAAAACATAAATAAAAATATATTTTAAAATCAAAATTATATTCAGTTAAATATCGTTAAAAAATGAATATGCTTATGGTGATGCAAGGTACAAGTGAATTCCATTCTATATTTTGATTAATATTTAATTTATGTTTCACAGTAAAAAAAAAAAAATTATTTTAAATAAAGCCTCTCATTTGTTATTCTAGGTGTTCCAGAGAAGAGGGCAATTCGGAAACCCGAACGAATACTTCTTGAGGGAATGGAGTGATTACAAAAGAGGATTTGGTAATTTAGAAAAGGAATTTTGGCTTGGTATGTATACCCATTTTCATAAATATGACAATACATATTTTGCGTAAAATATGAATTTTATTAATATAATTTACTTTTGTCTCTGTCAATACTATTTTCAGCTCTTTTTAAAAACATTTAACTAATTATGCTATTTTTTCTGCCCTAATTGAAACCTTTTATAGCTATATCTCTCTCTAGTTAATTTTTTCAGATAAGATGAAATTACACAAAAATATCCACCGACCCACACCATCTAGCCACTGGTGTTTTCGTCACAGGATGCAGATTGACTAACTGCTAGATGTTTATCAACTTCTTTTTGTTCGCACTTGAACAATCTGCATCGAGCGGCACAACTTCGCTCCTCCTTTTCGCGCCACACGTTCGCCACACGGGTCCTGTCTTCAAATCTATGTTTGTCCCTTGTCCATACCAGCACGATATAACCTACGTCCGATATTTCCCACGGAGGTACGTTAAATATCGTCGCTGATTTTGTCCGGTCCGTCATCACTTCGCGCAAACATGGGTTTTACGTTGAACCCGTCGCGAAATAATCTCCTCGCACAAGCTCCCACGACGGGTCAAACACCTCGTGTACGAGACGCTTGTTAATTGTAAAGGACAACACCGTCCTCGTCTCAATTTTTGGCACTGTGCGCGCACACTTTTCTTCAATTAGTTGAAACTACTAAAGTCTCATAGTATCGAAATAATTAAGGTGGAAAGGCCCAAAGCAAGTTTTCCCTCGCTCTGTTCGCCTATATTCTACCTTTGTATCTCGAACTATTTTATCTTCTCAAATTAACTATAAGTCCATGCGACTTCCTCACCTACACACGGGACTTTTCTCCTCTGACTCGCTACACGAGTAACTGTATAGATAAGGTAGAATGGCCCATGCCAAGTTTCCCCTCGCTCTGTTCGCCAAAATTCTAACATTGTATGTAGTCCTATGTTTACCTCAATTATGAACTCACGCAATTTCCACCCTCAACCTCATTTCTCGTACTCTACACCTATAGCATAGAAAAGCCATGCCAAGTCTTCCCGTTGCCATGTCCGCCTGAAAACATATCTTAAAGTGTAGAGTTCCCCAGTCTTAATGGCCTTAAGATTTTCATCATGTGTTTATGACTCCCCTTCTCCTTGTTCACACTCCTCAATAGCATTTACCTTATAATATATTAGATGTTATTGTATATAGCCTTTTATAACTTTGATATTATCAAGAATTCCCTTAAATGTCTAATTCTCCGGTGTTGTAAAGCTGCTTGTAAATATTATTTACTTGTGTACTATACAATATTTTATTTACATAAAACTATGTCACCATAACCTTAAATAATTTCAACTATAAAATTATTTTCTCTATTCCTGGCTTCTCCAGCTTTAAGTATACTCAAACCATGTTCAGCCTTCTTCAACGGGGGCCATATGTCATAATATATACTCTTCCTGGAATAATAAAGCAAACCTACAGTCAACCCAAAGAGAGACGGGCAGCTAAAGTCCGGTCATTTAAGACACCAGCGACATTCCAAGGGGCGACCAGAGGGGCCCGTGAGTTCTCGGGACTATTAAGACAGTTGAGGATTGTATTCAACACGAACGGCCGCCCGGCTGTTGCCGGGCCCGGCGCTCTTCCTCTCTCTCTGGTTGCCTGGGTTCCTCTACCAACTTGTGGTGTGATTATTTCTCTTTCCCCACCTTAATATTATATTGCCACATAAATATAATGGCGCTCTGCCATATAAAAGATTCATGTCAGCGTGGTCAGCATATGCCTTTTTTGATTTTAATACCAACACCTGACCTTTTTATTATTTTTTCACATATATGTGTGTAGGATGTAAATATCTATTATTTTAATTAGTGAAAGGGCCGGGAAAATCAAAACATGATCATGCTTAATTACTTAATTTGCTTATAGCCATATATATTAAAGCTAGTCTTTAACGCCTTGAAAAAATAACAATATTTTTTTTACATAAGGTAAAAATATTAATTCATTTTAAAATATATTGCAGGTAACGACGTACTGAGCCAGATCACCAGCCGCGACCACTGGCAGCTACGGATCGACCTCTGGCATGTCAACGGCACCCACGTATATGCCACGTATGAGGACTTCTGGATTGAGGATGAAGCTGCCAAATATAAACTTCACTTAAGTAACTACAAGGGAACTGCGGGTAGGTTCAACTTGATGTCTAACTGTGGACGTGCAATTCCTTTCTTTTTTTCCTTTCATAATCGCTATTTGTTTTAATAAGAAGTGTTTAATATAAAATTTCCGGCTTTTCCGGGAGACTTTAGCTAGGATTTCGTTAATACAACGCGCCCACACACAGAGCCGGTCTGGTTGATGAATATCTAGAATACGTAGACACGTACAGAATGGAATGGCCGGCTAGGTCTCCTGACTTCAACCCAATATAACATCCTTGGGGCTATCTGGGGAGAAATGTATCAGTCCGGAGATACACCCGCAAAGAACTACCCACGAGTTGACAATTACTATTGAGCAAGAATGGGCTTAAATTTCAAATGAACTCCTGGACGCCCTTATTTCCATCACTAGAAGACGGTGCAAGTTTTGATTGCAGGGAAGCCAGACGTGAGCACTCCATCAATCGGCGGGCAGTGCGGGTGGAAACACACGATAATGTAATATATCTCTAGATATTTTTATTTATATTTTTTTAAATCTATTCAGTAGAGAAAGAGTGGATATGTTTGCTCGAAAAATATATTTTATATAATAAATGAATATATAATACTAGACGGGTGACCCGGGCTTCGCCCCGGGATTGACCCGTGTACATATCTACCCGAGTGATATATATTTAGATAAGATTTGTTTTTATAATTGTTTGTTATTAGCATTATCTATTTGTTTGCATCAGCATAATTTAATCTAATCTTTGATAGAGGGCGCTGTGTTCGTGAGCTAAGTAGAATAATTTGAATATATAGTTTTAATAATTGATTTATATATATTTTTAAATAGCCTATCGTGTTCCCCGTATTTTTTTTATCTATGTATGGAAATTTTGGTTTGAATTAGTGAACTACTGCGAATTTGTAGACCGGACATACAAACAAACAAACATATAAACATTCATTTATATATATATAAGATAACGAATATTATTATCATTATTATTATAATATTTTGTGTGTTCCGGAATATTATTATCAATAATATTCGTTAGGCAAACTTTCTCTCGGATAAAACCCGGGCGAAGCCGGGTACACTTCCGCTAGTATATACAGGGTGATCCAAAAGTCCCGCACAACTTTAAAAATTAATAACTCAGCGAATATTCGCGCTAGAGCAATGCGGTAAACACCATTGTGTTCAGGATGCAATGGGATTTTTTAGGGCAAATAATGTAAAATTCGAAATTGATTTTAGTTACAATTTTATTCGCCAGATGGCGCTCTACCAGAATCAGAGATTCAGCGGCCAAATTGTTTGATAAATTGAAAATTATAACTGATCGACACGTATTTTTCCTTTTTGAATACCAGGAAAGAACCCTAATAATATCAAATAACAAATTAATAAAACACCACTTCTCCAAAAGTATGAAGAATTGGTTAACGATTTTCAAATACAATCAGAGATATGTAAAATAGGTAAATGCAAATTAAAACATGTAGCAAAAAAGAAAATTGATATTTTAGATACGGTTTGTTTCTGAAGATAATAAATTTCTAATATTTTTAATTCAACTCTCACTCAGTATCGATTATATTTATTTTAATTCATTTGAAAAATATGTATCTATCTCTGATAATTTATTTTACTCTGGAATGCCGTTGTTGTTGTCGTGTCCAATAAAGAGCCTCAGATGTACCATGCATCTCCATCACATCAGCAGCAATGTCCACTATCTTGGGTGTGTAAAGCTGCTGCTCTGGGTCTATGTCAAATTTCTGCAAGGCTGCGGCCATTGCTGGACATGAGAATATGTGGGTAGGTGTAAGTTCCACACCAGGACAATTGTTGCATGCCCTATAGGTTCTTGTGCCATCTGGATGTATTGTCATCCCTTTATAGTGTTTTGTTCTAAGTCTTGTTATAGTTTTTGTCATTTTTCTCTCAGAGTTTATTTCGCATTTTGATCTTTTCTTATTTTTTTGTTTAATTATCTTGTATTCTGACAAAGAATCAGCGTCAAATAATGACATTTGTTCTTTCCTTTGGCTCAACTTTCTGGCTTCCTTTGCCAATTCAAATGCCATTTCATAACCCCCGATCCCAGCATGGGCAGGGATCTAATGTAGAATGCAGTTATTCTCCAATGGTTCCAGTTGGGTAAGTAACGAGTGTATTTTCTGTGTGATTTTAGTATTGCCCTTCTGAATTGCTTCTAGAGCGGATATGGAGTCGCTGTATATTAAAATTCCTTCTGCTTGATGCAGGGATGGTTGGTTAAGGCATACATCAAGGGCTTTCCAGATAGCTGTCAGTTCACAAGTGAAGTTTGACGAAATCTGTCCTGCTCCTTCTTTGATTTTGATGTTTGTTCCATCTTGCAGTATTATGTTAATTCCGGCCCCTCCATTACTCAGGGTAAGGTCTGAAGATCCATCTGTATATGCTGTTAAAGGGCGTGGCCTAGCATTTTTAATCAATAATTTGTACTATGAGGACATAGCCGTTAATATTCCAAACACATTAGACCTCGAAACCCAAGGTATCAAAGTCTACCTCAATCAAAACATAGCCATCAACATATACAATATGTATCACCCTCCAAACAATACATTTATTGACGATGGAACAATGGCTCAATTTCTTACAGACAACACTATTATTTTAGGTGACCTTAATGCCAAACATCAACTATGGGGATGTTCTACGCCAAACCCAAGAGGCAAAATACTATCAAACATATTTGACGACAATGCCTTCATGTGCTTAAATGATGGGAATCCTGCCCATCATTCCTACAGCTATAATACTGCACAAGCCCTTGATATAAGTTTTTACTATCCTGACATTTTCCACAAATGCAAATAGCAAATATTAAAAGGTTTTGAAAGTGATCATTTGCCTAATTTGATAGAAATTAGCACCAATACCAAAACTAGCTCAATTAAGAAAAATTATGGAACTTCAAAAAGGCTAATATGATATCTTTCGAAAACACCATTATTAAAGCAGCCAAAGTTTCAATACCAAGAGGTTATATTAAGAAATGGATTCCAAATTATACACACCAGGCAAAAAATATTCAAACACTTATAACTAAAAGAAATGAACTACAAAAAAGTGCACCCAAAACCAAACAAATTGTAGAACTGAACTGAACATTGTGATTGCAAAAATAAAAAGATTATACGTAAATGTGAAAAGGGAAAAATGGAAACAAACTTGTGAAAACCTGAACCCAAGAAACCCAAATACAAAACTTTGGAATTTGGCAAAACAAATTGGTAGAGTCCAGCCACAAACTGAAAACACAAATATGATTGAGAATACAGATGGTACACCAGCAACTAATGACAAAATTGCTGCCAATCTTTTAGGTAATTCATATCAAATAAGTAGTAAAATCAATGTTGAAAAAAGGCCCGAAAGATTATTCATGACTGTAAAAATGTCACCAGCACTCATAATATTTTCCATGAAAAAAATCAATATGAAAGAGCTAGCTTATGCATTAGAAAACACTGACCTAAACAAGACTCCTGGGCCAGATGGAATCCATGGCCGAATCATATCAAACTTGGGCAAAATTGGCAAAGAAAGACTTCTTAATGTTTTCAATAACTCCTGGAAAACTGGAAAATTGCCCCAAGACTGTAAAAATGCAACAATAATTCCCATTAAAAAACTTGACAAATCTGCTGATGACCCAAAAAACTACCGACCTATGTCCCTCACAAATATTTGCTGCAAATTAATGGAAAAAATTATATTCAGACGACTCACCTACCACCCCGACACAAGAAATCTCTTACCAGAAGAACAATATGGATTTAGGAAAGGACATGGGACAATAGTCCAACTCTTATTTTTCACACAAAAGGTAAAAGATGCACAAAACAAAAAGCCAACTAACCACACCATAGCTGCTTTTTAGACCTTACACAAGCTTTTGATAAGGTATGGAAAAACAAGTTAATTACAAAATTATACAAACATTTCAAAATTGACGGAAAAGCTATCACTTGGATAAATGATTCCCTTAAAAATATATATGTCATAATTTGTACATAACTGGATGCAAACCCGCCCAAAATGTATGCAATGTATGTTTTAAAAGATTTGAATAAAGACAAGGCTTAAGAAATCTGGGAGAGAAAGGCCCTCAAAGAGGGAGCAATCATTAGCAGGTTTTATTATCCCGGAACTCATAAAACTGAGTTCAAGAACCTAGCATTTCCTGGGACAGGTCAGCACAAGTCCAGAACAATGGATAGTAGAGACCCAATGAGAGAATAGTAGATTTTGCTAGGAACCAATGGAAATCCAGCACCCCTGGTAATCCAGCCAATCAGAACCCTGAGTAGTTTTCTTCTTAAATCGGGAACGAAGATTAGATAGTTAGCCGCTGGACAGCACCGAGTCAGGACCTTGGACAGCACCGAGTTAGGACCGTGGCGCCATAGAAATCAGCTTGGAGCAAAAATCCCATCTCCTCAATCCTCAGATAAGTCAATTCTCAATCATGGAATAGATAGTCGATAGCCAACTCCTCAACCCCTTTTTCTCCCTAGATTACTAGCCTTTTTCAACTCAATCAATCCAGTGTTTTTCGTTATTTTCCCCTGTATGCAGAACTTACAACTCAAACGACTGCGCCAACACCAATTCAATCAATTATCATCCAACTTCAAAAGATTTCGCACCGACGATACCACATATACATCAGGGTCAAATATAATGGCACTCTATCTAAAACCTTCAAATTGTACCAAGGATTACCACAAGGATCAGTCCTTAGCCCAACTCTCTTCACCCTATTTATTGCAGGCATAGAAGACAAATTTTCACATAAAACCAATATTGGACTTTTCGCTGATGACATTTTTCTATGGAGCAGCAACACTAACTAGAAAAAAGCCGAAAGAGATTTGAACAAGACTATTCTCCACCTAGAAAAATTTTCTAATAAACATAAATTAGAATTTAACCCCCAAAATTCTGAAACCTGTCTTTTTACTACCGATAAGAAACTATACAAAATAAGACCAAATATTATTCTGAAAGAACAACAATTGCAATATAATAAACATCCTAAATATCTCGGCTACGCCCTGGATCCAGAAATTAACTCCAGTAAACATATTGAAGGAGTTGTTAGAAAAGGAAGAGACCGACTAAAAATCTTGAAATATATTTCAGGAAGAGTGGAGAGCTGAAGCAACAACACTAAAATTAACTTACACATCTCTAATGAGACCTATCTTGGAATATGGATATCAAATCTATGGTACAGCATCTGAAACAAATCTAAAAACACTGGAAAGGATACAACTAAATGCACCTAGAATTATTACAGGTCTTCGAAATATCTGCCCTAATAATATTGTACTTTGCGAGGCAGACATTATGCCCTTAAAGGATAGAATAAGCTACAATCTGCCAAAATATATAAACAAAATCAAGAGTTATGAAAATAAACACAGAACTTTCAATTACATACTTATTTGGGAACCCAATATAAGACTCAAAAAAGAAGGCCCTCTCCACCTGGCCAAAAGAAATGGATTTTTTAAATATAAAGTGGAAAAATATTATTTAGCTGAAAAAAATATCTACATGCGAACCACTAACAAAATGTTATTTTTAATGCCACTTTAAACGAACCCACCAACAAACAATACCAAAATCCAGAATACTTAAAACAATTATCATTAGAAATAATTAATAAAATTCCTATAAATGCAATAACTATCTATACCGATGGTAGCAGAGACGAGTTGGGACACACTGGCAGTGGCTCTCTCATTAAACCCACAAATGGCAATGAGAAAATGAACAGAAGAAACCCAGATTTTTGCTCAATCTTCAGATCAGAACTTATAGCCATCTATGAAGTCTTAAAATCCAACAGAAATACTAAACATCACGATATATGGATTCTTACTCATAGTAGAAGTGCCATACAACACTTGAGTCACACAGGGGAACTTAGAGACAAAGTAAGCAGGAACATAATTGGTTATCTCCAAAAACTCTCAATACCTCAAAAATTCACCTTCAATGGATACCCTTACATGTTAGCATTGAAGGCAATGAAGCTGCTGATGCGCTAGCGAAAAAAGGCACAAAAGAACCCTTGCTACAGAAAAATAAACTTACTTTTAAAGAAATAGAAACAGTAGCCAAAATAAACAAGAACTGGAGGATCCCACCTAAGCACAGTTGGTACACCCTAGAAGCAGATGGCCACCCAGACCTTTCAGTCCACAAGCCGGCATGCGAAGCATGCCCTTCGCTGCTATTCTGTTCAACTCATAAAAGGCAAGTAACGGTATCCAAGCTAGTGCTTGGACATTGTACCTGGAAACACCACCTCCCAGACAACGTGTCTGGAAGGATTTCTATACCGGTGGCCTTTAATCACAGCAAAATAGGAAACTATATACTGTGTCCAGCAGGGACCGCGGGGAGGCAGCCCCCGGTCGACTCTGTTCACTCACAGCTAAGGAAAAGCTCAGCTGCCACGTCGTGGGCTTTCTCAAGAAGCTTGCTGTGATTTCTCAGCAGCTTACTCTCGATCGCGCCCCTCGCCCTCCTCTCTTCCTGCACACCCACTACCCTTGGACAATCCAAGACGTAGTGGCGTGCATTCACATCCCTTTCTCCATAGACGCAATCAGGGTTTCTCTTAATTTTAAATCTGTGGAGACTTGGGGAAGAGAGCCCATGTCCCGAACTACCCTAATGAGTTTGTGGGACATTACCTTACAGAGATACTTGGGTGTTGTTACCCCATTGAATACCTCTCTCCCCTTCACACTGTTCCTCAATCTGTCCAACCATAAGTCCTGGACGTGACCCCTGATCCTCCTATAAACTTCTTTCTTGGTCACTGGGGTCCTCAGTGATCTACCTCTAAAGCATCCTGCCTTAGCGATCCTGTCTGCGAACTCATTACCTTCGATGAGGCTGTGTCTCCTAAACCAAGGGAGCTCCGAAGCCCGCGTCATCATCTCCAGCTCCTGGATTATTTGATGCGCGAGTTGCCCTTTCTCCAGATTGATAACGACGAGGGCCGACATACAATCTGAATAGAGGCGGTCCGGGCTGAAATTCTTCTCGGCACACACTCTGAGGGCTACTCTGATCGCAACCAGCTCGGCTGAAAAGACCAATTCGTCCACTCTGAGTGCTAAACCTTCTTGGAAGATCAGCTCTCCATTAGTGTATATCACTACCCCAGCTCCAGTATTGGTTCCAGACTTACTACCATCAGTGAAAACCTCCGTGCCAATCCCTGTCGGCCCTCTAGGACTCCAATTCCACTTTGGAAACCACTGCGGAGGCTTCCTTGTGTCCCTCTTCGATTCCAGGGCCCCCGCTTAAAGTCCCAGGGCATCTTCCCTTTTCTCCCAGATCTTCTGTCTGATGGTCTCCTCCTCTAGTTTCAATCCCAGGGGAATAAGCCCAGCGAGGATCAAAAAGGCCTCACTGCTGGTAGTGCGATATCCCCCTGTGATTCTGAGTGCCGCAGTCCTCTGCACTCTCTCTAGAGTTGTTGCCACCTTCTGATCCCTGTTTCGGCGCTACCAAGCCCCGAAAGCATATAGCAAGATTGGCTCGACACAGGAGAGGCAGAGGTTCCTAAAAATAGTACCCTCCTTCTCTCTCCCCCCCCGTTGAGGGCCAACCAGGACAGGCCTGCACAACGCCTCCCTGCCTCTCGCCACCATCTCCTCCGCCTGGTATTGCCAACCCATCTTGTCATCAATGACCACCCCCAGGATGGTCATCCTATTGACCAACGCTACCCTCCGTCCTTCCATCCGGATAGCCGGCTTGTGTTTCCTTTTAGTTCTTATGTCCCTAGGCTTAAAGCTGAGGGCTTTAGTTTTGGAGACATTGAACTTAAGGCCAGAGTCATGGGCCCAGATCGAGAAAATTTGGAGAGAAGTTTCAACACACTTCTCAGCCTTCGCTCTCGAAGCAGTCTCAATGATGAGGAACTGGTCGTCAGCATAGAGAACCAGCCTGTCTCCCTCATGGAGCTCCTCCTGGAAAACGGTGTTTACCAGGATATTCCACAGAATAGGTCCGCAGCAAGAGCCCTGGGGGCAACCCCTAGCACAGTTTCTTTCCAACTTCCGCCCACCAAAACTGAGGCTAATCCGTCTATCCCTCAGGAAGTCACGAATCAAGCTGCACAAATTATCAGGACAACCCATGTCCATCAAATTTCTCATCAACTTGTTCCAGCTCATGGAGTTGAACGCGCCATCAATGTCCAGGGCCACGAAAAGAACCCAAGCACCCTTATTTAAGCCCATCTCAACCCCCTCTAACACCTCGTTCAGAGCTGTGGTTGTGGACTTCCCTTCCCTAAAACCATGTTGGAAAGAGGAAAGGAGCTCATTACTCTCTAGCCAGTGCTTCAGTCGCTGAGCTAGTAGGCTATACAGGACCTTACCTAGACACACTAGTAAAGAAAGCGGACGATAATCATTAGGAGAATTACCCTTTCTACCAGACTTTTCGAGAAGCACTACTCGGGCAACCTTCCATGCCTCAGGAAATGTACCAGTGTCCAGGCACTTATTGAATAACCTGGAAAGAAGCGATGGGTGCATCCTTACCAGGGCTTTCACGACCGTGTTATCGATCCCTTCGGGACCAGAAGATTTCCTTTTCCCGAACTTGAAAGCCGTCAGTTTCACCTCATTCTCAGAAAAGGGCGGATCCACCAAACCACAAGTGGTCAGAGAGATCTCGTCCTCTGGTTCCTCGTTTCCGAAGTGCCGATCCAAGTTGTTTTTATTTTGTCTTCTGCTTTCGAGCGAGTAGGTCTAGAACACATTCTCTCTGAATTTTCTCATTGTTGGTGGATGAAACAGCACCAGTGATTATTTTGGCCGCTTTTGCTTGAACACTGTCTAGTCTTACTTTTAGTGATGAGCTTGAGGGAGCCCAGACCGGTGTTGCATATTCCATTATCGGTCTTATTAAGGTGGTATATGTTGTTCTGAGAATTCTGGGTTTTGCTCCCCAATTTGTTCCACATAGCCTTCTCAGAATGTTTAGTTTTCTGATAGCTCTATTTGAGGTACTAATTATGTGCTATGAAAATTAAAATTCCACATAAATAATAATTAAAATAATTTTGTTGACATCTTGTCAATACATACACAGTCTGCACTATTAAAAAAAAGATAATATGCATTATATACACTATGTACAATGAATATGGCGCCTCTGCCAGCGCTGCAGAGTTTGGTGGAGAATCGCCAGTGGGTCTCCAGCGACACCACGCATTCTGCGATCTACGATGAATACGTAGATCGCGTACTTCGCCGCTTAGGAGATGGTGATGGCGTGGTCCTCGAGACCAACTGGAAAGATCCAGGACTGCAGTATCACACCTAGGTATTATGGATTTCTAATTTTATAAATTATTTGTTTGTTTATGCTTATTTTGTGGTTATATTTATGCCTTTTCCCTGGGAGTGGAGAAGACCCATAGGTTTGGTTTTATTGGGTTTATGGTCATTTGGAGTTCCATTGCCCACTTCTCCAGTCCTCTCATTGATGTCTTCAGTATCTTTTACGATTTTTCTATGCTGCTACTTGTGTGCCATATGGCTTTATCATCTGCATAACAGGCAACCTTTGTGTCTTCAGTGAGGTAAGGATGTATGTCGTTAATATATAGCAGATAGAGTAGAGGACTGAGCACAGATCCCTGAGGTACACCAGCCCATGTTCTTCCTTCCTTGGAAAATTCTCCATTGACCCGAACCTTTAACCTTCTTCCCCTTAAGAAGTCTGCAATCCAGATTAAGGTTTTTCCTCTTACTCCGATGTTGTGCAGCTTTTCACGTAATTTTCCCTCCACACTCGATCAAAAGCTGAGGTCATATCAAGGAATATAGCCGTGGTCTTCTTTGGCGGTTTTTCCCGGAAAGAATCTATTATTGATTGACAGAAGTAGAACAGTTGATCAGTTGTACAGTGCTGGGATCTATAGGCCGTTTGGTAGAAGTTTATTTTATTATTTTTTGTGAGCCAGACTATGAGCCTAGAGTGGATAATTCGTTCTGGTATTTTACAAAGTATGCTGGCGAGAGCAATTGGCCGATATTTCTTGTATTCCTTGGCATCTTTGTTTGGCTTCAGTATTGGCACTATAATTGATATCTTCCAATTCTTTGGTAGTTTCCCAGTTTGCCATGAAATGTTCAGTATTCATAGGAGTTGATTATTAGCTTTGACTTCAAAGTGTTTAATCATTTGACCAAAGATTAGATTATCTCTTGGTGACCTCTTGGATTTTTTTATTGATGAGTTTAGCTCATTCAGTGTGAAGTCTCTCGAGAAAATATCTTGTTGATGGAAGTTTCTTGCTTGTTTAACTAACTGGTTTATATTATTTTTAGAGTCCTGTCTTCATTCGTATAGTTGAGTATGGAAGTGCTTGAAAGATAATCAGCAATTATGTCAGCCATCTGTTTGTTCTTGTTCTCGCTGTTCTATTCATATCGGTTAGAGTATTGGAGGATTGGTGTTGGTTTTGATTGTTCTCTAACACTCTAATTATATTCCAGTGTTGGCTGTCCTTTCTTGGATCCATTTTTTTCGCAGAATTCTGCCATTTTTCTTGTTTGAATATCCAAATTTCTTGTTATATTTTGTGAATAATTTCAATGAGTTCCTTTCTGTTTTATTTGTTTTAAGAAGTCCATTGATATTGTCTCTCTCTCTGAAATCATTGCCTCGATGTTGTGGTCCTTCCAGTAAGGTATCCACAGGTCTTTACGTCTACCTCTAGTTATCGATGCTCTTTTGCAGCTTTTTAAATGTTCGAAGAGAATTTTTCCAAGCTTTTGTCAAGCGTTCTGTAATTCAATTTTTCGTTGCACAGTTCTTCAAGCTTTTCTGTGATTTTTTTTCAAGTCGGCTTTCCTAAAGTTCCATGTTCTTTTATTCTAATGGACATTCTCAATTTTGAAGTTTAGGGTTGTTAAAATTGGTCTGTGGTCACTGATTGCACCTCTCAGGATTTTCCATTGTGTTGTGGGTGCGATGTTGTAATTTATCGCTGTGATGTCTATTGCGGATTCTGTGCCTGTGGACTTAGGTAGATAGGTGTTCTCTCCGTTATTTAACGGTGTAAGGTCGAGGTCGGTTAGCATGTCCTCAACCTACTGACTTTTGTTATCCTGGACAGGTGATCCCCGAACTTTTGGAGTTAAAATCGCCGTGTATGATTGTGATATCCGAAGACGCTTCACTTAATGTCTCTATTGTGTGTGCCCATACAAAATTCAAAGATTTCACGAGCTGAAAGTTGGCGATTTTGAGATGCGTCAAGAATTCGCTGCATGGGTTTTCCGGCAAATTGATATTGATGAAAACTGGCTGTCGAATGTTCTGTGGACAGATGATGCTCACCTTTCTCTAAACGGAGAATTTAACATTCAAAACAGCCGCATTTAGGCAACAGAAAACCCTAGGATTTTCACAGAAATGCCACTTTACCAGCCTAGAGTTACAGTTTTGTGTGGGTTCACTTCTTTTATTATTGGGTCATTTTTCTTTGAAAAATCAATGGAAGAACTTTTAAAACCGTTTTTGTAACTGGTGAACGTTATGAGAAAAGGGTATTCCCATATTGCAGGGTAAAAGCACTAAGCGAAATAACATTCATGAAAGATGGAGGACCTCCTCATATCTCCCGAGGTGCCAAACAATTGCTGAAGGATACGTTCGGTGAAAATCGTGTGATAGGTCGCCACTTTATATACCAGTGGCCTCCAAGATCAACAGACTTGACGCCTTGCGATTTTTGTTTATGGGGATACATTAAATCGTGTGTTTATCGATGCTGGCCTACCACATTGGCCATGTTGAAGGCTTCTATCAGATGGCACGCTTTATCAATTTAACAGATATGTTATTTAATGCTGTCCATTCTGTCATTTATCGTCTGCAGGCGGTGATTGAGAATGAAGGGTGCCACATTGAGCAAGGATTGTGACCTAATACAAGAGAGAAGGCAGTTACCTCATGTGTTGTATAAGCCGCCATGTATTATATTATCTATCAATATTTTGCAGCTCTTTGTGTTGGGATATGGGGATAATAAATGCTGTCCTCACATCTTGACTCTTTTTTTTTTGTGAACAGTAATATTTTGTTTGTCATTTGCTCACATATTATGTC
Source organism: Cordylochernes scorpioides (assembly GCA_030710605.1). Taxonomy (NCBI): domain Eukaryota; kingdom Metazoa; phylum Arthropoda; class Arachnida; order Pseudoscorpiones; family Chernetidae; genus Cordylochernes; species Cordylochernes scorpioides. Next base: position 34,031,639 of record CP092884.1, on the reverse strand, counting down.
GTGCAAACCAGAGTGTTATAACTTCTCGAATAACACTGGTACACACAATTTTACCCCTTATGTTTAGTTTTTCGCTTTTCGCTCATTAGAAGAAATACATAGATAATAGATAACATAGAAATACATACATAAGAAATACATGTAGCATAAGGAATATTTTCTGTACACCAATAACTTTAGAAATATTGTGAAAAAAAATAATACAAAATGATTTTACTACCACGTTTTTCAACGCAAAAGGTCGATTTAAAATTTATTTTTATTTGAGGGGACACATTTTTAAAATTGTTAATGTATAATAAACAATGATAGCATTTGACAAGCCCATAGGATATTTGGAATAAAGTACGACAAATATATTTTGTCACTCCCCTCTATATTTCATTTGTTGGATCATGACAATTATCCAGTTAAATAGTCAAGGGTCGCCAATCAGTCAAGAAACTACACATTTCTTATAGCAAGAAATCCTATTAATAGTGCCATCATAATTTTTGGTACTATATTAACATTTCAAAAATTCGTGTATTAATATCAGCAGTGTTATTCAAACATTCAATCCATTTCACAAAACCTCATATAAAAATAAATATTTTGCTACATGTTTCAATTTGCATTTACCTATTTTACATATCTCTGATTGTATTTAAAATCGTTAAACAATTCTTCACACTTTTGGCGAAGTGGTGTTTTATTAATTTGTTATTTAATATTATTAGGGTTCTTTCCTGGTATTCAAAAAGGAAAAATACGTGTCGATCAGTTATATTTTTCAATTTATCAAACAATTTGGCCGCTGAATCTCTGATTCTGGTAGAGCGCCATCTGGCGAATAAAATTGTAACTAAAATCAATTTCGAATTTTTCATTATTTGCCATAAAAAATCCCATTGCATCCTGAATACAATGGTGTTTACCGCATTGCTCTAGCGCAAATATTCGCGGAGTTATTAATTTTTAAAGTTGTGCGGGACTTTTGGATCACCCTGTATATAGATGTGATAAAGAGTTGCTGTCGACACAATTGTGATGAGGTATCCTGTCGACTCTCGCTATAGCTGTGGTAACCGAGGGTCAAACCTGTAGTAACCGAGAGGGACAGTCAGGGCGTGGAGAGTTTTCCAGTACCTCTCTGCACTTTGGAAGACCTTTAACAGTTTTCACAGAGTACAGGCAGTCGTGGTCGAGGCAGAGTGGAAAGCTTGGGAATGTCCACACACACAAAACGAAGAGACACAGCTGTAGTAGGAAAGTTCCATGAACAGATAAAAGTCGAGCTAAGAGCAAGATGGAGTTAGAAGGGTTCTTACTGTTTTACATGGCGATCAGGTGGTCCTGGCTGCGGCCAACAAGGGCTTACGCCGACGGTGAAAGGGGTGACTGCTGACTAACTAGGCTCGGCTAAAACCGAGGTTTTTATATACCATTCCCGAGGAGGGGGGGGAGTTGGACTTTGAACGTCTGCATCCTTTGACCTTGATGGCAACGGGCTGCCAAATTCCTCTTCAGGGTTGCTGGATTTCTCTCTCGATTTTAGACGTTTTTGAACTTCTCAATCTTGCTTTAACTCAGCTCTTAATCTATTACATAGTTTTATTTATTCATCCTCAGTTTGTACAAAGTACATTACATATGGTGATGCAATGACACAGGTCAATCATGCGTATAATTATTTATAGATGTGTTTCTATATACAACATGACAATCTTGTTATAAGTAGTATACAATATAGGGTTGTTGGTTTAAATTACCATATATATATATATATATATACTAGCGGATGTGTACCCGGCTTCGCCCGGGTTTTATCCGAGTGAAAGTTTGCTTAACGAATATTATATATTATGAAGTATAATAAACAATGCTAAAGATTAGTTTTAATTATTAATCAAGATTGTGTGTGAATATGTGAGAAAGATGTAATATCGTTGTTGTTTTCTTGGCCGACTGTTTTACATATGGTGTTATCTTAAAATTGTTTGTTTTGAATATTTTTTTAGATTGAGTTGAATGAATTGCTGATTTTTTTTTTTTTTTGTATTTATATATAAATAAAATTAACTCTGTTGATTTTTTTTGTATTTTATCGATAACAGCAAAATTATGTATTTTAAAGTTAGGAAAAATATTTTGATGTTAAGCAAAACCTGCTCCATCTTGTTTTACATAAATGTTGAAAATTTGGTCGAAATTGATGCATTGTAACGAAAGTTTTTAGCGAACACCACTTATGAAATTTCCATTTATATAGAAGATATAATATAAATGAGTTTTAAAAATTGTTTTTAAAAAATGCATCGGCCGGGAATCGAACCCTGGCCGCCCGCGTGGCAGGCGAGCATTCTACCACTGAACCACCGATGCTTTAAAAAAATCAAATTGATTTATCGTCGCGACCAGTGCTGCGCCCTAGCGGTAAAAGACTGGAACTAACGCTTTTTGGTTTTTTATTTTTTAAAAAAAGCACATTAACTTTTTTAGTTTTTTTGAATATCCTATATGTTAAACGAAATCTTCAGCTACCTACATGCGAAATTCCATAATGATTGAGTCAGTAGATTTTGCGTGATGCGATAACAAACATCGATTTCGCATTTCATTTTTATATATATAAGGATATGGTAATTTAAAAATTATAAACACCTGTGTAAATACTCACCATCTCTTCTTACACCCCCTAATCTAATATGGACTTTTTATCATTGTACCCAATCCTCCTTTAATCAATTCAACTTTGTATGTATCGTTTTTGAGTGTTCAATTAAATAAAGAGGTACATCTAGAGGGAACGTAGAAACCAAAAGGGCTTACCCCGCAGACAATGAGTTCAATCACCCCGTCCACGCGGCGCCAATAAAATGACGTAAACAGGGCTTACCCGCAACCAAATAAGGTAAACCGCCCATTCGACGCCATGGTGCCAGACGTCCGGTGACGTAACACGTGTGCATATAAAAAGGAGGTTGCCTCGCAGCCAAGGATTCAGTCAGTTAATTAGATGCCAGATAGCAGACAGCAGTAGCAGGTAGATCGTTAGTGGATGGCCCGCCGACCGCAACTTGGACTCTTCGTTCCCTCTCTCTGATGCCTCGGCTTCCCCTGTGATTCTTCTCTGTGTGCCTTACCACTCACCACCATCACGCTGTGCAATCATCATCATTCCCCACGACTCAATACAACAGACCAGATCACCGAAATACCACATATATATATATATTACGATTAGAATTTTTTTGTGTGTTTGATTGTTGAAAAGAGGTGCAGTCGTGGAAATGTAAAGATAATTATTTACCTTTCAAGCAGATTTTTATTTTGAATCACTTGAAGCAAATACACATAAAATTATTTTTATCACAGGAATATAGAATTTATACAATGAATTCTATAATCGTGATTTTCATTAGAAAAGGAAGGGTTAACTATACATTATATATATATATATATATATATATATTCAGAAAATATGCATATATTGGATTTATAAATATTTTTATTATTCCGATATTTCGAGGGGCTACTCGCCTCTATTTATCGAGGATGTTTGTGTTTCTCGCTAAAACACGTGAGAACGCCTGTATCACTCTGTGTCTTAGTGAGAAACACAAACATCCTCGATAAATAGAGGCGAGTAGCCCTTCGAAATATCGGAATAATAAAAATATTTATAAATCCAATATATGCATATTTTCTTAATATAATTTTAAATATGGATTTCTCAATCTTCAAAATAAATATATATATAAGTCTATAGTTGATTTGGCATCTTGAAATTCACCTCAGAAATTAATATACACTGCGTGACATTGAAAATGGAACACCAAGAAATATTGGCCAGAAAATTATGCAAATTACAGGGTAGACGCGCCTAACCGAGTTATGCAAATGATGTAAAATGCGCTGCTCTCGTGCGCACATGGAGTAAGATATAAGGGAAGGAACTTGCAGAAAGGACAGTATTCGTGTCGTTATTTCTTCAAGGAAAATCATTGTAGAAATTTTGTTCTTGTGTCAAAAGACACGTGTAATAACAGAGAATGCCAGGTCATCGTAAACGGAGGCAGTTCAAGCAGACAGACGCTTTTACGAGGGGCATGGTGATCGGACTGAAAAGGGCAGGTTGGTCCATACGTCAAATCGCAGCTGATACACACCTTGGTGCGTCCACGGTGCACCGACTGTGGAGAAGATGGTTGGAACAAGGAAATGTGGCAATTTATAGGAATGTCTGTGCAACCAGAGTGACGTCAGCACGTGTGGATCGGCGTATCCTTCGACAAGCAGTGGCGGCCCCACAAGCCACTTGTACCGCCATCCTGCAACATGTGCAAGACACCCTAGATCATTCCAACTCGACCAGAACCATTTCCCGTCGATTGGTTGCTAATGGCTTGCACTCATTCCGTCCGCTAAGAAGACTGCCATTGACCCCACCGAATAGGCGCCAACGTTTGGAATGGTGCCGGGCTAGATCGACGTGGATGACGGAATGGCACAGGGTCGTGTTCTCAGATGAGTCGCGTTTCTGCTTGTCCAGTGATAGTCGCCGTGTACGCGTGTGGCGTCGACGTGGAGAAAGGTCCAATCCGGCAGCAATTGTGGAACGCCCCACCGTGCGACAACGTGGAATCATGGTTTGGGGCGCAATCGCGTATGATTCCAGGTCACCTTTACTTCATATTCAGGGCACTATGACGGCCCAACGATACGTTGATGATGTGCTGCGACCGGTGACACTCCCCTACCTTCAGGGGGTACCCAATGCCCTTTATCAACAGGATAACGCCCGACCGCACACTGCTCGCATTAGCCAACAAGCTCTGCAAGATGTACAGATGCTTCCCTGGCCACCGTACTCTCCTGATCTCTCACCAATCGAGCACGTCTGGGACATCATTGGACGCCGTTTGCATGCCTTGCCACAGCCGCGTTCAGAAGACGAACTGTGGCAAATGGTTGAGAGGAAATGGAGAGCCATCCCTCAGGACGCCATCCGTACTCTGATTGACTCTCTACCTAGACGTGTTGCTGCGTGCATCGCCGTCCGCGGTGGTCCTACTTGCTACTAAGCCGACGCCGTTCTCGCTCTGTATTATGACTATCATTTTGAAATAAAGATCACTTATTGTTCGTCCCTGTCTCTCTCTCTGTCTGCCGAGTTTCATCACTTTCTGGCCACTATTTCTTGGTGTTACATTTTCAAAGTCACGCAGTGTATAACTAATATATCATATAACATGCGAAAGGATTTTATTCGTGTACCAGGAGAGACGCTTCACCCGTTTAAAATGCATTGAAACAATAAATATTTGGACATCATCCCAATACAGAACGTTAAGCTGGTGATGAAGAATGTGCCACAACACTAGGGTTAGCCATTTCAGAAAAGAACCAACCTATATACCATGCTTTCGTGCTATGATCCATATCAGTACAGGGTAGCCTTTGTCTTAATTTGACAAAACTTGGAATTTTAGTTTGATTTTATGTCTATTCTAACATACTTATTAAATTATCCGTGTAAATTTGGTTCATAAATTTTTCACTTATTCGTTGTTTTCAATTCTGTTGTCAGGGCTCGTGAAAATGAACGCACAACTGACGTCGTGTTGCACAGGGCGAGAATGATAACGGCAGACATTGTTTTAGCGACTAGTTTCGAGCAGAAGACCGTTTACGATACCGTGAAACGTCACAAAGAGATAGGAGGGACTGTGGGCCCTCCTCGAAACTGTCGTCTCAACTAATGTGACAACGCCAGAGAAAATTATAATTGTTTATGCTGTCAGATTTAAAGAAATCCGTGGCTTTCGGTGCGAAAAATGGCGCAGGAGTTCGGTATCATCGATTTAAACGCCCGATTCACACTCAAGAATAAGTTGAGGCTGCAAAGATATAATTTAGGCCGCGTTCACTTTTGAACGAAACAATGAAGTAAAGCAATTCGAGAAAATTCTCCGTTTGTGCTCGCTTTTTAAGAGTGCCTAACGGATGAGAATATTCTCACAGTCAATCGCTCCATTTCTTCCAAACCACCATCAGCTGCTCAAGAAGGAACAATAGAAGACCATTGCTACGAGGGCCATCAGTCGCGTCCATTCGCAGCACTTTAGCCCAGATGGATTCGTGCTTCAGCAAGACTGGGGGCCGGCGCACTCCACCAATTCGGTAATCGCCGTCTGTGAGGAGCTGTTTCCAGGATTTTGAGACGATACCTCTGGCCTTCAACACCCAGACCGATGAAATATTTTATGTGGTCCACCTTAGAGCAAAATATCTCGGGAACACGATACATCTTCGCGGACTGTTTGAAAACGACTTTGACGAGAGCCTAGGACGAGATTAGGGTGGAAGAGTGTTAAAGCATCATAGGAAATATTCATAAGAAGACTGAATAACACTTTTTTTATAATTATATAATATTCCATTCATTTAATTTAATTATAAGATGGTAAATTATTATTCTCGTCTAGTTTTCGAATTTAATTGTTCGTGCGGTATTAAATACGGTTGAAATATTTTTAAATTACTGACCTTTTATTGCCTCCTGTATGTTCCAAATTATGCATCATTATGATAAAAAAAATACAAAATTTATTAAAATAGAACTGTTTGTTAAGATAACATTTTGAGAATAGTCGCAAGTTATTTTAAATATAATATAAATGATCAAATTATGTGTTACAGGAGACGCCTTAAGTGAAATTCACAACGGGAAGAAATGGTCCACCACAGACCAAGATAATGACACCTATAATACTAGCTGCTCTGCGTTGTTCAAGGGTGCGTGGTGGCACGGCGCGTGCCACCATGCCAACCTCAACGGCATCAACTACAACGGTCCGCATGAATCCTTCGCTGACGGCATCGACTGGCAGCCCTTCGCCGGGTACCACATGTCTCTGGCGAAGACTGAAATGAAAATTAGACCCCATAATATGAATTTCAAGTAAAAATAATAGAAGATTCTATTAGATACAGAACCCTATTGAGTACTTATCCATAATAAAAATATATTTCAAATTATAAAAAAAATCACTTTGATATTTTTATTTTCGTAGATATCTATTCTTTTCACATTTTCAAAAATTGCATCATATCTCCAAAATATAATTTTAAATATATCATTTTTTCAAATACACACATACAAAATAGAAAATTAAATATCACATCAGCGCAAATATTCAGTGTTTCACACACTTAAATATATCAAATATTATTTGAAAATGTAACCCATTAAAGTAGTGTATATGTAAACTGAAGCAACGCACAAAAAGAATTCAAAAAATGAACCGATTATAATTGATAAACAAGAATATAACTGTTACTGTTTATTATTCTGCTCTTTTTGGGATGTATTTATAAAAAAGTTGCAAATTGTAAGAACAATGAAATAGAGAATAATCTTATATATTTTCCTAATACAGTTGTTTAAATTTATATTTTGATTTTGTAATTATTATTATTATCTTAAATTCATAGAAGCATTTTCTAGCATGCATATTCAATCTTTTTATCATCATCACTTTAGTTTTGTTTACATTATGAATATAGTTTAGTAGGCAAATAGGTTTAGTAACAGTAGATTTCTTTCTTTGCTTTGTTCCCTTTTTTAAGCAATAAATTAAATTGGAATAAGGCGTTATATTCAATTCAAGCATAAGGAAACATCATTGATTCATTTTGCAACAAGTGAAAACCATAAGCCTATTCAACTACACATTTTCATACATTGGTCCCTCGAGCCAGATAAAAGCCTGATAAGTTAAGTCAACCTCATGGATCCCGAAACTGAAATAAGAAGAATCAAAAGACTAGGTCTTAATTTAGAAAAATTGGCAAAGGAGATAGAAGAAAATGCGGCCCATTGTGTTGAACTCGATGCAATATTAAAAAAGATCCTGAAGATTAAACAGCAGTTAGAGCAAGCATATGAATATTTTATAGGGATAAGGGACACAGACGAACTTTTATTACAAATAGAGGAAGTAACAGATAAATACTGTAAACTAGAGGTGAAACTTCTTCGTTTTACTCAACATATTCACAATAATGCAAATTTACCTTTAAGTAACAATGCAGTTAATAAGAATTATGCTAATTTGCCTAAGTTAGAACTACCTTTTTTTTATGGAAAATTAGAAAATTGGATTTCGTTTTCTAATGTTTTTAAAACTACTATTATTGATAATAGTCAATTAACAAACATAGTTAAATTACAGTATTTGAAGACTTGTCTGAAAGGAAAGGCTTTAATACTTGTTAATCATATACCAATAACAGAAAATAATTTTGTTTTGGCTTGGGATATATTGGAAAAAAGATATGACAATAAAAGGGATTTGATATTTAACCTAATACAAAGAATAATAGATCTACCTAAGCTAACAATAGAATCATCCACACAACTTCTATTTTTGGTAGATAATTCATATGAAATCATTAGATCTCTTGAAACCCTTGGTTATAAACTAGGTGAACTTAGTGATATTATAATTGGGAAAATCCTGAGTGATAAACTAGACAAAACAACAAAGCGCAGCTGGAACATGACTGTTGACAATAATCACATACACGCTTGTTCAGAATTATTGAAATTTATAGAAACCTATGCAAAGGCGCTTAATACAAGTGAAACTGAAAGGGGATTGCCCCTAATCAAACGCTCCATGAAATTGCAAGTACACAATCTAACAAAGGCCAATTGTTTTCTATGTCAACAGGAGCATGGAATCTATCTATGCCCAACTTTTTTAGACATGGAGCCATTAGAGAGAAGGAGAAAGGTTAAACAACTCAAGTTATGTTTCAATTGTTTAAGAAACAATTATTCGGTAAATCAATGTAGATCAGAATTCAAATGTAGAAAGTGTCAAGGAAAACATAACACATTGATTCACATTGATGCCAACATTCATCAGTTTATGGAACATACAGTAGGAATTCCTGCAATTGAAGAACCAGATAAAAACCAAGCTGAGTCAAGTGTAAAGGAAAACAATGATGCTTTGGGCGTGACCTCCATTCATAACACCACCTGTTTGATGTCTAACCAAGAGGACTCGTTCGTATTATTGTCTACAGCAACAATTATGGTGATGAACCATCAAGGTAAATATCAGCCTTGTAGAGCTTTAATAGATACAGCCAGTCAAGCCACACTAATAACTCGGGACTGTTTGAAGAAACTGAATTTGGAACCTTCTAGGACAAGAGTAGAATTAACCAGAATAGGAGGACAGATTTTGGACAGACCCAATGGAGTAATAAATCTCAATTTTACATCCCATTTCAAAATGTCCAGAATTTTTAAAACTAATGCTCTTGTTGTGGATAAGGTGACAAGTTATAAGCCATATTTAAATTTGAAGAACATCAATTTGATCATTTACAAGGCCTGCAACTAGCTGATCCACAATATCAATATACCGCACCAATTGACATATTGCTAGGTGCAGATATTGCTTTTTCTCTATTCAAGCGAGCCATCAAATATGGGCATGAAGGTCAACCAAAGGCAATCAAAACACTATTGGGATGGTTGCTCTTTGGAGAAATTAAAACCTTCAAAAGAAATCCAGAAACTATCAAAAACTGCACACGTTCAATTGTACGCTCAATAATTGGGAACCAATATTTTCCTTATGGGAAGAAGAACTCAAAACCCAACCTGATCCATTTGAAGATGATTTCAATGAAATTCATTTTGAGACAACTCATGAAAGAGAAACATCTGGTAGATACATAGTAAGATTGCCCTTTAAGGACCCCAGTTTACTTGGAGAATCAAAACCTCAAGCCATTAACTGTTTTTTGAGAATGGAGCAAATCTTGAAACAACAGCCCCAGGTATATCACACCTACAAGGATTTCATGCAAGAATACCTGGTTTTAGGCCACATGAATGAGGTGAAGGGAAATGGAAATGATCACAAGGCATTTTACCTTCCTCATCATCCTATAATCAAAGAAAAAAGCTCTACCACAAAATTGCGAGTTGTAATCAACGCTTCTGCAAAAACAACAACAGGTTATTCTTTAGAAGATATTTTACATACAGGACCCAAGCTTCAAAAGGACATTTTCCCTTTGTTGTTAAGATTCCAATCTCACCCTATCGCTATATCTGCAGATATCACCAAGATGTACAGGCAGATTTTAGTTCACCCAGAAGATACTCGGTATCAACGAATCATTTGGAGAGATGAATCAGGTCAAGGTTTAAAAGAGTATGAACTTAAAACCTTGACATACAGAACATCTTGTGTACCATTCTTGGCCATCAGGGTATTGAAACAACTGGCTCATGATGAACAAATTAGGTTTCCAACGGCAGAAGCCATTCTTAAATCAGATTTTTATGTGGATGACTTGTTGACTGGTTGTGAAACAATAGAAAATGGGCGCAAACTTATAAGAGAATTAGACCAATTGCTGCAAGCAGGCGGTTTTAAATTACGACAATGGGCTTCCAATAAACCTACCATATTGGACACACTTCAAGAAACAGACAAATCAACCTTCTATGCTAATGTTGACAGGGATAATACATTGGGACTAAATTTATTGGGCATAAATTGGAACCCGAGGAGTGATGAAATAGGATTGAGGAAAATAAAAATAATCAAAAATGCCCCAACTAAGCGAAATATCTTATCCCAAATGGCAAAAATATATGACCCCCTTGGTTGGTTTGCGCCAGTGATGCTTAAAATCAAGTTGATGATTCAGACATTATGGGCTGCAAAACTAACATGGGATGAGCCCATTCCAGTTAGATTACAAGAATCGTGGAAGGCATTACAAAATGATCTAGCATCATTACACCAGGTACAGATTCCTCGATGGATAGGACTGTTTTAGCCTGCAACTTATGAGATACATGGATTTGCTGATGCCTCACAAAGGGCATATGCTGCAATGGTTTATATCAAGATAATACATAATTCTTCAATACATGAGGTATATCTATTGGCAGCGAAAACCCGAGTAGCTACTTTGAAAACCACAACGACTCCACGCATGGAATTGTGTGCATCGCTATTGCTAGCTCAGCTGACTAGACTCGTGTGTAAGGCTATGTCGTTGAATATAAACAAGGTTACATTGTGGTCAGATTCCTCCATAGTGCTGAGTTGGTTGGCTTCAGAGCATAACAGATGGAAACCCAATGTTTCTAATCGGGTAAAGGATATACAAGAACTAGTACCATGTCGTTGAATGCACGTCAAAGGAGAAGACAATCCTGCTGATCTTGCATCCAGGGGAATATCATTGGATCAACTGCTCGATCTTGAGTTATGGTGGCACGGTCCACCATGGTTGAAAACAACATCACAACCCTATAACGACGCTATACCAGTGATAAATGAGAAATGTTTAAGTGAACAAAGAATTAAGACCAACTTATTTGTCAAAAAGAACATATCTTATCTATTCATAACAAGATATTCATCATTGAACAAATTAAAAAGGATAACAGGATGGATTTTTCGTTTCTTCTATAATTGTCGAAAACTTCTCAAAAGGGAAAAATCCGGAGCATTGTCAATTGAAGAAATTGAGACCTCTTTCAACAGAATTATTCGATGTGCTCAACAAGAGGATTATTACATTGATTTGAAACAATTAGAGGCCTTTCAACCTTTAAGTGGGAAAAGTCCTTTAATAAAATTGAATCCTTTTCTTGAGATAAAGGTGGATTACTCAGAGTGGGTGGACAATTAAATAATGCCCTTTTGAGTTTTGATCAAAAACATCCAATTATTTTACCTAAGGCACATTATATTACTCAATTAGTAATAAGACATTATCATGAGAGACTATTACATGCGGGTGTACAATTAACTCTATCCGCCATCAGAGAAAAATATTGGATACCATCTGGACGATGTCTAGTAAAACAAATTCTGTTTATGGTAGAAGAGATATAGCCACGTTTGAAGTGTAAAAGGGAGATCAAGAGGAAAGTGGTGAGTTTCTTTATTGAGCTGTACACAAGCTTTCGGACGTCACCCGTCCTTCATCAGGTGTTGACATGAATAAGAAGGAGATGCTATATTTATAAGCGACAGTTTAAAAGTATTAAAAATATTAAAAACAATCTGATGCACGCCCGCGAGAGCACATGCTAATAACAAAATATTTTCAATTTTACTCTGTATAAATTACATTTTGAGTCCGTACAAAGAATATCAGCCCGTTGAAAATCTGTATACCTAAGACGAAGTGAGAAAGGCGGACAACGAGAGGCGAAGACAAAAGCAAGAAAAAACAACAATAAAAATAAAAAATAAAAATAAAAAATCAGCGGAATAAAGATAAAGTTAAAAGTTACGAAGAAGGTGTATCTGAGGTAGAATAAAAAATGAATACCCTCGAATTCAACAGCCGTTCCTTTCTACAGATACGAGGCTCCCCTATGGGCAGTCCTCTCTCCACAATCGCAGCGGAGATTGTCATGCTAGGGCTGGACCAATGGCTGATGTCCAAGGATCATTTGGGGGTTGTTACTTGGTTACGTTACGTAGACGACATTTTCTGCCTGCATCGAGATACCGATCATTCGCCCATTCTCTCCGCTCTAAACTCTTACCATCCGGATCTACTTTTTACACACAACCCGTCCCGCTCTAACTGTATTCCATTTTTAGACATTTTAATTATTAACACCGACGTTAAATTCCACACAACGGTCTTTCGCAAACCTGGCTTTACCCCCTCGTACCTACATTTTTCATCCCACGCCCCCGTCTCCCACAAGATCACCACCGTCCGAACTCTTTCCAAACGTATCTACACCCACTGTTCCCTCCCTTTCTTTAACAATATCGAGAGGCGTACGGTCTACTCGCATCTCCTGTCCGCGGGCTATCCACGCAGTTTTATCGACCGGCATTTTTTCACACCCAACCAAAAAAGAACCACACCTCCTGTATTTAAAAGCACCTGCGTCCTCCCATACTCCACCACGAATTCCGGTATTGGTTCCTTTTTACGTAAATACGGCATTCGCACTTTTTACAAGTGCACACCTTCCCTTCACACCTTCTTAAGACATCCTATCACAAAAAGCTCCGCCAAACGTAACCCCCAATCCCTTTCCAACGCCGTTTACAAAATTCCCTGTAACGATTGTGATTTACACTACATTGGAGAAACAGGCCGAACAATCGCCATCAGAGCCAGTGAACACGCCCGTAACATCCGCTCGAAAGACAAAAAATCGCTCATATACCAACATATCGCCGAGTCCGGACATTCCTTCAATCTCGACAACACAACCCCCATTTATAGCGATATAGCAAACAAATACCAACGCTTAGTTCTAGAGGCCCTTGTTTCTAATACTACCCCCAGCCTCAACAGAAAGATTGACCTCCCGCCCCAATATTCTGTTTTTTATTCTACCTCAGATACACCTTCTTCGTAACTTTTAACTTTATCTTTATTCCGCTGATTTTTTATTTTTATTTTTTATTTTTATTGTTGTTTTTTCTTGCTTTTGTCTTCGCCTCTCGTTGTCCGCCTTTCTCACTTCGTCTTAGGTATACAGATTTTCAACGGGCTGATATTCTTTGTACGGACTCAAAATGTAATTTATACAGAGTAAAATTGAAAATATTTTGTTATTAGCATGTGCTCTCGCGGGCGTGCATCAGATTGTTTTTAATATTTTTAATACTTTTAAACTGTCGCTTATAAATATAGCATCTCCTTCTTATTCATGTCAACACCTGATGAAGGACGGGTGACGTCCGAAAGCTTGTGTACAGCTCAATAAAGAAACTCACCACTTTCCTCTTGATCTCCCTTTTACAAATTCTGTTTAAATGCATTAAATGCGCTAGATTTAGAACAAAGGCTGTACAACAACTGATGGGCAATTTGCCGACATCACGGACCAATTGGACAAGACCATTCACTAAAACAGGAATTGATTTTGCTGGACCAGTGATTGTGAAAACATCGAATTTGAGAAACGCAAGATGTGATAAGGCATATATTGCATTATTTATCTGCATGTTCTCTAAAGCCATACACATAGAACTCATTTCCAACTTAACAACAGAAGCCTTCCTGGCTGCTCTTCGGAGATTTATTGGCCGTAGAGGTCGACCGGCAGAAATAAACACTGATAATGCAACTAATTTTGTCGGAGCTTACAAAAACTTAAGAAAGTTATTCAATTCAAACATTCATGACTTTGCTTCTTCAGAAGAGATCAAATGGAACTTTATACCTCCATCCTCACCTCATTTCGGAGGACTATGGGAGGCAGGAATAAAATCTGTAAAGTATCATCTACGTAGAATCGTGGGTAAAACTAAATTAACATTTGAAGAATTAACAACTGTGCTAACCCAAATAGAGTCATGTCTAAATTCAAGACCATTGTGCCCTCTAACTGATGACCCTGAAGACTTGAATGCGTTGACGGCAGGACATTTCCTCATTGGAATGCCATTGACTGCAGTCCCATCCCTAGTTAGAGAAGGCGGTTCCAGTCTTAAAGGAAGATGGCAATTGGTTGAACAGATCAAGACAGACTTTTGGAAAAGATGGTCATGTGAGTATTTTTACAGACTACAGAACAGACCAAAATGGTTGAAACCAGTGGACAACATCAAGATTGGAACATTGGTTTTGTTAAAAGAGGACAACCTTCCTCCTCTCAAATGGAGAATGGGACGGATCAATCAGGTGTATCCAGGAGAGGATGGGTTGGTACGCGTGGTTTCAGTCAAGACGGCGGATGGAGACCTCAGAAGAGCTGTGGCCAAAGTTTGTCCTCTTCCACTTGACTGTCCTACTAGCTAGACTTGAATCTTGGTTTGCTGATTTTTCTTTTCTGTCTACTCCTGTCATTATCAAAATGTTGATATTGTAATATCAAAGGGGGGGAGGATGTTTAAATTTATATTTTGATTTTGTAATTATCATTATTATCTTAAATTCATAGAAGCATTTTCTAGCATGCATATTCAATCTTTTTATCATCATCACTTTAGTTTTGTTTACATTATGAATATAGTTCAGTTAGCAAATAGGTTTAGTAACAGTAGATTTCTTTCTTTGCTTTGTTCCCTTTTTTAAGCAATAAATTAAATTGGAATAAGGCGTCATATTCAATTCAATTCAAGCATAAGGAAACATCATTGATTCATTTTGCAACAAGTGAAAACCATAAGCCTATTCAACTACACATTTTCAACAGTAATCAATATTTAAATAAGCAACTACACGCATATTAAAATATTTATATTTAAAAAAAAATGATAAAAATAATAAAATAAAAACTCAAAGCACACGATTCAATATTTATAATTTCAATTATAATCGAATATCATTTTAAATCTTTATTTTAAAACGCCTAATTCACTTTTAATATAAAATTTGTTTACATGTTTTCAATTTAATAATCGTTTCATTATTCAATAAACCCACAGTTATATATAGCCATATAGCCAATTAAAGCATTAATAATGATAAAATCAAAACACTCTTTCGCATTTAATTTTTTTTTTATAATTAATTATTTACTTTATATTTTATCATTCAAATTATATCACAATAAAATATAATATTCATTTTATGTCAATCCACCATTTATTTAATTGTACCATAAATATTTTAATTGTTTTTAATTGATTAAAATAATCGAATTTTTTCAAATGGTGAAATAAAGGAAAGATCCTTCTCGAAGTTTCCACAGAGGGCAGGGTTGAAGTATGGCGTGATCGTAGCGAGCCAATAGGAGAGCGCCATTTAGGTGTCGGCAAATTATTTTAAATTTTTAAAAGTCGCAATAATTATCTCAGCTCACTCAAGTCATCCACCAGCACACCTGGATCGACGCGGCACCAATTTTTATCAACAAAACTGAACGACCAAAAGATTGACGACCAACCCTAACGTCGTCTGATTACCGAGCCGAGATCCTATCGAATTTCTGCCACAACCTCGATTGATCCACCATTTTCCCCCGACTTCTGTGGACACTTCTGGAATCCACAGGATATGGTTTTACTTTTAAAAGAGTAGTTATTCTCATCATTGCCTAGTGCGGGGAAAAACATCACCATCTATCCCACACAACGGTCCTCCTACCACTCACCAGTCGCGACTGCACAAAAATACCATACAGCAAGTGTCGGCTTGCTCCACCCCCATAAAGAAGAACCCAGAAGAGGGATAAATTACTAGATATATATATTATATATCTAGAAATATTATATAATCTAAAACCTCAAATATTTCTATATTTTTAAAAAATATATATTTTATTTTATTCATTGATAATTTTATTTTTTTTTGTTATCATCGTTTTTAGAAAGACTTTCAGTTTAGTTATATAGTTTTGTTGTAAATATGCGTAGTTAACATATCAATCATTTTAAATCACTAATATAGGATTAACTTTATAAATTCTATATAATGTGAAAATAGCTAATGTGTAATCTTTCCTCAAGTAATTGAAAATAAAAGCTACTTGACGGTAATTATCTTTTTTTTATCACGACTGCACCTCAACCCTTTATCTTATCGATCCTTTGTCTTATCAAGCCTTATCTAACAACAACAAAAATATTCATAACATATATATATATATATATGGTAATTTAAACCAACAACCCCATACTGTGTATATAACTTATAATAAGATTGTCATGTTGTATATAGAAACACATCTATAAATAATTATGCGCATGATTAATCTGTGTCATTGCATCGCCCTATGTAATGTAATTTGTACAAAGTGGATAAATAAATAAAATCTGTAATAGATTTAAGAGTTGAGCTAGGGCAGATGCATGGCAGTATTGCCAAAACAACAGAGTCTAAAGATGGAAGTCATAAATCAGGTAGATTCACAATTCCCACGACAGGCCACCCACACTGTCACATGTGGTGGAATGCAGAGACCCCTCTCACACCTCGACAGGTAAAGGCGCCCTTTCTCAAACGCCCCTGTCACATAAGGTCCCCCCCCCCGTCTTTTAACCTATAAATACATCACTTTTACAGGGACTTGACAGTTCAGTTCAGTTGAGTTTAGTTCACCCTCAACGCAAGCTCACGTCGGTTGTCACCAAGGTCCTTCTCATTCACCATGTAGACTTGTAAGGACTCTTCTATCTCCATCTTTCGCTTCTAGCTCAACTTTTATCTGTTAACGGAACTGTCTTAGTGCAATTGTGTCTTCGTTTTTTGTGTGGACATCCCCAAACTTCCCACTCTGCCTCGACCACGACTGCCTGTATTTTGTGAGAACTTTTAAAGGTCTTCCAAGATGCAGAGAGGTACTGGAAAACTCTACGCAAGGCTTACCAGAACTTCAACTTATCTCAGTAGTCGACATCAAACTCAACAAATTATTACAGTGAGTCGACAAGATCTCTTATTACAGTGAGTCGACAGGATCTCTACAAAAGCTACTGGAATTCTCATCTCTCATTACATGAGTCGACAGGATGACCAAAACGAAGGATGACACAACTAAGAGGTAAGAAGACTGTTCAGATAGGAAGCGAGAAAGAGCAAAGATGGAGGAACAAACCCGCCAGTCAAACGAAACAACCAAGCAATCTCTCCCCCCAACAAGAGACGATATTTACGGAAGAAACGCCGCCCCAACGGACTTCCGCATACCCGCTAACCGATCGCCAACGCCGGGAGCAAGCTGACCGCGCCAACGACAGCCGAACTTCCCACACGACATGGAAACCGAGCAGCGATGTGGTCCAAACCCTGTGACAAGTTCTACACCTTCGACCTGACATCGTCGATACAATGTTCAAGACAACAAGCGACAAACAACGTTACAGAAGTTACAAGCTTCTACAAGCTTTACATGGAGCGACTTCCCCGACAGCAGGACGACCACCAAAGACCAAGTCCCCTGACTGAACTTTCATCCAAATTGTAAGTTTTTAAAAACCTACCTTAACCTTATCCGCAACTTCACAACTTGATTCCCTATAAATTTTTGTATTTATATTTTAACTTTAAGCATTTTAAATCAAATTTTTACCTTTTTTATATCATTTTTTATTCATTATTTAAAACTTTCACACTCTCATTTATCAAATTTACTTTAATTTTTAATCAAATTATAAATTTCAAGTTATTACTCTCAATTTTACTTTTAAAAAAAATAAATTCGCCCATCACGCTTTTTTACCATTTTTACTAATCTTACATGTCGTTCTTAAATTTATCTAAAATGGTACTATCCAAATCTACAACTTGAAAAAAAAAATCATTATTATTATTTTTTAAAAAATCTTATTCATCATCATTCTCAACTTATTTTTGTTTTACTTATTAATTATCTTTATACCAAAAGACCAATATCTTTATCAATTCTTAAAATTTTGGTAATGTTCACCATTTTAAGTAAGCGCCCAATTTAAATTATTTGTAACTCTCACGACATTGTCCTTTTACAAGAATCATTTTAACGCTACCATAATCAACGATTTGAAAAATATATTCAAATCTTAAATGTAAATTAGCATAGGTGAAACGCATTTTTTTTTAATTGCAAAAATCGGAAGATACAATATCTTCAAAAACGCCACTAGGGAAAACAACTATCTTTCCCAAAACAAGTTAAAATTAACGATTCACTCCACTTCACCGCCAGTAGCTAATTTAAGTTACAGCCTTCCAAAACGATTACAATCGTTAATATTCGAGGATAAATACACTCCCTCATCTTTCCTTTTACATGCATATTTAATTATCAACAAATCTCTCTCAACAAACGTTACAACACTCACACATCACTTTATCCAATTGGCAACAATTATTTGTGCGCGACTTAACACACAAATCCAAATCTTGAGCCACACAAGCTCCACTTAGCTCTATATCGCGCGTCGCCACAATAAAATAATTTCACATTAAGCATGCCATATCCACTAACAGTCAAATATTCTCTCGATGTGTTTTATACAACAACCACCCATGACTTTATTAAATTTGTTATTCATGGTGAAACAGGTTAGATTTGTACCAAACTAAGACTTCACGTGACACCTTTTTATTCACATTTCTCACTTCGTGTCACAGTGCCACACTACAAAACTTTTTCACTTTTCAGGCCAAAGACGCCCTTCACGCTTGTGACACCACAAATCACCTCAAAGCGTGTCCACGTCGAAAGTCATATCTTTCACTCACTTCTAGCCTGAAATCATCGTATAACATTTTTACTAAGTCTCAACAACTACGAACACCGAGAAAATCATATCTTTCAATTATAACAGAAAATTGCCAACCTCGACAAAAGAGAGAGAAAGTCAGTTTCGAGTAACTCTCAAACATAGCAAGCCATCCCACATGTGTGACCACCCCAAAAATAGAATTTCCGTGAAAAAAAAAGATGAAGTGGACGCCCTTTATGACCTCACTCCCTTGGTCACTACTATCTTTTGAGAATATCTTTGGACATGCCCTCTCTTCCCCCTCAAGGCAGATCTTCTTAACCGCTAGCTTCATGACGCCATTTTGAACACATGTGTCACACTACTCATTTAGATTTCCTCGAGAATCTCACAAATCTCACCAACGAGATATCACAACACAACATACATTAAACATTTTACATGTTAATTGATAACACCAATTAAAACAATTTGGTTAAGTCTTACATAGACTTTTTAACGCGAAAGAGAAATCATTCTCTACATACCAGCATTGAGGACAAACGAAAAGATGATTTCACGTATTCCCAGTTTCAGAGTCATAGAAACACCGATGTTACCAATGGGATATAATCTAGTCACACACCACAACTGTAACTTCTCGTCAAAAGAGACAATTTTTGTTCAATTTTACACTACTTAAAATTTATCCAATCATTAATAACCTTCAATTATATTCTAAATTTTGTATAAAATCTTGAATAATTATTCTTATTCTTACCTTTCAATTATATAAACAAATTTTTTAATCCAACATTTAAAAAAAAAAACCTTTAATCAAATTTACTTTTATTTTTCATGATATTATTTTAATATTGTAAAACATCTAATTGTTTCAAAAATTATTTTTATTTTATTATTTATTATATATTTTATATATTACAGGTTTAATTTTGTCCACTTACACTTTTTGTACCCGCAATCATATTTCTATATTTCTATTCACTATATTTTATTTGTTTAAATACCTTTATTATCTGACAAAGTTTATCATCCACTATCGGGCATCTACAACAATCGTTTTCAACAATCATATTCTTTAACCAATTTCCTATATTTTTCATCACTATCTTTTCAATCATTGCGTCACATCAACGTAGAAAAACGACAGCACTGCTTGACAATTTATTTTTTGATTTCGTAATTCAACAAACTCTTTGAGAACACAGTTCCCCAGACTTACAAATCCAAACTTCTGGTATGAACACGCTTCAAGAGTTTATTTCATTTCATCCGCAGAGCAAATCACCAACGCATACACAAAGCGTTCACTTTTTCAACTTTCAACTTTTTTTTCAGCTCTAGCGGACCACATTCAACCTTTGATTTCGAGTCAAGTCAGATCACCTACTGTCGCTACAATTCTACTTATCGCATGGCTCTATTTCACTCCTTTCTCAATCATATTAATAAGCAACTTTTCTTCAACAACTTTTAACCCAATAATCCTAAAATTGTGACAAAACACTCTAACCCTTATATAGGATCGCAAGTGAAACATTGCCAAGGAAGACAGCTCAAGTCTATATCCTCGCTTTGCACCTGGATCTGAGTATTTGGTTTACATGGGCACTTCTAACAATTACATATTCTTCAACAACTTTTCAACCCAATATCACTACAATTGTGACAAAGCACTGTTACCCTATACAGGATCACAGGTGAAACATTGCCTAGGAAGACGCTCAAGTCCATATCCTCGCTTTGCACCTGGACCTAAGTATTTGATTGCATGTGTAAATCTCACAATTGCTTATTCTTTAACTACTAACCCTGTCCAACGCCCACCAATATTCTCTTAGAATGTGAATTTTTATGTCATCATTTTATTTTAATCATCTTTTTTGTTAATCAAACAAAATGTCATTTTTATTTCACTTTTATATATCCAACAAATATCACCTTGTTATAGCCCTTTTTAACCCTCACAGTTTAAATTAATTAAAAGAAATTTTAATTACTTACCTGTGTTAGAGAGGCTTTACCCGCCTAAACCCGGATAAACCCTTTCACTCCCGGGGCCCATCTATGGTAATTTAAACCAACAACCCCATACTGTGTATATAACTTATAATAAGATTGTCATGTTGTATATAGAAACACATCTATAAATAATTATGCGCATGATTAATCTGTGTCATTGCATCGCCCTATGTAATGTAATTTGTACAAAGTGGATAAATAAATAAAATCTGTAATAGATTTAAGAGTTGAGCTAGGGCAGAGATCGAACATATAGTATTGCCAAAACAACAGAGTCTAAAGATGGAAGTCATAAATCAGGTAGATTCACAATTCCCACGACAGGCCACCCACACTGTCACATGTGGCGGAATGCAGAGACCCCTCTCACACCTCGACAGGTAAAGGCGCCCTTTCTCAAACGCCCCTGTCACATAAGGTCCCCCCCGTCTTTTAACCTATAAATACATCACTTTTACAGGGACTTGACAGTTCAGTTCAGTTGAGTTTAGTTCACCCTCAACGCAAGCTCACGTCGGTTGTCACCAAGGTCCTTCTCATTCACCATGTAGACTTGTAAGGACTCTTCTATCTCCATCTTTCGCTTCTAGCTCAACTTTTATCTGTTAACGGAACTGTCTTAGTGCAATTGTGTCTTCGTTTTTTGTGTGGACATCCCCAAACTTTCCACTCTGCCTCGACCACGACTGCCTGTATTTTGTGAGAACTTTTAAAGGTCTTCCAAGATGCAGAGAGGTACTGGAAAACTCTACACAAGGCTTACCAGAACTTCAACTTATTTCAGTAGTCGACATCAAACTCAACAAATTATTACAGTGAGTCGACAAGATCTCTTATTACAGTGAGTCGACAGGATCTCTACAAAAGCTACTGGAATTCTCATCTCTCATTACATATATATATTACACGGTACTTTATAATCGAATAAAATATTATTATAAAATATAAGAATTTCTTGAAGATATTAGTGAGGTGAAAGATAATAATATAGATTTTTCTATTCTAAATTTTACATGAGAACGTTAATTCTCTTTTTTTCACACCTAAAAAAGACTTTAAATATATGCCTTTAAATAGTATAATGCCCTCCTATCTTTGTGAAAGTTGTTCAATTGTTTTTCTGTGCCATTCGTTAGGTTTCGCGAAAAGACAATTTTTGACAAGTAGATACTTTGTCATCTAGTCAATAAATCTGGTAAACAGTTTGCATATATGATTATGCGAATATACAAAAATGAGATGATGAGAGAGATAAAAAATACATGCTACTAGACGGGTGACCCGGGCTTCGCCCCGGGATCGACCCGTGTGGATATCTACCCGAGTGATATATATTCAGATAATATTTTTTTCAAATAATTGTTTGTTATTAGCATTATCTACTTGTTTGCATCAGCGTAATTTAATCTAATCTTTGATAGAGGGCGCTGTTCGTGAGCTAAGTAGAATAATTTGAATATATAGTTTTAATAATTGATTTATATATATTTTTTAAATAGCCTATCGTCTTCCCCGTATTTATTTACCTATGCATGGATATTTTGGTTAGAATTAGTGAACTACTGCGAATTTGTATACCGGACATACAAACAAACAAACTTACAAACATCCTTTATCTCTATAAAAATGAATACAAAAATCGATGTTTGTTATCGCGTTGCGCAAAATCTACAGAATAAATCATTATGAAATTTCGCATGTAGGTAGCTGAAGATTTTGTTTATCATATAGGCTATTCAAAAAACTAAAAAGGTTAATGTGCTTTTTTAAAATATATGAAACCAAAAAGCGTTAGTTCCAGCTGTGTTGTTATCCAAGACGAGGCAAGATTAACTAAGCATTAGTTTATTTCCTATTATATCATATATGTCATATACAAGTCAAAAGAGATCACTAGCAGAGTATTATTCCTTTTGGTTTCCAGAGCTCAACATTCTATGAGCCTAATACTCTGCACATCTCCTCCCTTATCTTTACAGGAACCTTCGAGGTATCTTGACTGCCCTTCCATATCTTGTATGCACGGCTGGCATTGAAGGGAGGCTCTTCTCTGGATCCTGGTCTTGGTTGTCCCTCTGCCTCCTTCCATCTCTTGTAGATGAGGCCGTTGGTGTAGGGCAATCCTCCTCGGTCTCTTGCTCCTGGTCATCCTTGCATCTCCTTGAGAGCCAGGTTGATGTCGAAGTGGGAGTCTCCTCGTTTCTCTGCTCCTGGCGCTTTCCAGGGGCATCGTCCTATGTGCTTGAAGAGTCAGATAGCAATCTTCTTCTTTCTTCTTGGACTTGTCTTCCTCCTCATTGTCAGAGGACTCCTCCTCATCTCCGGACTCTTGAGTTCCAGATTTGGGGCAGTCGTCCTTCTTATGGCCAAACTCCCCACAGGTGTAGCAAGCCTTCTTGGACTTGCGCTGGTTCTCCTCCTGTCCTCCATCTTCAGCCGTGTTGTTGGTACACTCATATTTACGGTGGCCAACTTCTCCGCAGTTGTAGCAGGTGTTGTTGCTGCCTCCATCACGGCTCTGTCCACGGCCACGTCCACCACCACGGGCAGGTTTGGTACATTCAAACTTGCGGTGGCCTTCTTCCCCGCAGTTGTAGCAGCCTCTGTTATCTCCACTTCCGAGTCTACCACGCTGTCCGCCGCGGCCTCCTGATGAAAATTGCTGAATCATTCTCACAATGTTTAATTTTTCACTTGTCTCCCCAGAGAGAAGTGGCTGCTTTAGTTTATCAACAATGTATATTTTCGAGTTTAAGTGCTGGCCTTTATTTTGAAGTTTTACGTGGATCATTCCAACTGTTTCTAAGGGTATTCCATTTGGACCTTGTAGTATTTTATCAGATTTTTCCAGTTTTATTCTTAGGAAACTTTGATAATAATATTGTAGGGGGAGCGCGTTGACATCAGCTCCGGTGTCAATTTTAAAATTAATTTGTCTATTATTTACCTTAATTGGTACTATCCATTTCTTGGAATTATCCTCTATAGATCCCAAAAAAGCTATAGCTGATTTTATTTCATTTATGGCTTCTGATCTACATACTTTGGCATAATGGCCCTTTTTCTTGCATTTACTACAATACGAGTTCATAGCTGGACAATTTTTCCAATCATGATTATTTGAATTGCCACACCTGGTGCATCCATGTGATGACCCTCCCAACTGGTTTGACTTGAATTGTCTTATTTTTGGTTCGTGCCTTTTTGCTTCTTTTATATGATTAGGCATTTTCTTTATTTGATCTACAGAATCTTGTTGGTGAAGGCTAGACTGCTGTTCTTTGACACTTTCTAATTGCTTTGCCATTAGTGTGGCTTTTACTAAGGTCAAGTCTGTATCAAGTTGCATTCTTTCAGATAATGCTCTATCCCTTACTCCAACAACTATCCTATCCCTAATCAACTCATCATGTAACATCCCAAAATTGCAGTGCTCAGCTAGGCTATGGAGTGCTGTGATAAATTCATTCACCTTTTCCCCTTCCTGCTGACATCTTTGATTAAATCTTGCCCTTTCATAAATTATATTACGTCTTGGAATAAAGTGACTTTCAAAGCATTCAATAACTTTACCATAATTTTCTAGTTGGTCACTTGCTATTTTACATGACAACAAAATGTCATCTGCATTATCACCCATGCAGTACACGAGCATATTAACTTGCTCATTTTCTGGGTTATTAATTAACCCGCTTGCCTGCCTAAAACGTTCAAATCTCCTAATCCATTTTGGCCAATCACCTGGATTTGAAAAATTAAAAGGTTCTGGGGCTACACAATTATAATTTTGGGACATTATAAAGATTTACTTATAATATAATATAACTTACCAAAAAGTTTGCTTGATGTCAAGTTTCAAATTTTCTTCGAACAACGACTTTCTTTATGAATTCAGTTTACCGCTTCTAAGCTTGCTTGATGTCGAATTTCAAATTTTCTTCGAACAACGACTTTCTTTATGAATTCAGTTTACCGCTTCTAAGCTTGCTTGATGTCGAATTTCAAATTTTCTTCGAACAACGACCTTCTTTATGAATTCAGTTTACCGCTTCTAAGCTTGCTTGATGTCGAATTTCAAATTTTCTTCGAACAACGACCTTCTTTATGAATTCAGTTTACCGCTGCCACCATGTGTTGTTATCCAAGACGAGGCAAGATTAACTAAGCATTAGTTTATTTCCTATTATATCATATATGTCATATACAAGTCAAAAGAGATCACTAGCAGAGTATTATTCCTTTTGGTTTCCAGAGCTCAACATTCTATGAGCCTAATACTCTGCACACCAGCCTTTAACCGCTTGGGCGCAGCACTGTTCGCGACGATAAATTATTTTGATTGGTTAATAATTTTACACGTAGTTTGTTTACACGATGAATGTTTTTAAAAGGTAAGATTATCCAATTGCCGTGAAACTTTAGAAAGTTATATATATATGTTTGAAAATAGAGGAATCCATATATTACAAAATTTAAAAATGCCTGAATCCAAAATAGGCATTTTTAAATATATATATATACTAGCGGACCCGGCCACGCCTTGCTGTGGCTAAATTCTAATATGTAAAATTAACATTATACTAAACTATTCAGTACAGTAAAGTCAATATTCACTTATAAAGATAAAAATGTTTTAGCAGATCTAAAGCCCAACGGGATTGAGAATGGAACGTTACGCTAAAATTTGAAAGTGATTTTTATATATATAGATAATATAGCCCTTCATTATAATCATTGATTATAATCACTGCATTAATAAATGTCAGTGAACTCGTTTATATGTATTGTTTTTTGTTTTCGAGATATTCTAATAGAACGTTCTCACATTTTCTGTAAAATATTTATATATGCACAAACACAGAATATAATCACTACGTCTTAATTTCGCTATATTTATTGCTATAAATATTATTCTAAAATAATTCGCCAGAAATCGTCCTGATAGTATACTACACAGCGAACCCGGCCACGCGTTGCAGTGGCTAAATTGTAATAAGTTGAATTAACATTATACTAAACTATTCAGTACAGTAAAGTTAATATTCACTAATAAAGATAAAAATGTTTTGGCCGATCTAAAGCCCAACGGGATTGAGAATGGAACGTTACGTTAATATTTGAAAGTGATTTTTATATATATAGACAATATAGCCCTTCATTGTAATCATTGATTATAATCACTGCATTAATAAATGTCAGTCTTCCCAGTATTCTTTTACCTATGTATGGATATTTTGGTTTGAATTAGTGAACTACTGCGAATTTGTAGACGAATGACCCGGGCAACGCCCGGGTTTACACGATTAAATGTATATTACATATGGAAGATGGACGTAGTTCCCGGAGGGCACCCGCGAGGTCACTCTGCCCCCGCGCAACTGTCCAACCGGGAGCGCCCCGCGCCGTCAAAATCGGCACGCGTTCTAGAGGGCGCTGCTCGGCCGTCAGCCGGGAGATCTCATTTACTCGGTGGGGGGGGTGGGGGGCGGGGGGGGGGGCAGGGAGGTCACGTGCTGCGCCGGCAGCCAATCGTCGCGCGCCGCCATCCCCCGTCTGCCGCGAGAGGGGCGCAGATTGCGAGTGAATTTACGTTTTATTGTAAATAAAAATGCAACGAAAGGTTATTTCTAAAGAGTAATTAGCCATAAACCATCCCGGTAGTATACTAAACATCTTCCCAAAGTTTCATCACGATTGGTTGAGCGATGTAGAAGATTATCACTCACGGACCAACCAACAAACATCCATTTTTATATATATAGATATATATGTATGTATATTTACTATACTACTGGGAAGGTTTCTGGTTTGAATTTGATTTGAAATAATATTCGTTGCAATTTCATTTGCAAATTTTCTACTTTTACTCGCAAGCAGCGCCTCTCGCGGAATCTGGTGAAATTACATTTATAAATTGTAAAAATGCCAAAATGTGTTTTAAGTATAATAAATTTAATTTGAGAATTTAGTAATATAATATTCCAATGACGTTGTAAAAAAACTTGGCATTTCAATATTAATATATATTTAAATAAAATATTGTAACGTTTTTGTGTTAAATGTTAAAAATGTTGTGATGTTAAAATATATTTTTACATTGTTAATTCAATTTGTGGTTGTTTCATAATAATGAAGATTCAAATTACATTTTTGTTTTTGTTTATTTTCGTTTGTTTATATTAAAAAATTACATTGTATGTGATGATGATAACAAAAATGAATTTTTAAATTAATATACATAATTCATTGAGAAAAAAAAAGAAATAATTAATTAGAAAATTCACAAACGTGACAGTATTTTATTTGAAATTTAATAAATGTTTTCAAAAAATTATGTGTTTCAAAAATATTTTTAAACGCATATAAAATATTTATATTTATATAAGTTTATAAATCTATATATAGGTGGATTGGATATTTTCTAGAATCGTTTTAACAAATGTTCGTTAGGCAAACTTTAACTCGGATAAAAACCGGGCGAAGCCGGGTACATTCGCTAAATACAGTTGTTTACAAATCTTCGTTTGTGGGAAGATACTATTCCTTCAACTTCAAATTACCGAGTGAAACAATTAATATGGATTTTATTCAACTTATCCAGTATTTTTCAAGGGACCGGGAAAAATTTTCAAATTATCGAGAGTATAGACAAGTATAGATTCAGTAGGAATTGAATGTTTGCGAGAATCGTTTTAACAAATGTTCGTTAGGCAAACGTTTAGTCGGGTAAAAACCGGGCGAAGACGGGAACATATATATATATATATTTGTCGGTTATGCACCTCTCAATATGTAACTAATCTCGCTGAAATTTGAACAGGACAGAGAATTAAATTTGGAAGAGTTTTTGTCGCACTTTTACCCAAGAAAAATTATAATTAACCAAGTACTGAGCAACAATATTTTTTTTGTCAGAAATGATGATGACAATAATATGTTCCTGCCTACTAAATATTATTATCTGGCTTCGCCCGTGGTCTGCTTTAGTGAATATTCCCCTAAAGAATTTTGTTTATGTCAATCAAGCATGATACAGCAATAAAGCAGACCACGGGCGAAGCCAGATAATTTTTAGTAGGCAGTAACAAAATTCTACCAGCGAAACATTCACTCGAGCAGAAGACACACGAAGCCAGGTCATCTCTATATATAAAATATCGTTTCTCGGCCTTTTGGCTGATATCATGTAGTATATATCTAGATATTTTTTATTTATATATATAATAATTAAACTTTTTTGGGGATTGGTTTTGGATGGTTGGTTGTTTGGATTGGTTGGTTGGTTGTCGTAAGACCCTGTTGACTTACTTGAGGTGGTTGACGTGGTGATGATTATTGGCGCAGTCGTTTTGCTGAAATGGTAGGTTTTCTCACAGGGGGAAATAACGAGAAAAGGACACAGGATGGACTTGAGAAATAGGACCAGCGATTAAAGGAGAGAAGGACTTTGGACTAATGGAGTGACTTGACTGTTCACATATTGAACATAGATTACCTTTGGTGATGAGAAGGGCTTAAGCGTACTGCTTCTGGTGGTGTCAAGCTCCCAACTCCCAACTGTTCCTTGTCAGGTGTCGAGCTCCCTGCTGATTTAACTCAGTTCGAGATTTTCCTCGTTAACTCTCTATTGCTCTCATTGGTTGAAATCGTCTACGTGGCGACTTCTGATTGGATGTTAGCTAGTTCTGCTGGACTCTGATTGGAGGTAGCTAACTCCATTGTCTTTGTCATGTTTTATCATGCTCCCGGAAGAAGAAGGTCTTTGAACTCAGTTTCATTAGTTCCTGGGTAATAATCTTTGCTTCCTGGATAATGATTTTCTGGTAATAGTTGTTTCTTTTCTTCTCTCCCAGTTCGCTTAGGCCTAACCTTTATTAAAACCATTTGGATCATACATTGCATATAATATGGTGGGGTTACATCTTGGTATTTACAAATTATGACAGATGCGCCCCCTACATGTGAAGAATTCAAAAAGGGGTAGCCTGAAGTGAATTCTGTAAGGGAAAAATAATTTTGTGGGGAAAAATTAATTATGGGTACTGGGAGGTTATATATACAAGTATTGTATGTGACATAAAAGATAAAAGAGTATGGTGTTGGTGACATATTTGTTGAATATAAGGAAGAGAAATCAAAAATAAAATTTGGTTGTAAGAAATCAAAGTGAATGCGCTTTGTAGCATTGTTGAGTGACAAAAAAAGAAAAAGGTGCCTACACAATTCAACTCGAGATGGGGAAACTAAAATCGAGGGAATTTTTCTGTTAGGGCTTTTGAGAATTCAAAAATAACATTTAGTTGTAAGAAATCAAAGTGAATGCGCCTTGGTGCATTGTTGGGTGGAAAAAAAAAAGAAAATAATGCCTACACAATATTCAACTCGAGATGGGGAAAACAAAATCGAGGGAATTTTTCTGTTAGGGCTTTTGAGAAATCAAAATAAAAATATAAAAATTTAGAAGAAAACCAGTGAGTTTTCGTAAAAATAAATTTTGATGAGTGAAAAATAAAAATAAAAATATATATATAAATTAAAAGAAAACCTGTGAGTTTTCGTTGAGAAAAATTTGTTTAGTGGTTGAGAAAATAATTGGTTTATAAACAAAATAAAAGAAGTTGTTATATAAATGGTAAATATTTGATTAAGATAAATGGTAAATATTTGATTAAGATAAATGGTAAATTTGATTAAGAATTTTGATTTTTAAAAAAAATTGTAAATGAATGGGATAAGGAAAATGTAGAGATAGAGACTCGCAAACTCTCTTTGTGATAAAGTTACATGCCAATGTATCTAGGTCACGCGGCGCAACCAGCTCCTTTTATTTGCCTCGTAGATTTTTTGTCTTTCCTGTGCGACTCATGGGCAAAAACATGATTCTTCCCAACAGTGTGTTTATATTATGTATACAGGAGACACGGGAATCTAATTAACCTTAAGTGTGCATGGTGTGTTTTGTGGTTGTATTCTTTTCAAGATCTCAAGGCCGAGTGTATTATGTTAATTTGTCCCGAGCCTTAATGCGTTCTAGGGATTTTTATGCAGTTCCCTAGGGCACTTAAGATATGCTCGCCCGATATCCACTTCTTTTATCGGGAGGTCGTAACCGGAATCGGATCTTTGAATACAGGGTTCGAGGAAAGTCCGCGACCCTTCTAAAGTGGTTGTTTCTTCTTTTCGGAAGAAACATAAGCTCGAAAGCTTTGCTACCTAATTTTTTTTTCTTATCCTATCCTTTAAGTGGTAATGTGCGTGTTTTGTTCGTATTTGACCTTGAGTTCTGAATTTTGTGTATTGGTCGTGAGTGTTGTGTGCTTGTTTTATGTGGTTGTCATGTAATATTGTTTAGAAATGTTAGTAAGAATCGAATTTGGTTGGCAATGCATTTGGATATATATATTTTTTGAGAATTAAATTTGTTTTTTTTAATATAATATTATTATGATGATATTAATATAATTAAATGTGTTTTTTTGTAAGAATCGATATGTAAGCTCGTTGTGAATGTGTTTTGAGAATTAAATTTGTTTATTAATATAATGTTAATATAATGATTTTAATATAATTAAATATGTTTATGTAAGAATCGGGATGTGAGCTCGTGTTGAAATGGATCCAATTTGGTGACCGTTAAAATGGCGGACGTCGGGGGAACACGTTGACCTAGATTTTATTACCGGGGACAGGCGCGAGGCCCTTCGGGGGAGATTTCTAAATCTGTCCACCCTCCCTTCCGGTAATTGAATCTTCCTGCCTCCTAATTGATCTCAGGATGGTCTCAGCGCCCGCTGAACCTTTCTTACTTATGATTGATTGGGCGTCCTGAGTGGTCGCTGGAAGTTCTCTCCTATTGTTTCCCATATAAGGGTCAGAAATTCAAAAATTGCACTGCCTATATGGAAGATGGCTTTTAGGATATCCAATAAAAGTGCGACAAATGTATAGACGAAACTTCCTATATGGAAGACGGCTTCCTGCAACTGGTAAAGCCCTTGGGGCTGTAGGGTATATAGTCCAATGTAGGCTATTATTGTAAATGGAGCGAGTTTATAGGGCATAATCAGAAGACAGATAAACATATTGAGTGAAATATAGGATATCTGCACATTTTCTCCCATATTTTCTCCAGGGGTTGATGGTTTTGGGTTTCGTTTAGTTGTGGCGGACTTGGAATTGGATGTATTTGTGGATGGGCGATGTCGCGTTCTTTGTTATTATGGGTGAGCTGTGTAAATCGGGTTTTGGTGAAAATGGTGGGATCTAAATGATTGATAGGTTCGCTGTTTGTCGGTTTGATTGTCAATGGTTCCGTGGGCTCAAGGATCTCGTCGCTGTACCTTTGGGCAGTTAAAGTGCCCCCAGAAAAAATGTGGAGGGGTGTGCGTCTGCTAGAACTGATGCCAGCCCAGGCTAAGAGACTGCCCCCTCTAAAACTGTCTATTTCCCTGATGTTACTGGGATGATAGCGGGTTCCAGGCTCCCTCCAGATGAAAATCGTCGAGAATCTGTGTTTAAACTAAATTTTGACTCGTCACTGAAGAGAGCATTGGCCCACTGATCATGAGTCCAGGCGTGATGTTCCAAGCACCAATTCAAGCGGGCTCTCCTGTGAGCAGAAGTTAAAGGGATACAGACCATTGGTCGTCTTGCATAAAGAGCACCTTCGTGAAGCCTTCGGTATACAGTTTGTCTTGATATTCTCGTTCCAGTAGCACTTGAGAGTTCATTAGAGAGTTGAATAGCTGTCATCTCCCTATGGCGCTTGGCAGTTACGACCAGATAACGGTCTTCAGAGGTAGCTGTTTTTCTTTTTCTACCAGAACCTTCTTTTCTTTTGATGGTTGCTGTCTCAATGAACTGTTTCCATATTTTGCTGACCACAAATTTATTCACATTTAGCCATTTTGCTACTTCAACTTGTGATTGCCCTGCCTCCATTCTTCCAACAGCTCTCCATTTTAAATCATCTGCTAAAATTTTTCGTAAACTCATAATTAACTAAGGATTAAATAAAATTATAATTGGACAATTCTTAGATGGGGTAAACGACACGCCAAATAGCACACTTATAAAGACAAGCAAAAATTTTTATATTTTCAATTTTACCGAATCGAATGGTTGCGATAAATAAATTCTACGACTTAAAATACCTAATTAAATTACTTTTTAGCTTTTAGCGTTGTATATTTTAAAACATATCATTAAAAAACAAAAGTTTCTTATTTTTTGGACACCAGTGTATTTTATAAACTGATAGTAATATTATTTTGATCTGAAGAAGGAATTATTTTTATCAAAATATTTGCAAAAATTTCACTTTTCCCTAATAAATACTGTAGGTTTAATACAGACAATAAAGTGCTTCCATCTAGCGATCATATTATTAACTATTTGCTATTAACTATTTTGCTTAAATGATGGAAAATATATTTAATTAAAAAGAAATATATTGGATCAGAAATGCCTTTTTAATTTAATTTATTTTAAAAATGCTTTTTAAATTAAATATATATTTATGGATAGCTCTATTTTAAAAAAGACTATAAATTAATTAAAGATAAAATATTTAATTAAAAATACATATATTGGATCAAAATATCATTTATTTTACCAATATTTCAGTTGGCTGAACGCCAACCTTTATCAAGGTGTTATAACATTTTATAATATTTTAAAATTGTTATAATATTTTAAAAACATTTTACATTCGAATGACTAAATCTTTTGAATTTACTTTTTTATATATAATGTTTGATATTAATTTTTTTAATTTGTTCTTCACAAGTAGGATTTATCTATTAAATTATTTTCTTCTTTTAATTTAAATATAAATTGTAATTATAGATTGATTTGGAGATTGTATTACAACAAGGTAAAGGCGTGTTAAACATCTCTATCCCTGCAATCATTCTGTCATGAAATATCATCAGTAGCTATATTCTAATTATAAATTATTATATAAGTATTTAATAAATGAACAATTTTTATTCTGGAACCTATCATTAGACATAAAAGGTTACATTACACAAACAAGAATCACTTCGACTTTACTAAGAGAAAGTCACAGTCAACTAATTAAAAAGGAAAATGTAATTTGTAAATTCTGCAAAACAGAAAGTATAGAAGAAATGACCCACTACATCTCTGAATGCACTATTGCTAACGAGGAACGGAATAAGATCTTAAAGAACATTATCCAAGTCTACGTGAACCCAGTTCAGCTAATCAGAATAATGTTGGATAAAAAGTATATAGCGATAGAATTGTTTAACTTTCATAAGGCGTTAGAGAACAAGGTAATCTCTAAGAACTAAAATTACAGAACAATTTCCTTCCATAGTTAATTTGTATAGTTGAATACTTTGATTTCCTTTTCATTTTCCCTTCTCTCCTTTGTTTATGTTTATTTTTTCTTTTCTCCATGAAAATGATGTACGGCGAGTCCTTACAGAACGGAAATGTCCTAATAAAGCTGTTGTTGTTGTTGTCATTAGTAGCCAGTACTTACATTCATCAATACATTTACTGAGGTAGTTCACAAGCTGAGGTGCTTATAAAGGTATCTTATTCGGTATGACAGTATCTACTGTGGTAGAATTCCCTACTGCAGGTTACCACAGAATCTAATGGCCTAGAGTTAGGATAGACTGGTGAACCCTGTGTGTTGTCTCCATAGGTGATACCGAATATATGACTTGGTGGATACCGTGTTACGTTCCTTCAACCACAATATCTACAGATGTGTGGTACATCGAGGTTTCCATTTATCGAGTTTGAGTAAAGTTTTATAGTAGCTCAGCTAGTTTCATCAGATGACCAATGTCTATATCCACCTATGGAACGTATATACAGTGATCTGGCTATTCTTTTATACCGTGTGAAGACCAAGTTATAAAGAAGGGACTCGGTAACCTAAGAAGGGAGCTTAAAGAAAGACATTTACCTAAATGTTAACTAGACACTGTGAGGGCTCCACGTGATATCTAGATACATAACACAGAGGGGGTTAGAGGTAGACTATACACACTGTCATGTATTGCTACACCCCTGAACCCAACTT
Source organism: Cordylochernes scorpioides (assembly GCA_030710605.1). Lineage (NCBI taxonomy): Eukaryota > Metazoa > Arthropoda > Arachnida > Pseudoscorpiones > Chernetidae > Cordylochernes > Cordylochernes scorpioides. The sequence goes on along the minus strand of CP092884.1, from coordinate 33,997,385 downwards.
CCCAATTCTGACAACTCGATGAACTCGTTGAACAACAAAGTAAAATTGAGCGGACTAGAGACCGAAGACAGAACTGCTGACACTGCCAACGCTGAAAGCCGGACTTTGCGTCACACGCGAGGCCTCCCATTGGAGTTTTGCGCCAGAACCAGCAGACTAGTAATCAGTACCTAGTCCTGGGTCTGTGGAGCGAGTCAAGCTGCCGGAGGAGAAGTTGAGTACCAATCCACGTTATGTGACACAGGGTTAAAATAGTGGGTCCTCCCGCCCAACGTGGTATGGTAAATGACCACAGCCCCTGCTATGATCATCACAGGAGTGTAAGCGCTAAAACCCGCCCCGCTGTCAATAGCTACTGTCTAACACTAGCTAGATCCTGCAACAACGTCGTTAGTAGAGCTGGAACACAGGGAAGTCACGGCTCCCCATCTGGAACATCTGTTACACACAGCAGCCTAGAATTCAGACTTTATGGTCAACAGATTTCTATTGTCACCGAGTCCCTTTTTTATACTTGGCATTCACGCGGTTTGTAAGTTTTTATTATATCTGATTTTTGGTGATTTTATTTATAAAAGTTCAAAGTTTACAAGAGATTCCAACTATGACAAAGAAATTCGCTACAACTCCGTTGAAACCAACCAATCAATGGAGTAGTTCTAATCAGCACCCAAAAAAGACACCAGATTCCTCCAAGAACCTCAGAAAAACCTAAAACCTTCAAATTCAATTTGTATGCCTCGATGTTATATGATAAACTACGTCAGATATATCTTTAAAAATTGTAAAACGGGTTTAAACATTTGTGGCTGAAACCACTATATTTATGGTGGTGCTTATCTCCATGGTTAAACCAGTTCCTGAAGTCCACTCCATTCCAATTTTATTTCTAATCCAACTACATTTTTTTGAAAGTTAACTGAATAAGTTGTGGATATATTATTATTTAGTTATTTCTTTGATTTTTAATACAATTTTACGTGAGTGTTTAATATTCACAAGCTCAAACTTTTATAGCCATATTTAATAGCGATTATATTAATATCTAGCTTATATTAGTGGACAGGTGGATTGTGGCCTTCGTCAGTGAAAAGTCTTCAAGAAAGAGATGACATCTGAGTTTGATACAAGAGTTGGATACCTTTAGTTTACCTGAAACTTCTTCGGCAGGAATGATGCCAAAATGGGATCATAGAAATTCTTACCTCACTTCTTCATCATATTTGATAGGAATTCATATATGATATATAAATATTTGTTAGAAGAATTTTACTTCTTTTGCACTTCTTTCGAAATTCAAGAAACCCAGCAAAATATCAATTATAAATTTCAGTAGAATTTTTGATCCATTCACATTTTTATTTTCTATGCGTACAAGTTTTCTTTAAATAATTGAAATTTTATATTCAATCTTAATCAGTACATTGCTTTCATGTTGTTCCGGACAGTCATGAACCGGGATTGAATCCCACGTTAACATTTTGTTTAATATGTGAATAACCTTCAAATATTATCCATTGTTGCAATTATCATAAACTAGGTTGCCATTTTTGAGCGGTACCTGATAAATTGATTTTGGAACTGGACATTGCTTTCGTTGAAGCTTTTTTCTCGCGAAACGAAGAGCTTTCACGTAGTCAAATTTCAACAAAATAATATCACAGATCATTTCGAAAATTTCAAATATATAATTTTCTGTCAAATTATGTTGATTTAATATTTTTTTTCTGAACTTGGAGATTAAATAAACGTAATTTCAGTAGTTTAATATATATTAAAAATAAACTATTAGCTCTTTTTCTCTAATACGAGACTATTTAGTCATTGTTGGTTACGTTTCCATCTAAAAAGGGGCTTGTAAAAATATTAATATATAGTTATAAAATTCTGGAATATTAACATTTCCTATTGATGAAGAACTTGTTTATCGCATGATTAACGTATTTTACCTGGGATATTTCCTAATATTTTTGTCTTTTTCTTTAAGACTAGCAAACTTAGCGCGCCTTACGTCGCGCTTTAAAGCACATACAATTTAAAGCACATACAATCCTGCCTTCTTCACAGACATAATAACATCATAACAACATTATAACATAATAACAAAATCACACAAACAAAAACGAATATGGGGGATTATTTATTCATTTAATGTGACATAGATCAATTTTCGATATATATTGAAATTTTATTCTATTTTATTTTGAGCGTCTATTTTGAATATTCACTAAATATCGAAATGAATACTAACTAAATATCGATTAAAGAATATAAATATATGTTTGTAAAAATTAATATTTAATAAAATAAAAAATACGCTTAGGCATATTTAATATAAGCAATATTAAAATAGCCAATTTCTGGCGTAATTAAATATAAAAATGACCTTCACAAAATAAAAACGGTGCTAAAATGAGAAATTAAAAATGAAAAATGTTATTAAAGTCTAAAAAGGCAAGTATGAAAAGTATTTAAAGTTTAATTTAAATTTATATATCAAATATTTCAATCAATGGCCGAGCGTGTCGCTAACGTCGAGCTTAACGTCGAGCTGAATGCGTATTTTTGCTAACTGCGTTATTTTTAAAAGTTTAAATATAATTTTGAAGTTACCTGAATAATTCCGGGACTAAATGTAATATGTATACGAAATATTGTCGTATAAAATAAAATATTAAGAGAGGAGTTAGGGAACAAACAAACTAACAAACATTTTTTGCGCTTTAATAATAAGACTAGCAAACTTAGCGCGCCTTACGTCGCGCTTTAAAGCACATACAATTTAAAGCACATACAATCCTGCCTTCTTCACAGACATAATAACATTATAACAACATTATAACATAATAACAAAATCACACAAACAAAAACGAATATGGGGGATTCTTTATTCATTTATTTCAACTATATAACACTATATAATGTGACATAGATCAATTTTCGATATATATTGAAATTTTATTCTATTTTGAGCGTCTATTTTGAATATTCACTAAATATCGAAATGAATATTAACTAAATATCGATTAAAGAATATAAATATATGTTTGTAAAAATTAATATTTAATAAAATAAAAAATACGCATAGGCATATTTAATATAAGCAATATTAAAATAGCCAATTTCTGGCGTAATTAAATATAAAAATGACCTTAACAAAATAAAAACGGTGCTAAAATGAGAAATTAAAAATGAAAAATGTTATTAAAGTGTAAAAAGGCAAGTATGAAAAGTATTTAAAGTTTAATTTAAATTTAATTTATATATCAAATTATTTCGTTTTATTTCAATCAATGGCCGAGCGTGTCGCTAACGTCGAGCTTAACGTCGAGCTAAATGCGTATTTTTGCTAACTGCGTTATTTTTAAAAGTTTAAATATAATTTTGAAGTTACCTGAATAATTCCGGGACTAAATGTAATATGTATACGAAATATTGTCGTATAAAATAAAATATTAAGAGAGGAGTTAGGGAACAAACAAACAAACTAACAAACAAACAAACATTTTTTGCGCTTTAATAATAAGATATCAAGCAAACTCCTTCTTTATATTCGAATGCCAAAAATCATTTTTAAAAATTTGAAATCATTTCTACCTGATATAATTTCTATGAAAGGAATGAAGTTTTGTGATACACACATAGACAACCAATTTATTTCTCCCATGTGCACCGTTCCCTTTATACAAACTCTACACGTCACCACGTCTTACTGTCTACAAAGGTTACAAGGTTGTTACATGGTTGTTCTATATGGTCTGGTTCAAATTCACATAAATAGGTACCGCTCAGCAAGAGCAACCTAGTTAATGCTAATTGAACAATGAATAATATGTGAAGGTTATTCACATATTAAACAAATTTTTAACGTGGGATTCAATCCCGGTTCATGATTGTCGGGAATCGAGGGTGTTACCCACTCGTCCACCGTTCTATATGGTGTAAGATGTGATGGATTCAATCCTATTTACTGGTACACAGGAGTGGTAGCTAGGTTTTGGTTTAAGTTGGATAGAATTGAAGCCTCTTCACTTTTTTTATTCTAAAACCAAGCCTGTTTGATAACTCTAAGCGAGAGTTGCTTAGAATGTTCTAGAATTAAAAATGAAGTATTTTATAATGTGACTCTGGAGGATGTTTTAATTCTTGAATAATTTTCGAGAAAAGAAGTGTTTCTGTATTCACTCAGATCCTCGCAATAAACAAGAATGTGTTCAGTAGTTTCATCATTATCAGATTCACAAAAGGACACGTTGGGTTTTCTATTTTACCAATACTGCTCGAAAACGCATTTATCCAAGTATGGACAGACACTAGACCTACTGTATATTGGGATTAAGGATAAATAAAATTGTAATATGATGCACTAGCGCGCCATCTGTTATCAAAATTCAAAACTATTTTAAAGGCGTAAGATTCTTTTTTATATTAAATATGATATTATTAAGGACAGTAGAAATTGTTTAATATCAAAAAGAATCTTACGCCTTTAAAATAGTTTTGAATTTTAAATAAAATTGTATATACATTAATTATACACATATAACAAAATTATTTAAATATTAAAGAATTTACAGTGTTGGCCTGAATTAACGCTCAGAGACTTGCTGAATGTGTTGAATAAAGAAGCATATTGTTTAATTGGTATTTTAATTAATTATTTGCCAGTACCTTCAAATTAACATAATTTATGTTGGTAGAACTCCTGTGTGTGAGGATAACTACATGTCATTTTGGAAACTTTATCATCATCGCATAGAACTCGAGAGTTACACTTTTAATTTCAATAAGATAATTTACTCTTACCGCTTTTTACCATAGCGGTCAGGGCATGCTTATTGAGTCATATACAAAATATACACAATACACCTATCCCCCGATTTACATGGTACTTGTTTTACACGTTTTCGCTTTTACACGGTTTTCCAAATAAGTTTTTTTTTTTTTTATCGCACTATACAAAATGCTACTGTAATTGAACACATGCGCTGTGTACAAATCTCACGAGGAATCCCGAGCTTATGTGCTGACTACATATTTTAACCTGTCAATGCATTTTATTTTTATTTCTGTGTACACCTATCCCCCGATTTACACGTTTTTCTCAGGAACGTATCTACCGTGTAAATCGGGGGATAGGTGTATTCAAATTATTCTACTTAGCTCACGAACCCTCTATCAAAGATTAGATTAAATTATGCTGATGCAAACAAATAGATAAAATGCTAATAACAAACAATTATTTTAAAAAATCTTATCTAAATACAGTAGAACTTGGATAATTCGAACTTCTTTAATTCGAATATTTATCTTGGTCCCTAGAATTTCCTATATAAATAATTTAACATCTTTAATTCGAATTTTTGGATAATTCGAATTTTTTTATGGTCCCTTGGGGTTCGAATTATCCAAGTTCGACTGTATATATCACTCGGGTAGATATGCACACTGGTCAATCCCGGGGCGAAGCCCGGGTCACCCGTCTAGTACACAATATACAGGGTGATCCAAAAGTCCCGCACAACTTTAAAAATTAATAACTCCACGAATATTTGCGCTAGAGCAATGCGGTAAACACCATTGTGTTCAGGATGCAATGGGATTTTTTATGGCAAATAATGAAAAATTCGAAATTGATTTTAGTTACAACTTTATTTGCTAGATGGCGCTCTACCAGAATCAGAGATTCAGCGGCCAAATTGTTTGATAAATTAAAAAATATAACTGAACGATAAGTATTTTTCCTTTTTGAATACCAGAAAAGAGCCCTAATAATATCAAATGATAAATTAATAAATCACCATTTCGCCAAAAGTTAGAAGAATTGGTTGACGATTTTTAAATACAATCTGAGATATGTAAAATAGGTATATGCAAATTAAAACATGTAGCAAAAAATATTTATATTTTAGATGGAGTTGTGTGAAATAAATTGAATGTTTGAAAAAAACTACTGATATCAATACACGATTTTTAAATGTTAATATAGTACCAAAAATTATGATGGCACTACTAATAGGATTTCGTGCTATAAGGAATGTATAGTTTCTTGACTAATTGTCGACACTTGACTATTTAACTGGATATTTGTCATTATCCAAAAATGAAATATAGAGGGGAGTGACAAAATATATTTGTCGTACTTTATTCCAAATATCCTATGGGTTTGTCAAATGTTATCATTGTTTATTATACTGTACATAATTTTGAAAATGTATCCCCTCAAAAAAATCATTTTTAAATCGACCTTTTGCGTTGAAAAACGTGGTAGTAAAATCATTTTGTATTATTTTTTGCGCAAAATATCTAAAGTTGGGGGGAATACAGAGATTATTCCATATGCTATTGCTTCTAATGAGCGAAAAGCGATAAACTAAACATAAGGGGTAAAATTGTGTATACCAGTGTGATTCGAGAAGTTATAACACTTTGGCCTGCACGATATAATATAAAATGTGGGCAAATGACAAACAAAAAAATTACTGTTTACAGAAAAAAAAAAGAGTCAAGATGTGAGGACAGCATTTATTATTTCCATAACCCAAAACAAAGAGCTGCAAAATATAACACATGAGGTAACTGCCTTCTCTCTTGTATTAGGTCACAATCCTTGCTCAATGTGGCGCCCTTCATTCTCAAACATCGCCTGCAGACGATAGATGACAGAATGGTCACAATTAAATAGTTGAAATTTATAAAACGTGCCATCTGATAGAAGCCTTCAACATGGCCAATGTGGTAGGCCGTCATCGATAAAAACGCGACTTAATGTACCCCCATAACCGAAATTGTAAGGCGTCAAGTCTAGTGATATTGGAGGCCACTGGTATATAAAGTGGCGACTTATCAACGAATTCCACCGAACGTATCCTTCAGCAATTGTTTGGCACCGCGGGAGATATGAGGAGGTCCTCCATCTTGCATGAATGTTATTTCGCTTAGTGCTTGTCTGTCCTGCAATATGGGAATAACCTTTTCTCTTAAAAGTTGAACATAACGTTCACCAGTTACAAAAACGGTTTTAAAAGTTCTTCCATTGATTTTTTCAAAGAAAAATGGCCCAATTATAAAAGAAGAAGTGAACCCACACAAAACTGTAATTCTGTGCTGATGAAGTGGTATTTCTGTAAAAATCCTAGGGTTTTCTGTTGCCAAAATGAGGCAGTTTTAAATGTTAAATTATCCCTTTAGATAAAAGTGAGAATCATCTGTTCTTAGAACATTTGACAGCCAGTTTTCATCAATATCAATTTGCCGGAAAACCCATGCAGCGAATTCTTGATGCTTCTCAAAATCGCTGACTTTCAACTCGTGAAAACTTTGAATTTTGTTAGGATATTTTTATAGAAAAATTATAAATGTGTGTTCTCTCCAAACTGTTCCATACGAAATCCCCGTTTGTCGAGAAACTTGTCTAGCACTTACTTCTCCATACGTGGATAACGTTTCAATAGCTTCAGCATTCTGCAAAACCGTAACAGCCACTGACTTGCATGTCGATGGTCTTCCACTCCAAGGTTTTGCTTCCAGAGATCCAGTTTCCTCAAAACTTTTGATCAATCGCTTTAGAGAGTAGCAGCTCATTGGTCCTTTACCGCTTCGAATATCTTTAAAGGAACGAAACGCTCGTAAAGCTTCAGTGGCAGATTCTGAATCACAATTGAAAAAATTCACCAAGAGTGCTTTATCCTGTAGTGACGGCATTCCAGGGGGAAGAGGAGAAATTCGACCACACCTCCTTGCGGTCCCCCCTGGACCCTTGGAATATTTGACCAAATTCTGGTTCGTTTCGAAGATGACTAACGTTGCAACGGCACCCATTTTCAAATGAAGAGCAAAACTGATATCTCCAGTAATGCTACCGCGTCCGGGGTAACCGCCGCGTCAGGAGCTGCAGCTAGAGCTCATGATGAGAAATCTACTACGAGGACACAATTCAATCTACTACAATTCAATATAAATGGTACCCAGAGGAAAATAAAGAGCTGACTTGTCTTCTCTGTGACAACAATGTGCATATTGCTTGTCTTCAGGAGACAAAATTGAATCCGAATCTCGATTCAATATCAAAGGTTAAAAAAACCGCGAAAGGACAGACCGGGTAAATTCGGAGGAGGACTTGCCGTTTTGATTAAAACTCTAGAAATCAAATTTAAGGAAATCGCCTATAATCAGAGTAAGCCTAGAGAAAGCACGACAGAAGCTCAGGCAATAGAAATCTATATTACAGATAAAACAATTCCAATCATAAATGTTTATCCCCACGATATTACTAGCATCAATACAGGCCTGATAGAGACATTAAGTGAAGCGTCTTCGGATATCGCAATCCTACTTGGTGATTTTAACGCCGAAAGACCAACTTGGGGATCACCTGTCCAGGATAACAAAGGTCAGCAGGTTGAGGACATGCTAACCGACCTCGACCTTACGCCGTTAAATAACGAAAAGAACACCTATCTATCCAAGTCCACAGGCACAGAATCCGCAATAGACATCACAGCGATAAATTACAACATCGCACCCACAACACAATGGAAAATTCTGAAAAGTGCAATCAGTGACCACAGACCAATTTTAACAACCCTAAAATTCAAATTTGAGAATTTCCAAAAGAATAAAAGAACACTGGAAAAATATTTACAGAAAAGCTTGGAGAACTGTGCAACGAAGAATTAAATCACAGAACGATTGACAAAAAATTGGAAAAATTCTCTTTGAACATATCCAAAGCTGCAAAAGTATCGATACCTAGAGGTAGACGTAAAGACCTGTGAATACTTTACTGGAAGGACCACAATATCGAGGCAATGATTGCAGAGAGAGACAATAAAAATGAACTTCTTAAAACAAATAAAACAGAAGAAATCATAAAAGAACTCATTGAAATTAGTCACAAAATAGAACAAGAAATTTGGATATTCAAACAAGAAAAATGGGCAGAATTCTGCGAAAAAATGGATCCAAAAAAGGAAAGCCATCACTGGAATATAATTAGTGTTATAAAACAATCAAAACCAACACTAATCCTCCAATACTCAAACCGATATGAACAGCGAGAACAAACAAACAGATGGCTGACATAATTGCTGAATATCTTTCAAGCACTTCCAGACTCAGCTATACGAATGAAGGCAGGACTCTAAAAAATAATATAAACAAGTTAGTTAAACAAGCAAGAAATTACCACCAACAAGATATTTACTCGAGACTTCACACTGAATGAGCTAAATTCATCAATAGGAAAGTTAAATCCAAGATGTCACCTGGAGATGCTCTAATCTTTGGTCAAATGATTAAACACTTTGGAGACGAAGCTAAAAATCAACTCCTACGAATACTGAACATTTCATGGAAAACTGGTAAACTACCAAAGAATTGGAAGATATCAATTATAGTGCCAATACTGAAATCAAACAAGGATGCTAAGGAATGCAAGAACTATCGGCCAATTGCTCTTACCAGCATACTTTGTAAAATAACAGAATGAATTATCCACTCTAGGCTCATAGTCTGGCTCACTAACAATAATAAAATAAACTTCTACCAAACTGCCTAAAGATCCAGACACTGTACAACTGATAAACTGTTCTACTTCTGTCAATCAATAATAGATTTCTAGGAGAAATCGCCAAAAAAGACAACGGCCGTATTCCTGGATATGACCTCAGCTTTTGATCGAGTGTAGAAATTATTTGAAAGGCTGCACAACATCGGAGTAAGGGGAAAAACCTTAATCTGGATTGCAGACTTCTTAAGGGGAAGAAGGATAAAGGTTCGGGTCAATGGAACATTTTCCAAGGACCGAAGATCATGGGCTGGTGTACTTCAAGGATCTGTGCTCAGTCCTCTACTCTTCTCGCTATATATTAACCGTTGTTTATGTAAATAGATGAATATTATTTGTATTATTTAAAGCCTCATTATGTAAAAATATATGTATATATAAATTGGACATTTGTTGTTGGCCATGGTCAAGTTTGAGCTCTTGTACGTCTAATTACGACACAACAAAAGTGGCGACGAGGATGCGCGATCTACAGAGCCAGTAAAAAGCTGAGGAAAACGGTGTCTATGCAAGTATAACAACTACATCTTTTAAACAAATCTGACTCTCGGATTATGGAGAGGAAAAATAGGGAAATTCTTTCATCTTTTAAACTATCTGGATCAAGAAAACAAAGGAGTAGAAAAGATCAGCATGACAAGTTCAAAGTTAATAGTACCTTTTAGATGCTATAGCCCAGTGGAGGACACTTCGATCTTTTTGTACAAATATTTGAGGCTTACTTTTTGGCATCTGAAGGAGGAGATTAAAGTGCTGATTTTTACCTCGCTAACAGATTCTGAAACTTTGAAGCAGGGAAACGACATTTTCTTCCTGGTCTAATGAAAGATCAACCCTATGATACTATCATTCAAAGAACTAAGCTGCATTTGGATCCAAAGAAGAAAGTGATACCACAGCGATGCAGATTTTTAAAGAGAATTCAACAGGAAGGAGAATCAATTTCGGAATATCTTAGAGAATTGAAACATTTGGCAATAAATTGTAATTTCGTCCATATGTTGGGAACCATGATGCGAGACCGTTTTGTGGCTGGAATCAAGTCGGAAATCCTGCAAAAGAAGCTACTACAAGAGGACGACGATGTCATCCTGGATAAAGTTTTTGCAGTGGCGATCTCGTTCGAATTGGCGGAGATAAATACAAGAGAATAACAAGATAAATTAGTGGCCAAGATATCCCCTGTGAATTGAAAGGATAAAAAGGGTGAGTACAATAATAGTACGGCGCAGTATAGGCCTTTCAGGCAAAGTGGCAAAGGCAAAATAGTGTGTTATAGATGTGGTGAAAGACATTCACACGTGGCATCTGTTTTACCTCATAGAACAAAGACTTGTTTTAAAATGTAATAAACTGGGTCATTTAAGTAGGATCTGCAAAGCTAGTAAAAGAATGTGGGGATGTAAATTTGTACAAGAGGACTCTATATATTCTGTACAGGGCGAAACTGATGCCACAATAAATTTAACAGTAGATGATTATTCTTTGTGCTTTACAATAGATACAGGAAGTCCAGTTACGTTAATACCTAAAGATATTTATAAGAATTATTGGCAAGTAAAATATTATTTCCAACAAATTTAAGATTAAAATCCTTTTGTGGTAAATCCATAGAGATTATAGATCAAAGAAATGTTTTTTTGTAAAAGAAGCCAACCAATATTTACGATTAATAGTTGTAAATGAAAAAATCCAGGTAATTTTATTAGGAAGAGAATGGCTTTAACAGTTGAAACTTGATTATTCTATATTGTTTAGCATTAAAAAATTTTAAATAATGAATATAATAGAAATATATTTAAATATATAAAATTTTGATGGATAGATATGCAGATTTGTTTAACAAATATTTGGGCTGTCTCTAAAGGACGTTAGAATAAATTTTAATTTAAAAAAGGATGTGACTCCTGTGCTTTGTAAGGCCAGAAGTTTACCTTTTTCTCTAAAAAACAAAGTAGAGAATGAAATTGATCGTTTAGTGAATTCTTGCATTTTATAACCTATAGTTCATGCATATTGGACCGCTCCAATAGTACCGGCATCAAAAAAGGATGGTAGTGTAAGGATATGTGGTGATTTTATATGTACAGCTAATAAAGCAATAGAATTAGATAGGTATCCCATTCCATCGATCGATGAGATCTTTCAAAATTATCTACAAGCACCGTACTTTCGACTCTAGACCTATCACAGGCTTACTTACAAGTAATGTTAGCGGAAGAAGCCAAAGCTGTTGTTGATATAAACACAACAAAGAGGTTGTTTTCTTATAAAAGACTACCATATGAACTAGCGGCAGCACCAAATAAATTTCAGAGGATTATGGAAGGCCTATTTTCTGATTTGCCAGGTGTGGCCTGCTACATAGATGATATTTTGGTTGCAGGAAAAGACTTTGAAGATCATGAACAAAAGTTGGATCTAGTGTTTAAATGATTGCTAGAAAAAGGTTTAAAGTTAAACAGATATAAATGTAAATTTAAAAAGAAATCGGTGGAATATTTAGGGTTTAAAATGGATAAATATGGACTGCATCCCTTATGATAGAGGCGCCTGAACCTAAATAATTTTTCGCAATTGAGATCTTTCATAGGACTCTTAATTTATTATTATAGATTCATAAAGAATATAGCAAACATTTTAGCGCTATTCTATCAACTTTTGAATAAAAATTGTAGATGGAATTGGACGAAAAAATATCGAATGTTATTTTAAAAATGTAAATCATTATTAATGGAATATGGACTAGGCGTAATTCTGAGTCATAGAAATGATAGAAAGGAAGAATGCCCTATAGCTTTTGCTTCTAGAACATTACCTGAAGCGGAAAAACGTTTCTCTCAACTAGAAAAGAAAGCGTTGAGCATAACTTTTGGCGTTGAGAAATTCAGACAATACTTACTGGGACGAAAATTTGTATTGGTCACAGACAACCGACCCTTAATTCATATATTTTCACCTCATAAACCAATTCCCATATGTGCATCATCCAGAATTAAAATATGGTCCTTAAAATTAGCTGCGTTTAATTATACTGTGGAATTTCAAAAAACTAGTGATAATTCCAATGTTGACGCATTGTCACGTCTTCCTTTAGAATCGAGTGTCAGGGAGTCTCTTGATGAAGACCAGGTACTTCTTCTTAGAAGTCGAATGAGGTACCGTTCTCTTTTATGGAGGTGGCTAATGAGACGCCCCAAGATAAAATACTGTCTATAGTATTAAGGAATGTTAGAGAAGGCAACTGTGTGTGTAAATTCACAAGGGTACCGAGAGAAAACCCACTAGCTCCTCATTATAAGATCAATGAAGAATTAAGTTTGGAGTTTGGTTGTCTTCAATGGCGTGAAAGAATGGTAATTCCCCAAAAATTAATATATTTAATTTTAAATGACTTGCATGAAATACATATGGGGATTGTTAAAATGAAGATGATTGCCAGACGGTATTTTCTGGTGGCCAGGCATAGACAGTAACATCGAGGAGTTAACTAGAGAATGTAGAGTATGCCAAGAATCGGCAAGCATGCCCCCGGCTACCATCTCGGAATGGACTTGGCCCGAAAACCCGTGGCATCGACTTCATCTTGATTTAGCGGGTCCGTTCATGGGAAGAATGTTTTTGGTTCTCGTGGACGCATACTCAAAGTGGATAGAAATTTTTATCATCAAAGATATTACCAGAAAAACGATTATAAGTCATCTTAGAGAAATTCTCGCCAGAATTGGATTGCCCTAATTTTTTGTTACAGATAACGGAAGACAGTTTGTCTCCGGTGAATTCGAGCAATTTACCAAAATGAATGGTATACGGCACACTTAGACCAGTCCGTATAATCCTAGTACAAATGGTTTAGCTGAGAGATATGTAAGAGAGTTTAAAAAACTTTTGAGAAAGAATAATGGGAAGGATGATTTAGAGACGAATCTTCAAAGTTTCCTATTTGCTCATAGAGCATTCCCCCAAACTGTAATAAAGGAATTCCCCGGCGGAACTGCTAATGAAGAGAAGTTTAAGATCAAGATTCTCGAATTTAATACCAAGATGGGAAATCCGCGAGAGATATTTCATGATGCCGTAAGAAGGCAGGAGCAGTTTACTACAGGTTGCGAGGTTTATTTCGGCAACTATGCAACTGGCCCTAAACGGTAAAAAGGTACCATTTTGAAATTATTGAGCTACCGTCACTATACCTTATAAGTTGCGAGGGCGTCGTGTATAAGAGGCATATCAATCAATTGCGACCTGTGAGAAAGAAACAAGTGGAAACAATAAATTTGATACTTCCTCGAACATCAGGAGAGAAGCCTGTAGGTGGAAGTCAGAAATAAAGTGAAGAGGAGGTTCCAGAGGTTACATCAGGAAACAAGGAGGAGACTGCTTCTGTGCACGTACCCTCTTGCACTCCTAGACCAGGGCCTGTTGCTGTGCACGTGCCCTCTTGCACTCCTAAACCGGAGGCTGCCGCTGTGCAAGTGCCCGTCCGCAGTCCTAGACCTCAGAGAGCCAGGAAACGCCTATACCGACTGGAGTATTATTAAGGGGGAAGATGTGTTGTGTATGTAAATAGATGAAGATTATTTGCATTCTATAAAGTCTCATTATGTAAGAATATATGTGTATATAAATTGGACATTTTTTGTTGGCCAAACGAAAATAATCTGAGGCTCTTTATTGGACACGACAAAAACAACAACGGCATTCCAGAGTAAAATAAATCATCAGAGATAGATAAATATTTTTCAAATGAATTAAAATAAATATAATCGATACTGAGAGAGAGTTGAATTTTAAAAAATAGAAAATTATTATTTTCGAAATATAAATAGCTGAGAGGATTCCAGCAAACCGCATCTAAAATATCAGGTTTTTTTTTTGCTGCATGTTTTAATTTGCATATACCTATTTTACATATCTCAGATTGTATTTAAAAATCGTTAACCATCTCTTCTAACTTTTGGCGAAATGGTGTTTTATTAATTTATCATTTGATATTATTAGGGTTCTTTCCTGGTATTCAAAAAGTAAAAATACGTGTCGTTCAGTTATATTTTTCAATTTATCAAACAATTTGGCCGCTGAATCGCTGATTCTGGTAAGGCGCCATCTCTCTAGCGAATAAAGTTGTAACTAAAATCAATTTCGAATTTTTCATTATTTGCGATAAAAAATCCCGTTGCATCCTGAACACAATGGTGTTTACCGCATTGCTCTAGCGCAAATATTCGCGGAGTTATTCATTTTTAAGGTTGTGCGGGACTTTTGGATCACCCTGTATATTTGTACTAGAAATCTCAAAACCTAGAGTATCACACATATATATATAAGGTTGTGAGAGAGGATGATATTCATATATCAAAATATGCACCTTTTCCATTAAAATGTATTAAAATTCATTATCTCAATATAGAGCGTTAAGATGGTGATAAAAAATATACCACAGCACCGGTGTTTGCGAATTCAGATAAAAGCCAATCTGTTCAACTATGGTTTATATATAAGATGGTATGTAGTAGGAGGGATTTAAGTCAAGTGATGACTGAACCAATTTGAAGATGGTACATATACTGAACTCGAGGTTAAGTTAGCATAGACTGTCTAAAATGATTCCATTGCCCATTCCTACAGGAAAAAGAGACTGGAAATTCGCGAAATTTCGGGGCTAACTCACTATAATGAACAACATGTATATACAATTTTCACTACTCTCCTGCTGGATAAAACATTTGTTTATAAATATTATTTTTTTTTAAGGCGATTGATAAAATGAGGGAAGAAGTTCTCAACTCCACTGACAACGGCTGATTGCTCCCCCTCCCCTCTAAATTGCTTTTCCTCCTCACTCATGTACATATACTAGCCGAATGACTCGGGCAACGCCCGTGTTTTACCCGATTGAATGTTTTTATTCAAATACTATTTGTTACAATTATAAATTTGGCGCCTTTAATAAATGCATATATTAGTTAATAACTATAGCCTATGTGCTTTATCTGTCTATGTACTGTTGACTTCCGTAGGCGTCTCATACTGGGAAAAGGAAAGAGAGGATTCCATTTAGTTATTAACTAATATATGCATTTATTTAAAGAGCGACCCGCTCCAAACCAATAGTTACAAAAACGAAAGAGCGAGTGGGGGGGGGGCATGATGGGGGGGGGGGGGCAAAGGTGGCGTGACCGTAGCCAACCAATAGGAGGGCGCCATTCCAAAAAAAAAAATCAAACGGTGACAGAGGCCGATGAGGAATGACGCTCGTAACTGTATATAGAATAAACTTTTAGGGGAGTCCCGTTGTAAGACAATAGTGTCTTAATAAAGGTTTTTGTTGTTGTTGTTGACAGTCTTAAATGTGACATTTCCTATCTAGACCTCTCCCTCTTGAGGTAACCCGGATTCCTGGAGCCACGTACTAAAGTCGCCAACTATCCGGATTTAGACCAAGACTAGATTAGACCATGTTATATCGGATATTTAGGTAATTGCTGATCAGCTACTACTCACAGACGTTCAGCTCAGAGAGTCCCAGCGTTGTCAACACAATCCAGCAGGTCCTCAGTATCCTACAAGTGGGAGGTTTCAGACGTAGTCCGGGGTGGATAGGTCCTTGATATCAGGAATACAGCGGGATATGGTGACATTCCAGTGATAGCTACAGTCAATAATGGCTCCTACACAGACAGTAGTAGTTGATAGGCTGTCAGAAAACTGGGGATAGATTGAAATGACCAGGTTAGACATCGTGGAGTAGAAATTTAGGCAGATTAGATTCAAGAACAGGCAATATCAAATGTATCAAGTGGCTATACAGGCAATATCAAATGTATCAAGTGGCTATACAGGCAATATCAAATGTATCAAGTGGCTATACAGGCAATATCAATACTCACGGACGTTCAGCTCAGAGAGTCCCAGCGTTGTCAACATAATCCAGCAGGTCCTCAGTATCCTACATTTGGGAGGTTGCAGTCGTAGTTCAGCTTGGATAGGTCCTTGGAATCAAGGGTCCATCGGGATATGGTGTCGATCCAGTGATAGCTCCAGTCAATAATGGCTTCTAAACAGACAGTAGTAGGTGATTCTTGAGACTGCCAACAAACTGGGGGATAGATTGAAATGATCAGGTTAGACAACGTGGAGTGGAACTTTAGGCAGATTAGATTCAGGGCAACATCAAATGTATCAAGTGGCTATACAGGCAACATCAATACTCACAGACGTTCAGCTCAGAGAGTCCCAGCGTTGTCAACATAATCCAGCAGGTCCTCAGTATTCTACATGTGGGAGGTTTCAGTCGTAGTCCAGTTTGGATAAGTCCTTGGTATCAAAGGTACAGCGGGATATGGTGTCAATCCAGGGATAGCTCCAGTCAATAATGGCTTCTACCCAGACAGTTAGTAGGTGATTCTTGAGACTGTCAGCAAATTGGGGATAAATTGAAATGATCAGGTTAGACAACGTGGAGTGGAGCTTTAGGCAGATTAGATTCAAGGCAACATCAAGGGTGCATCAAGTGGCATTACCAGGAGCATAAATACATATTTCCAATAGTAACTAAATGTCAAAACGATAGCGCCAGTATAAAAAATTCCATAATTATATCCAAGATCTTTGGGAGACTCCAGGAAAATATCAAGTTTGTAATATAACTTTAAATATATTGGTTTCTCTCCTTTTAATTTGTTGCACAACTGTGACCGAGATAGTTGCGAGAAAGACGTCCCAGAAAGGTTGAAGCATGTCAATGAACTCAGCTTGAAATATATGATCAAAGATGTCAAAGAGTGAAGTAATTTTAAAGAGAGATAAAGGAATAAATCAGATTATATATATACAGTTAAACCTAGCGCCCCCTCTAAATAGCACCTCCCTCTTTATAGCGCCCGATTATAAATACGTAGTACGATGCGATTTACATTAAAAATGACCTGTCTATAGCACCCTCCTCTCTATAGCACCCTATTTTGGTGAGTCCCAAGAGAGGGCGCTATAGACAGGTTTAACTGTATATTAAAGTTATTAAAAATAGACACTTCGGCCAGTTAAATTTTATTTTCTCAGCGTTTCAACAAAATATTTTGTCTTCGTAAAGAGAAATAAAAATAAAGCATTTGGCAAGGTGTTAAAAGTTGTTCTTGTTTTTAACGCTCTGTCAAATGCTTGGGGGAGAGAAGTCCGACCACACCTCCCTGCGGTTCCCCCTGGACCTTTGGATTATTCGACCAAATTCTGGTTCGTTTCCAAGGTGACTAACGTGGCAACGGCACCCATTTTTCAATGAAGAGCAGATAGTGGACATTGCTGCTGCTGTGATGGAGATGCATGGAGACATCTGAGACTCTTCTTTGGACACGACAACAACAACAAATGCTTCATTTTTGTTTCTCCTAACGAAACCAAAATATTTTAGTTGAAACGTTGAGAAAATTTCAACTGGCCGAAGTGTCTATAAAGAAATATGAATTCTGGCCAGGCAACCTCTATCTTAAAGATAATAAAGTTAGAGTATAACATCTTTATAATACACCTATCCCCCGATTTACACGGTAGATACGTTCCTGAGAAAAACGTGTAAATCGGGGGATAGGTGTACACAGAAATAAAAATGAAATGCATTGACAGGTTAAAATATGTAGTCAGCACATAAGCTCGGGATTCCTCGTGAGATGTGTACACAGCGCATGTGTTCAATCACAGTAGCATTTAGTATAGTGCGATGAAAACAAAAAAAAAATTATTTGGAAAACCGTGTAAAAGCGAAAACGTGTAAAACAAGTACCGTGTAAATCGGGGGATAGATGTACATGGTAATTTTGGAGAATTTATGGCTAAAATTAGGACAACAGATGATGCTAGCTGCTTCTGTGGAAAAGAAAACCAAAACTCAATATATTTATTGATAGAATTTAATACGATTAATCCTTTTAATATATTGTAATACGCATAGAATCAAAAAGGATGAGTTTCTTTTATTGGGAAAAACGTTTCTAGCTTTCGGGCGTAAGCGGCCCTTCCACGGGAAATAATGGAACAATTTCAAGTAAAGATGTATATACATATATATAACAGGTAATTTTTGCATATCTAGGATTAATTATGAAGTATTATATTTTATTATTTAAGAAAAATTATTGTTATGTAAATTAGTCAATTTGCTGATATTATTATTAAATGCATAATTGTAAAATGGTGTGATGAAGAAAAAACGGAAAAATCTATTTTAGTTTTTGGACCAGCCTATCATATGTCTCTGGGATGTCTATATGTCTGTTTATACTATTATATTTTGTTGATATCAATGCTTCTAGTATTAATCTTTTGTATTTACTGTTTATGTTTGTGTAATGAATATTTGGGTTTGCTAGATTGAATTCATGATCTGTGTGTCTGATGTGTTGCACTATTAGAGATTTGGGGTCTTTGTTTTTAATGTTTCTTCTGTGTTCGTCTATTCTGTCTTTTATCTGTCTTCCTGTTTCACCTACATAGACATTATTACATTGGGTGCATGGTATGGAATATACTGCTTTGCTATTGTATAGTTTTGATATAGGAATACTGTTTCTGGTAATGGGGTTTCTTAAAATGGTTAATATACTCGGGTTGCTTTCATAATATGTTCTGATACCGTGTTTGTTTAAAATTCTGGCTATGTGGGTACTACTGTGGGAATATGGGATTGTACATATCGATTTATAAACATGATTATTTCTTATGAGAGAGGGATTGTAGAAATGTCTTAATATAAAGTTTTTCGGATAACCTATAGAAGTGAGTTTGTTGATCAATAATTGGGTTTCTGTATCTTTTGAGAGTTGGGTGGTACAATGTGTATATATCCGTTTGGAAAGGGTTTTAACTGTGTTGATCTTGTGACTGATGGGGCAATAAGAGGAATAATGTATATAATCTGGAGTGGAATTTGGCTTGTGGTATATTTCTGTTGTGTGTATATTGGTTTTGCGTTTTTAGTATAAGTACATCTAGAAATGGTAAGGTGTTATTGTTTTCTGTTTCTATGGTGAAATCTATGTCATTATGTATGGACTTTAGTTGGGTAAAAATGGAATCTATTTTGTTAGAGTTGGATATACAAAAGATGTCGTCTATGTATCTCTGCCAGATGATGATATCTGTGGGAAACAGGTTGGTTATCGTTTTATCTATTTTTCTCATGACTATTTCTGCCAAAGGTGAAGAGAGAGGACTTCCCATGGGGGAGCCCTTGGTTTGTTTATAAAATTGGCTATTGAAGGAGAATATATTGTGTTGTAGGCTCAGCTTAATTAATGAAATAATTTTAGAGGATGTATCTGGAGGAATATTATTTAATGCTAAAATTTCTATGGTGTTATCTATTATTAGTTGGTGTGGTAAGCTTGGGTACATATTAACTACGTCAAATGATATCATGGTGCTGTTAGGAGAGGGGGGGAGACTATGCATATTTTCTATAAATTTTGGTATGGAGATGTGATGGATGTGGTGGTAGGATTGTCTTTTAGAATGGGGATAAGGAAGTTTGCTAGAAATTTGGCTAATGGGGCTATAGGAGACATATGATATGCTATGATAGGGCGAATAGGAATACCTGGTTTATGGGTCTTGGGTTGGCCGTAGATATAAGCGGTATTTTTTATGTTTCCGAGGAACAATTTCAAGTCTTCTGCAGTAATAGTATTGCCTCTGTATAAATTCCTTAGATCTTTTGTATATTGGGCAGATGATTGAGATTTTTCATTGGTGGTTATAGGTTTGAATACTATGGAGTTGTTTAGGATTTCATTCATTTTTGAAATATAATCTAGAGTGTTCATAACAACTGTTTGCGATCCTTTATCTGCTTTTTTAATTACAATTTCTTTCTTGCTTCTTAGTGAATTGGCTATATGTTGATTATTGGGCTTAAAGATAGGCGTTCTTGATGATTTTTCCAAGGAGGTAGTTACTAAGTTTCTGAATTTCGATTGTTCATTATGTGTTAGGGTAGATATGACTGATTCGACTCCTGCAATGATTTTATAATTATCTGTTTTCATGGGGAATCTATGTTTGGTGCCCTAATATTCTCAATTTATCCAGCTATGATCTCTCAACTGATGAAATTGACTATTTATCAAAGGGCACCAAACATAGATTCCCCATGAAAACAGATAATTATAAAATCATTGCAGGAGTCGAATCAGCCATATCTACCCTAACACATAATGAACAATCAAAAATCAGAAACTTAGTAACTACCTCCTTGGAAAAATCATCAAGAACGCCTATCTTTAAGCCCAATAATCAACATATAGCCAATTCACTAAGAAGCAAGAAAGAAATTGTAATTTCAAAAGCAGATAAAGGATCGCAAACAGTTGTTATGAACACTCTAGATTATATATCAAAAATGAATGAAATCCTAAACAACTCCATAGTATTCAAACCTATAACCACCAATGAAAAATCTCAATCATCTGCCCAATATACAAAAGATCTAAGGAATTTATACAGAGGCAATACTATTACTGCAGAAGACTTGAAATTGTTCCTAGGAAACATAAAAAATACCGCTTATATCTACGGCCAACCCAAGACCCATAAACCAGGTATTCCTATTCGCCCTATCATAGCATATCATATGTCTCCTATAGCCCCATTAGCCAAATTTCTAGCAAACTTCCTTATCCCCATTCTAAAAGACAATCCTACCACCACATCCATCACATCTCTCCATACCAAAATTTATAGAAAATATACATAGTCTCCCCCCCTCTCCTAACAGCACCATGATATCATTTGACGTAGTTAATATGTACCCAAGCTTACCACACCAACTAACAATAGATAACACCATAGAAATTTTAGCATTAAATAATATTCCTCCAGATACATCCTCTAAAATTATTTCATTAATTAAGCTGAGCCTACAACACAATATATTCTCCTTCAATAGCCAATTTTATAAACAAACCAAGGGCTCCCCCATGGGAAGTCCTCTCTCTTCACCTTTGGCAGAAATAGTCATGAGAAAAATAGATAAAACGATAACCAACCTGTTTTCCACAGATATCATCATCTGGCAGAGATACATAGACGACATCTTTTGTATATCCAACTCTAACAAAATAGATTCCATTTTTACCCAACTAAAGTCCATACATAATGACATAGATTTCACCATAGAAACAGAAAACAATAACACCTTACCATTTCTAGATGTACTTATACTAAAAACGCAAAACCAATATACACACAACAGAAATATACCACAAGCCAAATTCCACTCTAGATTATATACATTATTCCTCTTATTGCCCCATCAGTCACAAGATCAACACAGTTAAAACCCTTTCCAAACGGATATATACACATTGTACCACCCAACTCTCAAAAGATACAGAAACCCAATTATTGATCAACAAACTCACTTCTATAGGTTATCCGAAAAACTTTATATTAAGACATTTCTACAATCCCTCTCTCATAAGAAATAATCATGTTTATAAATCGATATGTACAATCCCATATTCCCACAGTAGTACCCACATAGCCAGAATTTTAAACAAACACGGTATCAGAACATATTATGAAAGCAACCCGAGTATATTAACCATTTTAAGAAACCCCATTACCAGAAACAGTATTCCTATATCAAAACTATACAATAGCAAAGCAGTATATTCCATACCATGCACCCAATGTAATAATGTCTATGTAGGTGAAACAGGAAGACAGATAAAAGACAGAATAGACGAACACAGAAGAAACATTAAAAACAAAGACCCCAAATCTCTAATAGTGCAACACATCAGACACACAGATCATGAATTCAATCTAGCAAACCCAAATATTCATTACACAAACATAAACAGTAAATACAAAAGATTAATACTAGAAGCATTGATATCAACAAAATATAATAGTATAAACAGACATATAGACATCCCAGAGACATATGATAGGCTGGTCCAAAAACTAAAATAGATTTTTCCGTTTTTTCTTCATCACACCATTTTACAATTATGCATTTAATAATAATATCAGCAAATTGACTAATTTACATAACAATAATTTTTCTTAAATAATAAAATATAATACTTCATAATTAATCCTAGATATGCAAAAATTACCTGTTATATATATGTCATAATATTTGGAAATATGTAAAATAAAATGGCCTGTGTGGGAGTACAAGGAAAGAGGGGAGATAGCGAGGTTAACAAACAACCCCCTTGGTAAACAAGTATCACGACTTCATTATCTCCCCTAGGGGACTTATCTTACTTAAAGCGGCTTATAAGCGGCTAGACGGGATGATCAAAGGGCAGTTCTCACCGAGGTGGCCTCGACGCCAGTTGTTCTAGGGGTTGTTCTGGGACCTTCTATCTTTCCTCCCCGATCTATTTCCTCACGGGTTTTTGCCTCTGGATCCTGTCTCCTGTGTGTCCTTACCACCCATCGCTTAACAACCACGTCTGCTTCTAGCCAACATGCCACACTGCATTCATCCAACAGCATAAACTACTACTACATTACCACATCGAAAGCCGACAGGATAAGACCTGACCGGGAAACAAATCCCTCATATACCAGAGTATGAAGAAAACAAGAAGCAATACCACGATGATCGAACAAACCCACAACCAAGTTCAACAAGAACCAACGACCGACTCTACTGTAGCCGCTTCCCTTCGAACTCTCACCCTCTGTCTCGACCAACTTTTAAACCGTGAGTCTGAAGAAACAATCACCTACGACGGAGATGAACCTGCCGCACACTTCTTCTCACAACTTGAGTCTCAGCCGAACTTCCACAACTTAGAGCCAGCACGCCAAGCTCGAAAGGCTCTATCATCACTCAGAGGCGAACCTCGCAAAATTGCACAAGACTTAGCGCTACTCAATAAGACTTATGAAGAGGTCAAAGAGTCACTCTGCGCCGTCTATCCCCGACGCCCTAGCTTCACCCTCCAAGAGTTCTATGAACTTAAATGCACGTCGATGGCCGAGATCGAGACCTACTACAAGAACAAGGTCCGAATAGGATTGGCGATCAACCTCCCTAAGAGTGCCATCGTGCAAGCACTATCCAACGGTGTGCCACGTAACTATGGCAACCTTTTAAAGATGGCACAACCCTCGGGACCAGAAGAATGGTTGTGCTTAGCCCAACAGCTGACCTACGAAGGGGATAACACCAGCACTAAAGCTGCCCAACAACGATCACCGCGCCAGAGCAGAACACCTTCCACCACCGTGGACAAGACCCCACCATATCCTTGCCGTTACTGTGGCGGACAACACTGGCACGCACAGTGTCAGCAGCGAGGGCCCTACCAGCGGACTTTTCGGACCTTTACACCTGCGGTCCACAGCGTCGAGCAACCCCAAAGATCGACTGGGCCTGCAGGTGTCTACGAGACCGCAGCAACGACGAGCTCGGGAGAAACCAAGTAATGCCAGCTTCGGCAGCAGAACTCCTCCGAAGCTCAATGAACCTACCTGCACCCTAAACCAGCATACGCCTGTAAGTGCAATTATTTTAACCCCTATCATTCATTCTTTAAAGATGCCATTCCTAATTGACTCTGGAGCCAATGTTTCCATAATTAGTTTAAACCAATTTGAATATATTAAAAATGTTAATAGTTTCATTTGTTCCACCCCTATTAACAATGATGTTATTATCCGTACTATATCTAGTCATGCCAAACCAATCGGATTAGTTACCTTACCAATACAATTTAATAATTTTAATTTTAATGAAACATTTTATATTTTAAATTCACCCCTTGAACATGGTATCCTATCTATTCATGTTATGCAATTCTTAAGATT
This sequence comes from Cordylochernes scorpioides, assembly GCA_030710605.1. NCBI lineage: Eukaryota > Metazoa > Arthropoda > Arachnida > Pseudoscorpiones > Chernetidae > Cordylochernes > Cordylochernes scorpioides. Next base: position 33,972,994 of record CP092884.1, on the reverse strand, counting down.
AACAATAGATTTTCATAATCAATTGATACTTCAAAATAGTGTTCCAGTACCTAAACATTTGTACCATTTTGTATGTGACCTTCCCACTTGTAAGCACGGCTCGCGAATAATAACTTCTAACCCTAAACGACCCATAATTCACTCGGTTAACTTAGGCGTTGACAATTTTCAACCTCCACGTGAGCCTTACTTACAAACAACCCTTAGTAATATTTATCAACCTTCCCCTGAATGCCCCTCTCACCCTTACAACCTTAATAGCATTCCTACCAGCCCATGCGCCTCTAGAGAATTAATGATTAAAGAATTTATCGAACAACGCCCAGAACTGACTATCCCTTATCAGCAATTATTGTATTCTTTTAAAGATATTTTCCCTATCAATAAATTCAATGTATTACCACTCAACATAACCCCTGTAAAACTCAAAATTATTTCTGATAAGGTTATTTCCCTCCGACCATACCGAACTCCCTATGCCTACCAGAAGGAAATTCAGGACCAGATATCTCAACTTCTAAAACATGACATAATCACCCCCTCCTCTAGCCCATATTCCTCTCCTGTGACACTCGTTCGCAAACGCGATAACACCATGCGTCTCTGCATTGACTTCCGTCGCGTGAACGAACTAGTACCCTCGGATTTGCATCCTTTGCCATTGATAGAAACGGTACTGGATAACCTGTCGAAAGCCAGAGTATTTAGCACCGTTGACATAAGCAATGCATACTATCAAATCCCCATCGCGGAGGAGAGTCAACCACTACTCTCTTTCGTGACTCAACAAGGGCAATATAATTTCAAACGCTTACCCTTTGGGTTCAAATCAGCACCCCAAATTTTCGAACGTGTGATTACCCAGTTGATCCACAAACACCACCTCTCTTTCATAGCCCATTATTATGACGACTTCGTTATTTTTTCTGACTCCTCAGAACAACACCTTACGCACCTTCGACTTTTCTTTAACCCTTAACTGGACGGGTGATTTTTTCTTACGTAACTGGACGGGGTGGGTAGATTCAACCCACTTATGTACCTTTACGAAATAAGCGCTAAATAATGAATTAAATCAATATTTGAAAGATTATTTAATGATTACAAATGTTAATATACAGATTTTGACTTCTAAAAATTCTAAATATAATCTATTTACAGTTTTCACAAATAATTAAGAAATGTTTTTTACAGACGCTTAGTTGACATACAGAGCATAAGGTTTTCACTTTTCCCGCATTTTTTGATGGACATTTGTAGCACCTTTTTGAAGTATCAGATTCTTGTGGCATCGTAGATCCTCTTGATGTACTAGAACCATCATTATTTTAGAATTTTTTTATTGTAGTCTGTAATTCCAGCGGGAGGGAATTTAGATTACGTGTGGCCAGATGTTCATCAATCAAGGATCTCCCAAGATCAACAATAAAGGTACTTCTTTCTTTTTTATCCTTTTTATCAATCTGATAGTTGAAGATGATGTAAGAATTCAGAGCTGTGATATCTAAGAGGGCATAAAAAAGTGCCAAAGGCCATCTTCTGGATCGACGAGAGGTAGAAAAATTAGAGACCATTTGGTCAATGGTATCTACACCTCCTTTTGTAGATTATAATCCATTATAATGTCAGGTTTTCCTGTTGTTTCATCACATTTATTGTCATGATGCATCGAAGATATAAGTATTACTGATTTTCTTTTTTTGGGAACATAGGAGACTAAAGTTTTTGTTCCAGAGAAACCAAAAATAGATGTTCCTGATTCTCTTTTAGGATGCGGTTGAAATTGTGGTGGAATCTGAGGTTTGTTCTTTCTCATCGTTCCTAAATATGTAAGGCCATGTTCTTTCAACTTATCAACTAATTCTATTGAAGTAAACCAGTTGTCTGCTGTAATATTTCTATTACTCTTCCAAAGTGGTCGACTAATATCTAAAACTATTTGGGTTGGCAGTTGGCAGTATTCAGCAGGTGTATAACAACTTTGAAATTTTTCAATAATGGATTGGAAAATATATCTCTTATGGGTGAGAGTCTATCTTCTTTGCATCTTGTCTTGAAATTATCAAATCTAATACAAAGTAATAGAAAAAGGAAACGCTTCACACTCATTACAGAGCGAAAAATGTCACGGCCTGTTCCATCTGAGGCAAACAAAGATTCTACATTTTCATGACCTGATTTGTAAACTCCAGCTAGATACAACAAACCTAAGAATGCTCTTATTTCTATTTCACTTGTAAAATTTGAGTAAGTACTTTTGGTCAAATCTGAAATTCTTTGGCGAAATTCTTCAATTTTTGCATTTGTAAATTCAGATATTTGTTTTATAATTGCAGCAGTAAAAAATAAGCTGAATATATCTATGCCACAATTTGGCTTCGGTTTAGCAGGGCCTTTCAGACCAGGTAAGTGTGTAATTATGTTATGAGAACAGGTTCTTCCAATTATTGCATGATTCTTGTTCCACTTATAGCCATTTTTCCCAATGAAACAATTACTTGAAGACATTTGAACAGTGGTAAGAATTGAATCACATTCCTCATCTGTACTGACATCTGAAGATTCGTTCAATGAATAATTTTCAGTTTCAGAATCATCGTCAAAATTCTTATTCAAAATTTCGTCTTCCATTATAAATAGAATTTCAAAAATAAAAAGTCTTACCTTGATAAAAAAAATTAAGGAAGTTGTTTTTTTTTTAATCTAAAAGAATAAATTCTACTTAGCCAAAGAAAGAAGTCTTATTTTATGAATGGAAGCTAAAAAATGGCGGAAGAAAGCGACTCGAGAATGAGCAATCAGCTATAACCCTAACATGAAAAATTCTCACGCTTCTGGACGGCATGGGCGGAATCCGCCCACACATGCAAATTTAACCGCCCTCCCAAAACTTATATTTTTAAACGATGAATGGAAATTGTTTGTATCACTGTAAAATTAGAATACACCAAAGCTGTTAGCTCTCAGTAAACGAAAAATATATTTTTTTCCTATATTAAGTGTATGCATGGGCGGAATCTACCCAACCCGTCCAGTTAAGGGTTAAATTCTGTTTAGAGGAAAATCTCCAACTTAACCTTAAAAAATGTAATTTTTATCAAAATGAAATATATTTTCTCGGCTACCACATCACCGCAGGGACTTACACACCTAATATTAAAAATACCGAAATCATCAACGCTATTAGAACTCCTATCAACGTTAAAACCCTACAATCATTTTTAGGAGCCGTCAACGTATATCATAAATTCATCCCAGAATATGCTAGACTTCGCCACCCCTTAAATCAATTACTAAAAAAGAACGCCAAATGGCTTTGGAGCCCGAATTGTCAACAAGCCTTTGATAAATTGAAGCAACACCTCGCAACACAACCTGTGTTACATCTATTTCAAGAAGGGCTCCCATGCCAGGTCTATTGCGACGCTTCCACGCAGGGCATCGCAGGTGTACTCAAACAAGTACATCCTGACGGTAACATCTACCCTGTACAATATTACAGTCGCGCGTTGCGTTCCTATGAGCGTAATTACACTATATCTGAACTGGAGTGCTTAGCCATTGTAGAGTGCGTTGACAAATTCCGAGTGTACCTCCTAGGTACAAGGTTTGTCATCTACTCGGATCATCACGCCTTACAATGGCTAAAGACCATAAAAGACCCCACCGGACGCCTCTTTCGTTGGAGCCTTCGACTCTCAGCTTACGACTATGAGGTCAAATACCTCAAGGGCTCGCGTCAGTACGAGGCGGACCTACTCTCCCGTAACCCTTTCTGCGGATTCCTATCCACAGGTCAAATAAAAGATCATCAGGGCGAATTACGGAGAGACACAAGGTATATCCTCAATGACAAGGACCGTATGACCATCATACGACGGGGTGTCACTAAAATAATTGTTCCACCATCACTCCGTGGCACCCTACTACAACGAGCCCATCGCGATTTCAATCACCCCGGCATTTCGCAGATGACCAGACTGATCGCAGCCCAATACTATTGGGACGGCATGACAAATGACATCAGGACGCATGTAAGAACCTGTTCAGTATGCCAATTGGCAAACCACCAAAAGGACCTATCTACGGAGAATTGGGACAACTCCCCCCAGCGGTCCTGCCGTACGAACTAGTGTCACTAGATACTATTTCTGGATTCGCGAAATATGGGAATTCTCAGACCTTCTTACATGTCGTAGTGGACCATGCCACACGGTACGCGTGGGCATTTCCATCGCGGTCCACCAGCATTCTCACCTATACCCAAGTGATTAAAAAGGTGATGCAGTTTGGTTCGCCTAAACGACTTTTGACGGATAGAGCTCCTGCCTTCACCTCTCCGAAATTTCGTAGATTTTTGATTAGACATAACATTGGCCAACTTCTCACGACAAGCAACAACCCTCAGGCCAACGGATTAAGTGAACGAATAAACGCCACGATTACTGGCAAACTTAAACTGTTGCGCCTCCAACAACCTAAGACGGCCTGGACCAAACTACTACCTCAGGTCCTTCAGGCTTATAACCATACCCCACATTCGGTGACCGGGTTTCCACCGTCATACCTTTTGTTAGGTAGTTTCCCGCTACAACTATCCGAGCATGTACAAAACTACCCAAAAATCGACGACGCCAGAGAATTGGCCTATCAAAGGACACACGAACGACACTTACGCGACAAAGCGAGATTCGACCAAGCACATAGAGCTTCCGATTTTGAAGTAGGCGATCTCGTTTTGGCAAAAACATACCACCATCCAGACACTGGTAAACTGGCACCTTTCTTCTCAGGACCTTATGAAATACTGGAGATAATTTCCCCTCAAATCGTACGGATCAACCGCTCCAACCGACCTCTAAGTCGTGAGACAGATACAATTCATGTCAACAAATTAAAACACTATACGGAAAACGAACAATTTATTTCACCGCCCGTAAATGATCGAGACCAACCCAAAAATACCTTCAATTTCCCATATAAACACTTCAATCACACTCTAATCCATACTAAAACGGCTATTAACTCACTAAAGCAACATGACTACACTTACAATCAAGATGATCAAAGATATTTGAACCACTTATCCCCTGAAATCTTTACCAATTACTAACCTGACAACAAGACTTTACGAACCCAGTAGTATCTAAATAATTAAGGTAGAGTGGTCCAAAGCAAGTTTCCCCTCGCTCTGTCCGCCTATATTCTACCTTTGCATCTAGAACTATTTTATCTTCGAAAATTAAATATAAGTCCATTCGACTTCCTCACCTACACACGGGACTTTTCCCCTCGGACTCGCTACACAAGTAACTACATAGATAAGTTAGATTGGCCCAGGGCAAGTCTCCCCTCGCTCTGTTCGCCGAGGTTCTAACATTGTATGTAGTTTTATATTTACCTCAGTCCTGAGCTCACACAATTGTCAACCTCAATCTCATTTCTCGTACTCTACACTTATAGCATAGAAAGCCCATGACAAGTTTCCCCTTGCCATGTCCGCCTGAAAAATATCTTAAAGTGTAGAGTTCCCCAGTCTTAATGATCTTCAGAATTTCACCTCGACCAACTTTTATCTTTTATTATTATTTATTGTTAATTTTAAAATCTCTTTTAATTTAATCCCCACCACACACACACTTTTTTTTTTTCAAATTTCAAACTTTATTTCAACTTTTATGTCACTTTTACTTATGTTTTTTTTTTTGTTGGTGGTGTTTTAAAAACTTTGCCTTTTATATTTAACATACATATCTCCCATTTATAATTCAATTAATGGACAATTTTCAGATATCATGCCACAACCTTTCAAGCTTACAATGCCTTATTTTCTTCTCAATAACATGTTCTCTCGAAATTTTTTTCTTATCTTTCACCATCGCTCTTGAAAAAAAAAAACTCTTGTTTTTAATTTTTCGTATATCAACTTATGTTTTTTATGAACCAATGACCAAATTTTCGCTGAACCTCTCAGTCTCTCTGCAGTGTATCTATTCCTACATTGAAACTTAGGTTCTGAAAGTCAAGGCTTTTTTTTTTCAACCATTCGACCTCAGAGGTCTTATTTTTTGTCAATTGACCGCAAAGGTCCACTTTTTTTTCTCACTCGACCCCGAAGGTCTTTTTCACGTACGTGCATGTCCATTATTTGTTAAATTTATTAATTTTAGTGTCATCAAGAGAACCGCACATAAGTTGTCTGCCTAATCAATCTCCTTCATTCTAAAGTATCTCTGTAAAATGTCTCAATACGTTTTGTTGACGAATGCTGCAGAGATGACTATTTGCTCCAGCCTCTTTCTAATGGCTTCCTTTGTTCATTTTAGAATGTTGAACCACTTACTTTACAGCTCTCTTACTTTCCACCTTTCCATTCTCTTCACCTCCTCATTCACGTATCCATATTGTACATAGCTATGATTGTCCATACCTACACTCTGTACCATATTAACCTACACATAAAATTAATTTGTACATAGCCAAATTATTTCCCACCCTCAAAGAATTTCCTGTACAAATTCTTCTTTGAAAGGGGGGACTTCTGTCATAATATTTGGAAATATGTAAAATAAAATGGCCTGTGTGGGAGTACAAGGAAAGAGGGGAGATAGCGAGGTTAACAAACAACCCCCTTGGTAAACAAGTATCACGACTTCATTATCTCCCCTAGGGGACTTATCTTACTTAAAGCGGCTTATAAGCGGCTAGACGGGATGATCAAAGGGCAGTTCTCACCGAGGTGGCCTCGACGCCAGTTGTTCTAGGGGTTGTTCTGGGACCTTCTATCTTTCCTCCCCGATCTATTTCCTCACGGGTTTTTGCCTCTGGATCCTGTCTCCTGTGTGTCCTTACCACCCATCGCTCAACAACCACGACTGCTTCTAGCCAACATGCCACACTGCATTCATCCAACAGCATAAACTACTACTACATTACCACATATATGTATATACATCTTTACTTGAAATTGTTCCATTATTTCCTGTGGAAGGGCCGCTTACGCCCGAAAGCTAGAAACGTTTTTCCCAATAAAAGAAACTCATCCTTTTTGATTCTATGCGTATTACATTATTGATAGAATGTCCAATCTTTCACAGCTACAAAAGTAATCAATTTTTATCCCATCGAATAATTTGGCGAATTTGTATATAAAAAAGACACTTATGTAAAATTCAATAATTTTTGTAAATTCATTTTAGAATTCCTTTTCTGTTTGAGAAAACCAAGCTTTCAGTTTTAATTTTGTTTTTAGTCCTGTTATTGAATTGTATATAGGTTAATAAAATGTATTTAGGCGCAAGTATCCCAATACAGACTACAGATAGCCCTACTGCTTGGAGTACAAGACTTCAATCCTGCCCCTATTTCCTGAATCCCTGGAACTACCAGGTTATCTGGTTCACCTCAGCAATCTGCCCCCCCCCCCCCCCCATGACTAGACTTCTCTTCTAGACAATTGACAATTAAAATAATTTTATTGATATCTTGTCAATACCTGCAAAGTGCACAGTCTGCACTATTTAAAAAAAATATAATATGCATTATATTTACTATGTACAATGAATATGGCGTCTCTGCCAGCGCTGCAGAGTTTGGTGGAGAATCACCAGCAGGTCTCCAGTAACACCACGTATTTCGCGATCCACGAAGAAGACGTAGATAGCGTACTTCGCCCTTCTAGACTGTAGCTGTATAGCCTGGGTAGTTGACGATTCATGCACCAGGAGCCCGGGTTATCTCTTTTTTCTCTCTCTCAAGCTGGGATATCGCGCCCGATATTTCAAATAAAGAAAAAAATATAAACAATATTATAAATCTCGATCAACATACGCAGGAAATTCTGCCGGAATATAGCTGTAAATATGTAAAATAGTTATAAATATAAACATGCAAATATAGTTAAGGATTTGCATGGTAATTAAGAAAAAAACTTCCTCGCTGGCGGGCAGTCGCGTGAAAAGTCATCGCGTTCTTTTCGTTCTAAACATTCTTTAAAAATAAACGAACTGTAAACAACATAAGAGGTTTTTAATCTTAGTTTCGAGGCGTAAAGGGAAGTGACGCTCGCAAACCTACAATAGCTATATATAGTTGGTTGTTAGAATATTTGGAAGAAATCTATGTATGTGGGCATTCAACAATTAGAAGTAACTTGGAACCTAGTAAACATAGTCGATTATACCCACTCTACTGAATTTACTGTTTATTGTGAAATAATTAGAAAAATTAAAAATAAAAATCAGGTAAAAAGTTTATTTTAATTTAAATTTGCAAGCTTTCGAGCAAATATACTGCTCTTCAACGGGCTAATACTCTATGTACAATCTCTAAATAATATTTATACAAAATAATTGAAAACTTTGTTATTGGTATTTGTGGGCGTGCATCAGACTGTTTACAGCTAAAGTAATAGATATTATACTGGGATGAAATATATATATATAGAAATAATTATTAATATTTAGATAATTTGTAACTATACACCTATCCCCCGATTTACACGGTACTTGTTTTACACGTTTTCGCTTTTACACGTTTTTCCAAATAAGTTTTTTTTTTATCGCACTATACTAAAATGCGATATTCTACTCTTTACTACCTATGTTGTAAAGAATATTGGGAGGCTCTGATTCATGAGGGGGCGAACACCTATTCAGATTTGACAGTTTAATATACACCTATCCCTCGATTTACACGTTTTTCTCAGGAACGTATCTACCGTGTAAATCGGGGGATAGGTGTACTATGTAACGACATTTGAAAATTATACCGCATGTGTTTCTTTTGAACCAAAAATCGAAATTTATTTCTCCTTAGAATAATTTTCAAATGTCGTTACACAATCATAAGCCGCATTATATTGTATTATAACTATATTATATTAAATACTAGCGGTGTACCTGGCTTCGCCCGGGTTATACCGGAGTGAAAATTTGCCTAACAAACATTTGATAAAAATATGTTTCGAGCAAACATCCACTTTCTACTGTATCGATTTTTCTAAAGATATATAGTCGATTGAATAGTATACATTGACTTATATATATACAGTAGAACCTCCACGAGAGGACACTCGAGCTAGAGGTCATCTCTCTATAAAGGACAGTTTTCATTCACAAAATTATCATTTTTACTATTTAGCAACTCTCCGGTAAAAGGACACCTCTCTCTAAAGGACACTTTGACTCTGCAATTAGGTGTCTTTTACGGGGAGGTTCTACTGTATATAGAGAGATAAAGATTTAAAGAATTTTTATTAAACTATTCTAAAAAAAATACAAGTTCAACATAGTAGATGCTAAAAAAAAAAGAAAATTTACAAATTAAATATAAAATAATTAATGCAAATAGATTATAGTACAAAGGGTTCTTCTTCTGGTCCTTCGGATCCGGGCGGAAGGTCCTCTTGCGGGGAAGATCCGCCTCTTCTTTCTTCGAGTTGGCATTTCCTCCAGACCCGGAGTGGTTATACCGCCACGACTCGGTTGTAGGTGAGGCCTATAGCCTCCATAGGGCCATATAGAGAGATCTAAAAAGTACAAGAGATTACAGAAAAGCCTTCCCTTCACTAAAGCATGCTTGTCGATGCTAGATTGGATTAGTTAAATAGTCAAGTAGTCTAGGCTTTGGGGTGCAGGGCTCCCGGCCATAGGTTCCACTTTTGAAGAAAGGGCCAGGGCGGGGTCCTCCATTTTTGGTGCCTGGGGATTGCGGCTTCTCTCCGTTGCTCCTTCCGGTCACTGGTCCTTCTCCTTTCCTGGGTCCAATAGTATTTACAATTGTGGTCCTCAGGGGCAGGCAAATCTTGGCTTTGGTTCCGGTAGGGTGGCTTTCCTTCTAGAACCGGTTGGTCATTAAGTCTGCAGGTCCTTGAAGGGGAGCACCCAGGATCATGAACGAGGATACCTAGTTTACTTCTAGGCGGAGCTGGTGCCTCGTTCTTGTCCTCAGGGGGATCTGGTGGCGTAGGATACTCGGTGGTCTTCACCGGACACATTTCCGACACTTCTGTATGACATTCCGCCTCTTCCAGCTTGGAGGTCGCCTTGCTTGGCTTCTGGTTTATAGAGAGATAATACTACACTATGATCTTAGTCAAAAAGCCGAGAAGCGATATTTTAGATATAGAGATGACCTGGCTTCGTCTATATTCTGCTCGAATGAATGTTTTGCTGTTGGAATTTTGTTCCTTTCTACTAAAAATAATGATCTGGCTTCGCCCGTGGTCTGCTTTAGTGAATTTTTCCCGAAAGAACTTTGTTTCTGATAATCAAACATGATACAGCAATATTGGCATATTCATTTTATGACTAAAAATAATTATTTTTTGTCCAGTATTTTTGGTCAATTTTAATTTTTCTTTGCTAAATATGCGACAATAAACTCTTCCAGATTTTTCTCTATGCTGTTAAGATTTCTCCCAGATTAACCACAACTCAATACAGGAGTCGATAGACTAGTGGTTAAAGCCCTCGATTCCCGACAACCAAAATATCTTTCAGAGTTATTGCTGAAACCTTCCTCAAGTTTTATCGATGAGTATAAAGTATTTATAGTTGGTATTTCAATTTTCAACCAATTTATTAAAGAAACATCTTTGTCTCACTTTTTATTATCAAAATTAGTTAGATAAGATAGTTTTAAGCCATTTTTAAAAATCATGATGACCTTGAAAATAATTGATATCGTTACAAAATGCCCACAAATGCTAAAATACTTTTCTCCCAATCTTAAAAAAAAGGGAAAAAATATTTTTTTTTAATATAGATTTCATACAATTTTATAGCTATTCAAACGAATTAATACAGTTAAATCTGGTCTATAGCGCCCCCTCTTGGGACTCATTAAAATAAGGTGCTATAGAGAGGGGGTGATATAGACGGTCACTTTTAATGTAAATCAAATCGTACTACGTGTTTAAAATAGGGCGCTATAGAGAAGAAGGCGCTATTTAGAGGGGGCGCTATAGACAGGTTTAACTGTAGTTTGAAATCAATTTTACTTCTTATTTAGAGTTGAGATATATTCTACCCAAGAACAAGATCCCCAAGGACCTGAGGACCCAAAGACACTAATATAAAATGTAGACATCAACTTATGATTACCATAACTATATTATTCTATATACAGTTACGAGCGTCATCCGTTCTTAATTCTTCATCTCCTAATCATTTGTCATCTCTGTCACCGTTTGCTTTTTCTTTGGAATGGCGCCCTCCTATTGGTTGGCTACGATCACGCTACCTTTGCCCCCCCCCCCCCCCCCCCCACTCGCTTTTTCGTTTTTGTAACTATTGTGTTGGAGCGGTTCGCTCCTTAAATAAATGCATATATTAGTTAATAACTAAATGGAATCCTCTCTTTCTTTTTCCCAGTGAGAGACGCCTACGGAAGCCAACAGTACATTGACAGATAAAGCACATAGGCTATAGTTATTAACTAATATATGCATTTATTTAAGGCGCCAATTTATATTTGTAACAAATAGTTTTTGAATAAAAACATTCAATCGGGTAAAACACGGGCGTTGCCCGGGTCATTCGGCTAGTAAGATTATAAACTCAAAAGGAACTTCTTTAATAGAACATGTTTTTAAAATTTTCAAGACTGAAAGGAGGAAAAAAGACTTAACAAAGTAACTGAACTGTGTGGAAATATTTTTTTCTTCACAAGAAGCAACCATTTACTCAATAGTCTACTTCTTCACTGTGTTCTATGCACGAAAAATGATGTATATAGTCTTTTGTACATAGATATTCTTTCCTTTCCTTCTTTTTCTCTTTTCTGAGCGAGGATTTAGTTTCTTCCCCTGCTTCTCATTTCTTTTTAGATTCATTTCTAACAGGAGAATCGTCTGTATAAGACGGAATGTCTTAATAAAGGCTTGTGTGTGTATGACATGTTTATTTTGCTAGCTTTCGAACGACATCATTCTTCAACGAGCGTAAAGACAAGGTGTGATGTGTGTTTCACGCATCTCACATCACACTTTGTCTTCACGCCCGTTGAAGAACGATGTTGTTCGAAATCTAGCGAAATAAACATGTTATATAGAAGAAGCTACTTTTGAGTTTATAATCTTATAATATAACTAATATAAAATACAGTTAAACCTGTCTATAGTGCCCCCTCTTGGGACTTACCAAAATAGGGTGCTATAGAGAGGGGGTGTTATACACAGGTCACTTTTAATATAAATCGCATCGTACTACGTATTTAAAATCGGGCTCTATAGAGAGGAAGGCGCTATTTAGAGGGGGCGCTATAGACAGGTTTAACTGTATAATTATAAATGAACCCTTGTATATAACCCCATTGTAAATATAATGATCTTGGTTGCTCTTTTTGATCGGTACCTATTAAAGTTATTTTGGAACTTGGAATATAACACAATAATTGAGCTGTCTTGAGATTAATTTGGCGAAACCGCTGAGAGGGTTCATTACTGATGAGCCAAGCCTTCTCATTCAATAACTTTTATCATTGCATGATAAAGCACAATTTGTATAATGTTATAAAATATATGTAAAATGTTAATATAAATGTTATATATAAATGTTAATATGTAAAAAATGTAAAAATTTGTAAAATGTTATAACACCTTGATAAAGGTTGGCGTTCAGCCAACTGAAATATTGGTAAAATAAATGATTTTTTGATCCAATATATGTATTTTAATTTAAAGATTATAACTATAAGAATATAAGACCTATTCCAAACAAATAGTGTGTGACGTTTCGACAACAGAAACGTCAAACACAATTAATTTATTTGGATTAGGTCTTATTTTCTTGTTTTATCATTTCAGTTAAGGTCTCTGTAGATATTATATTTGATTATAAATAAACTCATTGCCAAAAATGTAAATTTTGTAAAAAGATCATTTGTATATTGTAAAAAAAAAATTGCCCTTTGATGAGCAGAAATTCGCTCGAAAGAAGTCGGTGAACGAGTGGTTAAAACCCTCGATTCCCGACAGCCATGAACCGGGATCTAATCCCGTATTGGACACTTTGTTTGATATGTGAATAACCTTCACATATTATTCATTGTTGTAAATATCATAAACTAGATTGCTCTTTTTGAGTGGTACCTAATAAAGTTATTTTGGAACCATTTTTAACCAACTCAGGTGTCAAATTAGTCACTTATCCACCATATTGACCAGACCTAGCACCTTGTGACTTTTTTTATATCCAATAGTTATTATTGAAAGGGGAGGGGGGGGAGAAGTCCGACCACACCTCCCTGCGGTCCCCCCTGGACCCTTGGAATATTTGACCAAATTCTGGTTCGTTCCAAGGTGACTAACGTGGCAACGGCACCCATTTTCCAATGAAGAGCAAGATAGTGGACATTGCTGCTGCTGTGATGGAGATGCATGGAGACATCTAAGACTCTTCTTTGGACACGACAACAACATTTTTGAAAGGGATAAAATACTGATAATGAAGCACTGCAAGCCTTTATCAATACCGTAAATTCCATCCCCAAAGATGACTGGTGTAAGTGCTTCGTTAATTGGTTTTCACGGATGAAAACTTGCATAGGTGCTAAGGGTGAATACTTTGAGAAACTCTGAAAACATGAAAGTTGCAGCTTTAATAAAAATAAGTGATTGCAAAAACTTTTGGAATGACCCTTGTATAAATATGTTTATATTTTGTTCTACGACTTTAATAAATTTTTGGTTTGTTCTTGCCATAAATTGCTGTGTCATCCTGAAGTTTGTCTTTCTTAATATACAACGTTTCAATATTAAAAGAGGTTTTACGGTTAATAAATTCAATATTAAACTTTGTAATATCGTTGTTTAACACTTAAAAATGTTATCAAACTTTAAAATAGTCGCGCTATTACACAATTATAGGTTGATACTATACCAAAAAAAAAATAAGAAAAAGACATCTCCTTATCGTGCAACTTAAAATTGCTGATCCCCCAAGTTCCAAATAACTTATTTAGGTGCCGCTCAAAAAGAGCAACCTAGATCATCATATTTACAATATACTGAGGGGGGTGGTTATGTACTGGGGTTCATTTACAATTATAATTTATATTGATATCGTTGGGTTCTCAGGTCCTTGGGGATATTGTTCTTGAGAAGGTTTTTTCTGGCTTGTTTGATATTCAAGGTGGGTTTGTTTTTCCTTTTTTCCACTTTTCGTCATTCTGGCTTAATTGATGGAGAATTTGTCTAGGTTTTAAATTTCTTATTTTCCTTTTTCCGCATTTGTAGTTTGTGGCTTCCTTAAAGGTGGGGTTTTCTAATTTTTCGAATTTTTCATAGAATTTGAATGATTGTCTAATAATGTAGTCATTGATGTTTTCGATATTTAGATCGTTCCTGAGGATTGGATTGCTGATCACTTGAGTTGATGATCTGTCGGAATAAATATCAACTATTTCGTTGATTTTTAATAATTCCAGAATTGGCCATATATTTAAAAATAAATGAATAGTTTATATTTATTTTTGACAGATGGGGCAAGTCATTAGCAACTTTCAGTTGCACGATAAAAAGATGATTTTTCTTAATTTATTCATCTTATCCGAGTACAATATCACATTTGTAGTTGCCTGGCCATCCTTGCAGTCCTCTATATGGCAGGCATCAATCCAGAAGAGGACATCCATACGGACAAGGCACCTCAGTTGGCCGGTATTATGATCAGGGTGCATGGACCGATCTGATCTGCTCCATGGACAAGACACCACCACCACCTCAGTTGGCCGGTATTGTGATCAAGGTGCATGGACCGATCTGATCTGCTCCATGGACAAGACACCACCACCACCTCAGTTGGCCGGTATTGTGATCAGGGTGCATGGACCGATCTGATCTGCTCCATGGACAAGACACCACCACCACCTCAGTTGGCCGGTATTGTGATCAGGGTGCATGGACCGATCTGATCTGCTCCATGGACAAGACACCACCACCACCTCAGTTGGCCGGTATTGTGATCAAGGTGCATGGACCGATCTGATCTGCTCCATGGACAAGACACCACCACCACCTCAGTTGGCCGGTATTGTGATCAAGGTGCATGGACCGATCTGATCTGCTCCATGGACAAGACACCACCACCACCTCAGTTGGCCGGTATTGTGATCAGGGTGCATGGACCGATCTGATCTGCTCCATGGACAAGACACCACCACCACCTCAGTTGGCCGGTATTGTGATCAGGGTGCATGGACCGATCTGATCTGTTCCATGGACAAGACACCACCACCACCTCAGTTGGCCGGTATTGTGATCAGGGTGCATGGACCGATCTGATCTGTTCCATGGACAAGACACCACCACCACCTCAGTTGGCCGGTATTGTGATCAAGGTGCATGGACCGATCTGATCTGTTCCATGGACAAGACACCACCACCACCTCAGTTGGCCGGTATTGTGATCAAGGTGCATGGACCGATCTGATCTGCTCCATGGACAAGACACCACCACCACCTCAGTTGGCCGGTATTGTGATCAAGGTGCATGGACCGATCTGATCTGCTCCATTGACAAGTCACCACCACCATTTCATATTCGTACTATTTTTTCACATACCAAAAAAAATTAATATATTTTAAAAACGTTATCTTGAATGTGTAAAACTATTGAGCTACACAAATATTTTAAAAATGTCCTTATTGAATTAAAATATTTGCTTAATAATATTACACAAAGATATATACAGTAGAACTTCCTTGTAAAGGACAACACCTAATTGCAGAACTAAAGTGTCTTTTACAGAGAGGTGTCTTCTTACCAGAGAGACAATAAATAGTCAAAATGGTAATTTTGCAAATGAAACCTGTCCTTTATAGAGAGGTGTCCGCTAAAGGGAGGTTCTACTGTATATATATTACCAGGAGCCCGGGTTACCTCCATTTTCTCTATATATATTAGATATAATAATCTAAAATCTAGCCGGGATATCGTGTTTTGTGTGTGTGTGTGTGTAAAATAAAATAATAATCTAAAAGTTTTAAAAAGTCATCAGTATCAAAAGAGATAAGGTGAGTCAGACATAGATAAGATATAAAGTTTATTAACCCCATATACAAACATTCATTCATAATGAATCATATTTTTTTAATTATAAAGTCAAATAAATAACTTTTCAAAGAGATTCCACATAAATATATATACATAGCATATGATAAATAAACTTTAAACAAAAATAACATTCGCATATATCCACTCTCATTATATATCAGTTTCAAAATTGCTGATTATTACCAAAGATAAAATGATATGATAAGGCATATAAAATATATGCAGTAGAACCTTCCTGTAAAGGACAACACCTAATTGCAGAGCCAAAGTATCCTTTAGGAAGAGGTGTCCACTTACCGGAGAATTGTTAAATTGAAAAAATGGTAATTTTGTAAATGAAAACCATCCTGATAAGGCACAATTTGGAATATAGATTATAAACACAAGGTAATAAGACCAAATCCAAATAAATAAATAGTGTGTGAGGTTTCGGTAACAGCATTGTTAACATCTTCAGTACTTTTGTTTAAATATGGTAACAACGCTGTTACCGAAATGTCACACACTATTTATTTATTTGTTTGGATTTGGTCTTATTACCTTGTGTTGAAAACTCATTTTTAGAGAGGTGTCCGCTAAAGGGAGGTTCTACTGTATATAAACATTGAAAAATAAAAGAGTGAATATAAGATAAATTCTATTTACATAGTATTGATGTATGAGCTGATCAAAAAAGAGAACAGCAATAAGAATTAGATTCATTCTTGTTTGTTTCATATATCAGGGATATGCTATTCTTTATGTTTGTAGATATTCCATTCTTGTTGATGTAGTCTTGAATAATAGCTGTGAAGATTTCGTTAACACCTTCTCCTGTTTTACTTGAAGTTAGGAAGAATGATCCATCATATTCTTCTACAAAATCTTGTGCATCATGTCGATCAACTAACATTATCTTTGGTAATTCAGAGATTTTATCAATTTGACATCCACAAAGATATATAGAACATTGTGGTTCCATTTCTCTCATATCTTGTATGTAGACTTGTGCTCGATGGTAAGATTCCAGGCAGGTCATGTCAAAGCAAACAATGGCTGCTTTACTGCCACGATAGTACAATCTGGTAAGAGATTCGTAGCGTTCCGATCCTGCTGTATCCCAGAAACCAACCGTAGCTGAATCCCCAGATGGAAGTTTAACACTCTTTTTTGTATAAGCTGCTCCTATAGTCATTGATGACCTATCACCATCAAAAGAATTGTAAAGGTATCGAGTAATTAGACAAGTTTTACCACATCCTTCTGCACCTAACATTATAACTTTCAATTCTTCTTCGCATCCCTTAGTCATCTTTTGAACAAATAGACTTTAAGTAAACTGATAAACACTTGTAATTTTATCTTTAAATATAGATATTTAATCAATTCTTACAGACAACTTACTATATATTCACATTAAAAATATAGATGTTATTCGTTCATTAAAAATATAGATGTTAAACACTATCGTCTGATTCAATAAACATTAAGGTCAATAGTCAATAAATAAATAAAACATAATTGTAATATTTTATCATTGATTAAAATATTTTATTATATATTTTAGTGTGATATTTTATATTTCATAATTTCGTATATTTTCAATATATTTTGAATATCAAATGAATTTATTATAAAAATTACGATATAAAGGCTCTACGTTAATATAATAAATTTTGACGTAATTTTAGAAGATGCGCGCATAAGTAAAATTACAATAACAATAGTTTTTATGAAGAATAATGTTATATTTATTTTTTAATCAATATAATCATATTTATTCAATACTAGCGGATGTGTACCCGGCTTCCCCCGGATTTTACTCGAGTGAAAGTTTGCCTAACGGATATTTAATAAAAAATATTTTTCGATCAAACATCCACTCTCTTCTGAATCGATTTATATACGTATATATTATGATCTAAAAACTCAACTTATATATATATATTATAAAAAATATATTTATTTTATTTATTTATAATTCAACTTTTTGTTATCATCGTTTTTAAAATAACTTTCAGTTTTGCTGTAAATACGCTTAGTTAACATATCTATCTTTTTGAATCACTAATATATGATTAACTTTATAAATTCTATATATTGTGAAAATAACTAATGTGTAATATATCTTCAAGTAATTGAAAATAAAAATTACTTGATGGTAAATAATTATCTTTTTTTTTTATCACGACTGCAACTTCAACCCTTTATCTAACAACAAACTAATTATTCATAACACATATATAGAGAAAGATATTTTTTGCTTATCCCTAGTACACGTGGTACAGGCCATGATAATCATGATGGGTAGAAGTTGGCGACTGCTTTTACTGTAAGAGCACCACATGTCTGTCTATACATGTGAAAAGCAGCTCGACTTTGCACTTATAAATGTACCAGAGCCCCGTTTAGTTACTTGCACTCGCTGGTGGGGTTGGACTTTTGCAAAAATCGGGGGCCATTGGAGCATTTTTATAATCAGAAAAAAAAGTGCCCAATGCGGGAATCAAACCCGGGTCGTAGCGGTCGAGAGTAAGATATAAATACTTTAATTGAAAGAATATAAAAAAACAATAAAATATACAGAGAGCCTTCACTAGAGCATGTTTGACGAAGTTAGTTTAAAATGTACAAATAGTTAAACAGTCTAGATCAGGTGTTGGCAAACTGCGGCTCTTTGGATGTGAAGTTGCGGCTCTTTATATAGTTCCATACGTAAATTTTGTTTATGTGAGTACTATTTATTGTTGGCAAGAAAATAATTGCGGCTCTTTAAAAACTTTGAAATTTTGTAAATTGTCATTTTTGACTCTTCCTACTCAAAATTTTGCCGACCCCTGGATTAGCCTATGGAGGGCAGGGTTCCCCATCCCATACCAAGGACTTCAAGTAACAAACTGAGTCTCTGAAACATTTGTAATTGCAAAAGTCGAACATGCTTCCTACATGTGTAGACATGTGATGCACTTGCAGTAAAAGCAGTCGCTAACTATCCACAATGATTATCATTGCCTGTACTGGATGTACTTACACATTACGCAATAAAAAAGGATATATCGAGATAACTATTTATCTTATCCCTCCAGAACAACAAAGAATCACAAAAGAATGGCAGTAAGGTCATTGAGAATGGTCCTGGAACTAATGTCCCCAGAAAGTGGGGCAAGGACATCGGAAGTACGTTTCCCCAACCTCCTCTTCCCCAACTTTCTCTTCGATTGATAGCCAAACGATACTTTCCTTAAACAATTACACCACTTATACCTGCAGAATACGTTTTTTAGATTAAAAATGATCAAGATTCCGAATACAAACGCCCTTCGACTGTTAAAATATACTAAATCTAAAAAGATACAATAAAAAAAATGTAGCTTCTACCTACATTGTAACTTGTATACGATAGTTTTACCTTGGGACAATATTACCAATCATAATAGCAATAAGTTTAATTTATTAAAATTGGCAAGATTTCGAATACAAACGCAAAGATACAATAAAATGTAGACTACCTATGTACAATTTTTATATTGTAACTTTCATATGATACTTTCCCCATGGACAATATAAACACTTATAAAACGAAAATTGCAATTATACCGCGAATGTTTCTTTTAAACAGAAATCGAAATTTATTTTAAAGAGAAATAGCGATTATTTCTAACTTTAAGGATGAAGTATGATAGGAGATGAATTGTGAAGAGTAATGACAAACGGAAAAACAAAAGTGTCCAGGGATGGGAATCGAACCCACAGTGTTCCGCTTATCGGGCAGATGCCATGTCCACTAGGCTACCCTGGACATATTTTTCCGTTCGTAAATATTATGTAAAGTAATTTAAAATACAATATAACGCGGCTGATGATTGTAAAACGAAAATTGCAATTATGCCGCGAATGTTTCTTTTAAACAGAAATCGAAATTTATTTTAAAGAGAAATAGCGATTATTTCTAACTTTAAGGATGAAGTGTTCAAAACTTTAAGGATGAAGTATGATAGGATGAATTGTGAAGAGTGATGACAAACGGAAAAACAATGCGTTTCTTTGATTAAAAATGAGCAAGATTCTAAGCCCAAACACTCTTCGACTGTTAGCTTTATAACGCTGAAGACAATAAAATGTAGCTTCTATCTGAATTTTTTATATTGTAACTTTCATACGATACTTTCCCCTTGGACAATATAAACACTTATGCTAACAAAATGCGTTCCTTTTATTAAAAATGAGCAAGATTTGGAATACAAAAGCTCTTCGGCTGTTAGCTTTATAACGCTGAAGACAATAAAATGTGTAGCTTTTATATTATATTGTATTGTAACTTTTATTGTCTCCTTTTATCATTAAAAAGCCGGTCGAAACGTAGGTATATTCGAAGTCTTTCTCATAAAAATAAAATAAACACATTGCTAGAGTATAAATCTTGATAGTGTCTAAATTCTCCAACACAATTCACATTATTAATTATAAATCAATGTTTTATTTATCCATATAAATATATATTTCAGTATCAGTATAAAAAGAAAACTACCTAATGCAATATTACAACGGCATGGTAGATTAAACTGGCGAAACCACTCGGAGGGTTCACCACTGATGAGCCAGGCCCTCCCATTATTTTAGCATTGCAGTAAAGACAGTAGAAATGGTTTTATTTAAAAAAAATAGTCAAAAATAGTTTCAATTTCTCGATATGATGCATTATAGCGCACCATCTGTGTGTGTGTGATTGATTGGTTTAGTGATTTATTTGATTCAATGATTTATTTAGAGCACATTTGTCATGATTAGATTTTTAATTTGGATCTCTGTGTGCGTGTGTTTTTTTTTTTTGCTTATTCTTAGTACACGTGGTACAGGCCATGATAAGCATGGTGGGTAGTTGGCGACTGCTTTTACTGTAAGCGCACCACATATCTACACATGTGAAAAGCAGTTCGACTTTGCACTTAGAAATGTGCCAGAGCCCCGTTTGGTTACTTGCACTCGCTGGTGGGGTTGGACTTTTGCAAGAATCGGGAGCCATTGGAGCATTTTTTTTTTTTAAACAGAAAAAAGTGTCCAATGCGGGATTCGAACCCGAGTCGTAGTGGTCGAAAACCAAACGGTTGTGTGTGTGTTGTAATATTTAGAAGCGCGTCTGTATTTTATTTCTAGTTTCATGATATGATAAAGTTCTAAAAATCCTATCCTTATTTATCAATATAAATAACCTTTCCTTGATTTAAAAAGAAAACCTCAAAAGAGAATTATTAGCTTATTTTGGTCGTTGAAGATACAGCCTTCATTAAGAAAACCAATTCCTGATGTGGTTGGTTTGCCGTTTTAAGAAATTATATTTGGAAGATTCCCGATAAAAAATGTTCAGTTGATATCATTATAGGCCGCTACGACCCGGGATTGAATCTCGCATTGTGCACTTTTTCTAATTTAAAAAAAATGCTCCAATGATCCCCGATTCATGCAACAGTCCAACCACACCAAGTAAAAAGTAACAAAAACAGGGCTCTGGCATATTTGATAGTGCAAAAGTCGAACTGCCTCTCATGTGTAAACATGTAGTGTACTTACAGTAAAAGCAGTCGCCTACTTCTACCCAACATGATTATCATGGCCTGTACGACGTGTACTAGGGATAATAATGATAAACGATAGAATGTATTGTGAAATAATCAATGTTTAGTTGTAAGGGGTCTCATATGTTTTTTAAAATTATTTAGCAAAGTTTTACCTTCATAAACACAACTTTAAAACGACCGTTTTATCTAAATGCACAGAAGCGATGTAATGGCAATTAGTTTTAATGTGGTACAAGCTATTGCAATATATAATATATGATAATCAATATGAGAAATTTCATAGTGATACTAACAATGATAATTCTTTAAAATTATTTTTTCAATAAAATAATTCCTTCGAAATTATTATAGACGCGTATGATTCTTTTTAAAAATAAAACAATTTCTACTGTCCTTACTGCAATGAGAAAATTAATGGGAAGGCCTGGCTCATCAGTGGTGAACCCTCCCAGCGGTTTCGCCAGTTTAATCTACCATACCGTTGTTTTATTGCATCGTTTTAATCTTCCTTTTATAGTGGTACTGATGCTAGTTTTTCCATTACAGTAAGGACAGTAGAAAGTGTTTTATTTTTAAAAGAATCATACGCGTCTATAATAGTTTCGAATTTTGATAACAGATGGCGCGCTAATGCATCGTTAAATAATATCTTGTATATCAATATATTGGGTGAATACATCAGGCTTCCAGTGAAAAGTTTCTTTTTTTTTTAATTTTAATTCATATCTCTATATATAGCTTTCTCATGCCCGAAAGCTATAAATATGAATTGCATATTTCCAAAGAAATTTATCCCTGTAAACTTGATATTTTCACCCTAAAATTATTTTTGATTTTAAAATATTCACTCCGATAAATTCCAGGCGAAGCCGTATTCATTCGATTAATATATAATATAAAAACATTATGTAAAAGTTAAAATCTAAGTGAGATCTATATACTTGTTGTATTATAATTCAGAATTTATTCATTCTATAATGAATTTTAGATTTTAAGAACGTTGATTTATAATTCCAAAGAAGTATTTTAGATACAATACTTCAAGAACTTTTGCAGCGTATTCTTTGAAAAACAGTGACCTAATATACAACCTAATATACTTGTATATTAAGAAAAAGGCATCTCCTATAACTGATACATTTTTTCAGTTGCACTATAAGGAGATGCCTTTTTCTTTTAATTTATTCACCTTATCCCAGTATAATTTTACATTTTTACTATTTTTTCCTATTATTTATTGTTCTGAATAAGTTGAATTCTGTTCATAAAAAAAAAACAAGTGTCTTTTGTGAAAGTTGAAAAAATAAACCATAGCACAAAACATTCTGTAACATGCTTTGTATTTGTTTATGTAAAATATTAAATTATTCTTTGATTTTTCTTTAAAGTTAGACAGTCGGCAACACTATTTCTTTTTTTTTTTTTTCTCTAATTTTGCATAAGTTATTTTTTTTAAATTAGTTTTTCAAACAGAAATAATATATTCTTCTCTCAATCTATCTATCTATATATATAAAAATGAATGTATGTGTGTGTGTGTGGTCTGTTTGTCCTTTATGCCTGACCAAACCACTCATTGGAACGCCATGAAACTTTGGGAAGTTATTTAGTATAGTACTGGGAAGGTTTCTAGCAAATAAAATTTTTGAAATAACTTTTCGCTTTAAAATAATCAAGATAAATATTCTAATTTATCTGTTATAATTCAACAATCTTCTCTAAATATTATCATGATGATACGATGATTTTGTAATGTAGAAAATTAGGAAAGACAAAATTCAGGATGACACGGCAATTTATTTGACACAAGAATAATGATACAATTCCAAGGCAAGATACTATTCCTTTAACTTCCAATTACCGAGGGAACCAATTAATATTGATTTTATTCAACTTATCGAGTATTTTTCAAGGGACCGGGAAAAAATGTTCACTTTATTGAGAGATTCGTTAGACAAACCTTTACACGGGTAAAACCCGGGCGAAGCCTGGTACGTCCATACAAGAATAATGATACAATTCCAAGGCAAGATACTATTCCTTTAACTTCCAATTACCGAGGGAACCAAATAATATTGATTTTATTCAAATTATCGAGTATTTTTCAAGGGACCGGGAAAAAATGTTCACTTTATCGAGAGATTCGTTAGACAAACCTTTACTCGGGTAAAACCCGGGCGAAGCCGGGTACGTCCGCTAGTATATAATAAATATTTAAAATGTTTAAATAATAGTGTGTATATAAAAATAGTATTTATTATTAATTTATTAACATGATAACCCTGTTGAAGGACTGACAAGTCCGAAAGCTTGAAAATAAAAAGTTGCACAAGAAACTTACCCCTGGAAGCTTTATTTATTTTATAAATTTTTTTTTTTTTTATATTGTGGCAAAGAAATAATTTATTATTTAATTTTATTTAATTATTCAATGAAAATATTTGAAACAGATTTATTATTTATAAAATCATCATTTAGTTGCCTAGTTTGCTTGCTCGATATTCTCTAGCTGTATATAGTTTGGTTGATTTGTTAATATTTGTCGACTGGTCGTGGTGACGTCATCAATAAATACTTTTACATCTCCAGATATACAAAGACTTGATTTCTACGCTACAATTTATTATGGTTTCATTGTTGTAATTAAATAAATATTAAAACACAAAGTATTGTGTAATGGTATAACACACAAAGTGACTCTCCCTATTTCTAAATAGGAAACGTTATGCATTCGTTCCAGAATTTTCCATTAAACCTTCACTTGACACGGACAATGAAACTTAGAGAACTAACCTAAGAACATCCAATGGGAAATTCCAACCCATCTAATGTCTTGCAAACAAACCTTTAGTAAAACTGACCTTGGAAGATTTCGTCATGTTAAGGGAGGTTGTATACCTTCCAATTTGGGGGATTCCCCAGTTCTTTGATGCACATTGAGGGGTATTTAACATTAGCCAATAACGTGCCATCTTCACAGGGTGACCTAAAATAACGGATTTAAGGATCAATTTATCCACTCTAGATAGAGAAAGTCATATTCTCATCATCAAAAAGGAAAACATTCACTGCAGGATTTGTGGGAATATGATATCTGATGAAATCTCCCACTATATCATAGAATGCAAATATTTAGGTGAAGAAAGAGAAAAAAAAACTCTTAAAAACACCTTCTGGAGATTTAGCAACCCACTGAAGACGCTGAAAACTATTTCAGAAAAGAAAAATATAGCAATAGAACTCTATAATTTCTACAGATCAATTGTAAATAGATTCATACACCAAAGAAGTAGTGAGGAAAGTTTTAGAACAGATGTGTAAATAAATTCCTTTTCAAACAAAGGCTCACGTGCACATGGGGAAAGGGAGAAAAAAAATTACTGTATTATTTTGTTGTTGTATGGCGAATCCATACAGGGCAATGGGCCCTAATAAAAGCCTTTTTGTTGTTGATTAATTTATCCTAACATGAAAGTAATTAACTGTAATAAATTAATTTATTGAGTAAAATTAATCAGGCCTCCAGGAAAAAGTATCTTTTCAAGACATTTTTATTCTCTAGCTTTCGGGTATGGACGTCCTTCTACAGGAGAAAACTTGGTATAATAATGAGTATCATGTATGAGTATAGTATGATACAAGGGGTTATTTTATTGAATTAAATTAATATATGTAAAAAAAAAATAGTACAAATGTGATATTGTACTGGGATAAGGTTCATAAATTAAGAAAAGAAAAAAGGCATTTCCCGAAACGCGTACTTGGTTAGCTTTTCTTGATTAATCATGAATTTGGCTTATTCTGTGATAATTAAAAATCAACGAATAGTTGATATTTATTCCGATAGATGGCGCGCAAAGCCATCAGCAAAAACTTAGGGTTTTTTTTATTTTTGACCAGAGAATTCAACTTATTCAGAACAATGTACAACGTGTGACCAATAATTTTCATGAATGAGACTGGATCACGTGAAATATTCAAAATAATGAAATAATTTTATAAGGACCTTATAGATAAAACATTTATCAACACGTAGAAAAAAGTCACACAGACGCACGCGCTCACGTTTTTTTGAATTTATAAGCTCGAGTTGCACCATAAGGAGATGCCTTTTTTCTTTTCTTAAATTAATTTATTTTTTCGAATTCTCCATGTTTTTATGCACCATTAAGTTACGACTTTGTGTTAACTTATTTTGTCGTGTTTTTAGGATGTCAAACAAACGTAGTGCAATTATTGAGCTGTCAAGGAAATCGTCGATGTGAAATTGTTCGGCTGCTCAAGTGCATGAACAAACTGTCTCCAAGGCCATCCTTCGCTTCAATGAGCTTAACCATGAAGGCGACGGTGCCGGAAGAGTAAGAAAGCGCACCGCCAACTATAAGATCATCAATAAACGACTTCAACGAAATTCGAGAGTGTCCATGAGAAAATTCGCCCTTGAGACCGGCATAAACAAGTCGTCTGTACATTAAATAGGGAAAAAGGAATTCAACCTCAAGGCGTACAAGCTCCAAAAAGTCCAGTTCCTCACGGATGAGAACAAGCGCGTACTGCTGGAGAGATGTCGCCAACTCAAGCATCGGGCCACTGGTCAGCGATGGGAGCGCAATTTATCTCAAATTCTACAAAGGAAAAAATAAGAATAAAAATAGAACTTAAAAGCTATTTACATTCTTCTCTCACAATAATGTTCAGTGAACAGCAATCTAATATAAAAACATTTAAAGGTAAAGACTCTTCTAGTAAGGTAAATCAATTAAGAAGGATTAGAAGATGAGTTTCTTTATTGTAAGAACGCTACGAGCTTTCGGACAAAAGTCCTTCAACGGGCATAAATATACCTATACTAAGAAAGATAACGATGGCTGTAGGAAATATATACACGTATTGGTTTTACATAGGAATAAAAATAAAATATTAAGAATATAAAAAAAAATATTAAGAATATAAAGAAGGACATGCAAATGATCAATCTAACTATTTGTAAAAGTGAAAAATACGGAAATAAAAATTCTAGAGAGCAAATCAGGAAATGCAGAAAACATTAGTTGAAAGAAAAAAGGAATATTAATGAGACAAAAATATGACTGTAATGGATGGTGGGAAAGGGGGGGGTTATTAATATGCTAAAGGTAGAATCTGAAAAAGTTTAATTGGAAATGTAGTTTGAGTAGACTGCGGGGATGTCATTTTTCTATTTATACTGTGTAGCTTGGTTGAAACTATGGCTTCCAGAACCAATCTCTGGTGTAGGTTGGAGATATTTTGTAGTGGATGGTTGGGTTAGTAGTGTCAAAGGAATGGCCAGAAGATGCAATGTGTTGAAAAATAAGGGAACGGGTGTCTCGGTTGGTGATGTTGCGTGTGTGTTCGGACATTCTGATGGCGATGGTTCTACCGGTCTCCCCCACATAGGTGGCAGGACACTGTTAGCACGAGACCGAGTAGACTGCTCCAGAAGATGTTAGAGGATCAGTGGAGGAGTCGGTTTTTGTGATGGGATGCCTAAGGAGTGAGTGGAGGTTAGGTGTGTTAGTAAAAAAGGTACGGATGCCAAAAGGTTTGAGGAAACGGGAGAGGTTAACTGAAAGGGGAGAGAATGGGATCACACACGTGGATTTGCAAGTTGCAGGAGGGTTTAGAGGAACAGGTGAATAGGTGTGTTTTTCTATGAAGGATAGAGGGAAACCTGAACTTGTAAGATTTTATATTCTTAATATTTTATTTTTATTCCTATGTAAAACCAATACGTGTATATATTTCCTACAGCCATCGTTATCTTTCTTAGTATAGGTATATTTATGCCCGTTGAAGGACTTTTGTCCGAAAGCTCGTAGCGTTCTTACAATAAAGAAACTCATCTTCTAATCCTTCTTAATTGATTTATAAAAACATTTATATATTTTTATTAAAAACTAGCGGATGTACCCGGCTTCGCCCGGGTTTTCCCCGAGTAAAGGTTTGTCTAACGAATCTCTCGAAAGTGAACATTTTTTCCTGGTCCCTTGAAAAAAACTCGATAAGTTGAATAAAATCAATATTAATTGGTTCCCTCGGTAATTGGAAGTTAAAGGAATAGTATCTTGCCTTGGAATTGTATCATTATTCTTGTCTCAAATAAATTGCCGTGTCATCCTGAATTTTGTCTTCTCTAATTTTCTACATTACAAAATCATCGTATCATCATGATAATATTTAGAGCAGATTGTTGAATTATAACAGATAAATTAGAATATTTATTAAAGGGAAAGACTCTTCTAGTAAGGTATATCAATTAAGAAAGGTTCAGAAGATGAGTTTCTTTTATTGTAAAAATGCTACGAGCTTTCGGGCAAAAGCCCTTCGACAGGCAAAAATTTAACTATACTAAGCAAGATATCGATGGTTGTAGGGAATATATACACGTATTAATTTACATAAAAATAAAAATATTAAGAATATAAAAAAGGCATGCAAATGAACAATTTAACTATTTGTAAAAGTGAAAAAGTACGAAAATAAAAATTCTAGAGAGCAATGCAAGAAATGCTGAAAACATTAGCTGGAAGAAAAAGAATAACAATGAGGCAAATAAATGACTGTAATGGATCTTCAACTGTATAACTAATTGTATCCAAGTAACTATTACGGGTGGATTTGTACGGTTAAAGGTTGTGTTCTGGGCTGCCATCTATGAAATTGGTATTTAATGACTAGTGAGAGATTCATAGATGGCAGCCCAGAACACAACCTTTAACCGTACAAATCCACCTGTAATAGTTACTTGGATACAATTAGTTATACAGTTGAAGATCCATTACAGTCATTTATTTGCCTCATTGTTATTCTTTTTCTTCCAGCTAATGTTTTCAGCATTTCTTGCATTGCTCTCTAGAATTTTTATTTTCGTACTTTTTCACTTTTACAAATAGTTAAATTGTTCATTTGCATGCCTTTTTTATATTCTTAATATTTTTATGTAAATTAATACGTGTATATATTCCCTACAACCATCGATATCTTGCTTAGTATAGTTAAATTTTTGCCTGTCGAAGGGCTTTTGCCCGAAAGCTCGTAGCATTTTTACAATAAAAGAAACTCATCTTCTGAACCTTTCTTAATTGATATATAATATTTATCTTGATTATTTTTAGGCGAAAAGTTATTTCAAAAATTTTATTTGCTAGACACCTTCCCAGTACTATACTAAATAACTTCCCAAAGTTTCATGGCGTTCCAATGAGTGGTTTGGTCAGGCATAAAGGACAGACACACACACACACATACATTTTTATATATATAGATAAATAAGGCATATCCTGATTTAAAAGCACATGTGCTTTTTAGATGGCAGAGCGCCATCTATTGGAACAGAAATCAAATATTTTTTTATTTAACATGTTCCCTGATATTTGACCAACCCATTTTAAATAAAAAAAAAAGCTATCCACGAACGCGTTTCGCGCTGTTGGCGCTCGTCAGCGTGAAGCAGGCTGTACCACTGCAACCAAAAATATTTTTGGTCCCAGAGGCTTCTTGAGACACCAAGAAATGGGTATTTAAAGCCAAATTTGCGTGAATACGCTTAACACATGTGCTTTTGGTCAGGATATGCCTTATTTATATTTAATATCAACACCTGACCTTTTTATTTTTATATTGTTTTTTTTCATATATTTATATAAAGAGACAAAGGTCACCTCTCCCGTCAAAATAGACGTCAAAACGAGACGCCATCCATCGGGTCGGTGACAAAGTTACAACACCAGCTTTGTCACCGACCAGAGGACGCTAGTTTGCGGCGACGGTCAATGGATGGCGTCTGGTTTTGACGTCTATTTTGACGGGAGAGGCGACCTTTAACTCTTTAGATCAATATCCTCCCGGAAAAATTTCCATTTATATATTTATATATATTTTAAAAAGCGACTTTACTTCTTTCGCTAGGTTGAACCTGGTGAACTTAGCTCAACTGCCAATTGCAGTCATTTCATCATAAAGAGGAAGTCTTTCTTAACGTCTTCTTGCAAGAAGGGATGTTGTTCTGTAATGGTTGAGGCCTTTAGTGCTCGGGTAATCATCAAGATTGCATCTCCCCTTCCTCAGCACGGGGGTAGAGGGGTAGAAAGTGGTGACGACATCTCCCTGACATGTTTCAACTTCAGATCTTAGCAGATGTGTGAAACTGGTGATAAACAGACTTTATAGGGATGTTTAACTGATATACACTCATGGACAAAACATTATTTTATTTCAACACATATAACGCGATATCCCGGCTAGGGATAATTGTGTCGATTTACATTTTTAAAACAGGAGAAGTTATGTTGTTGCTGCTATTCCTCAAGTCGTTTAAACGATCTCAATTATGTTCCATTGTCTCAGCTCAGCACATATTATATAAAAAATAATTTTAAAAAGAGAAACAATGAGATATATTAGGAACCTGATCCTTCCAGGTTAGAAAGATAATAATAAATATGGACAGAACTTTAGAAAGTGGAAAATCTTTGGTGTCGCCTGTTATCTGTTTTTTTTTTTTTTTTTTTTAAGAACACAGAGGCCATTTTGTCACACCTGGTTATCTCGTGTGTCTTCAATAAAGGTCACTGTAATATCTTTTAGAGTAATTGTCTGAATCCCGATATATACATGGTAAAAGTTACAACTTCCTTAAGTTTTGTCCATGAGTGTATTAACACTTGGTTATCTCGTGTATCTTCAATAAAGGTCACTGTAATATCTTTCAGAGTTATTGTCTTAATATACATGGTAAAAGGTACAACTTACTTAAGTGTTGTCCATGAATGTATATTGGTTATCTCGTGTGTCTTCAATAAAGGTTACTGTAATACCTTTCAGAATTATTGTCTGAATCCCGATATACATGCTAAAAGGTACAACTTCCTTAAGTTTTGTCCATGGGTGTATATTGTTTATCTCTTTAGTCTTCAATAAAGGTCGCTGTAATATCTTTCAGAGTTATTGTCTGAATCCCGATATACATGGTAAAAATTACAACTTCCTTAAGTGTTGTCCATGAGTGTATATTGGTTATCTCGTATGTCTTCAATAAAGGTCACTGTAATATCTTTCAGAGTTGTTGTCTGAATCCCGATATACATGCTGAAAGGTACAACTTCCTTAAGTGTTGTCCATGAGTGTATATTGATTATCTCGTGTGTCTTCAATAAAGGTCACTGTAATATCTTTCAGAGTTATTGTCTGAATCCCGATATACATGCAAAAATTACAACTTCCTTAAGTGTTGTCCATGAGTGTATATTGATTATCTTGTGTGTCTTCAATAAAGGTCACTGTAATATATTTCAGAGTGTTGTCTGAATCCCGATATACATGCTAAAAGGTACAACTTCCTTAAGTTTTGTCCATGAGTGTATATTGATTATCTTGTGTGTCTTCAATAAAGGTCACTGTAATATATTTCAGAGTGTTGTCTGAATCCCGATATACATGCTAAAAGGTACAACTTCCTTAAGTGTTGGCCATGAGTGCATATTGATTATCTCGTGTGTCTTTAATAAAGGTCACTGTAATATATTTCAGAGTTATTGTCTGAATCCCGATATACATGCTAAAAGGTACAACTTCCTTAAGTTTTGTCCATGAGTGTATATTGGTTATCTCGTATGTCTTCAATAAAGGTCACTGTCATATCTTTCAGAGTTATTGTCTTAATATACATGCTAAAAGGCACAAATTCCTTAAGTGTTGTCCATGAGTGTATATTGGTTATCTCATGTATCTTCAATAAAGGTCACTGTACTATCTTTCAGAGTTATTATCCCAATCCCGATATACACGCTAAAAGTTACAACTTCCATAAGTGTTGTCCATGAGTGTATATATACAAAACTACTATCGAGATGCAGTAACTGGACGTTTGTTTCAGGGGCGGACACCATATGGGAGGATGGCATTAAGTCTCCGCTGTGCGGTTGTTGTGTTTGGAATAAATTATATTATTGGAATTCTTTATTTTACACACTGACGACTCTTCTTTACTGTTCTCAATACCTCCTCTGTTCACATCTAAATACAATAAGACATATCTTGGGGGTATGTATGCACATACTAAAAGGTACAACTTCCTTAAGTTTTGTCCATGAGTCTAGAAAAAATAGCTTTTATTGAGACATATAGTCATATATATCAAAAATATTTAAATTGAATAAAAATAATAATGAACACACAACACATCTATAAATATAAAGGTCGACTCTCTCGTCAAAATAGACGTCAAAACTAGACGCCATCTATTGACCGTCGCCGTAAACCAGCGGCCTCAGGTCGGTGACAAAACAACACCAGTTTTTGACAAAGGGGCCGCAAGTTAGCGGCGACGGTCAATTGATGACGTCTAGTTTTGACGTCTATTTTGACGGGAGAGGTGACTTTTATCTTTATAGGTGATGTGTTGTGTATTTTAATATTATAAACTCAATGTGTGTGTTGTGTTGTGTGTTCAATATTATTATTCAATATAAATAGCTTTTGATATTTTCTACTCTTTTCCTTTGCAGATTTTGCGATAAATCCAAGCATAAGACTATGTGTCTTAATAAAGGTTTAAGTAGAACTGCTCTTCACTGAAGGTTAATAACGAGTTTACAAAGTGGGAAGAGGAGCTTCTTTTTAAACTCGTTATTAATAAAGGTTTCTTTAACTGTTATCAACAACAACAAAAGCTTTATTAAGGCACTAGACGAATGGCCCGGGCAACGCTCGGGTTTTACCCGAGTGCGAATATATTTTAAAAACGTTGTCTTGGGTGGTCGCTATAGACAGGGTGGTCTGTATAGACAGGTGTATGTATCACACAGCTGATAACAGGGTTGTCTAGAGTGGCCGCTATAGACAGGGTGGTCTGTATAGACAGGTGTATGTATCACACTGCTGACAACAGGGTTGCCTAAAGTGACCGCTATAGACAGGGTGGTCTGTATAGACAGGTGAATGTAACACACTGATGATAACAGGGTTGCCTAAAGTGACCGCTATAGACAGGGTGGACTGTATAGACAGGTGGATGTATCACACAGCTGATAACAGGGTTGTCTAGAGTGGCCGCTATAGACAGGTGTATGTATCACACAGCTGATAACAGGGTTATCTAGAATGGCCGCTATATACAGGGTGGTCTGTAAAGACAGGTGGATGTATCACACAGCTGATAACAGGGTTGTCTAGAGTGGTCGCTATAGGCAGGGTGGTCAGTGGTCGCTATAGACAGGGTGGTCTGTATAGACAGGTGGATGTAACACACTGCTGATAACAGGGTTGTCTAGAATGGCCGCTATAGACAGGTGTATGTATCACACAGCTGATAACAGGGTTGTCTAGAGGGGGGCAGGGAGGACACGTGTTCGCCGGCAGCCAATGGGCGCGCATTCTATCCGTGAGCTTCAGACAGAATAAGGCAATTATATATATAGATTACGCCTTGTAATAAATCACCGTTCAAAAAAGAAAAAGAAAACCAAATATTTACATAATTAAGGGTATGAGAAGAGAGTTGTTTTATATATACATGTTTTGACTTTTATTTTGTGAGGCTATTTCTCTCAAGACCGCTTTATGATTGTTAAATTGTTCTATAGCTATGTTTTTCTGATGAGATTTGAATCAGTTGAACTCGTTCAACATATATCTGATTACCCTACCTCTTCCATATTGTTGCATCATGATTAATGCGCGTATTTTAAAAATTATTTATAATATTATTTTTAATATATTTAAAATTTAAATTATATATTTATTTATTTTATAAAATAGATTACAGTGGACCCTCGGTTTGCGAGCATAATCCGTTCCAGAGCCATGCTCGTACTCCAAAACGCTCGTAGTGCGAAACTAATTTCTTATTTTTAATAATTGAAACTCGGGCAATTCTTCTTGCTACGAACAATTGCACAGTTTCCCACATTTTACATATTTCCCGAATCTGATCTGAAGGGAGGGATCCCAGTGAATTTTCATCCATCACGATTACGGGCAACCATCACGAGTTGCTCGTAATGCGAAATTTCACTCGTAATCCGAGGTAAAATTTTTCAAAAAATTTTGCTCGTACTGCGAAAAGCTCGTACTCCAAGGTGCTCGTAAACCGAGGGTCCACTGTATTACTATAAAATATTATGTACTATAAAACACTTGTATTTTGATACACTAAAATACCCCACCTGCTTTAAACTTTAATGTGATAAATAAAGAGATATTCTACCTAAATATATAGTTGTCTTATTATTGACTGGTTTAACCTTGTAGGATGGTTGAGACACGTTCTGGAGAGATGCAAGACGCGTCTGAGGAGAGAATCAAGACTGAAGAATCTGCCAAACCGCAGCCTGGTGCAACAATATAAATATAAAGTTGTCCCCAAAGTTCGTGTTTTTCTTAAAAGTTGTTTTTCTTATTACTTGGCGAATAATATTATTACGGTGAATGCATAATAATACGAAAATTCGAAACTATCATAGACGCATATGATTCTTTTGAAAATTAAACAATTTCTACTGCCCTTACTGCAATGGTAAAATTAATGGGAGGGCCTGGCTCATCAGTGGTGAACCCTCCCAGCGGTTTCGCCAGTATTATTGCAGTAAGACCGGTAGAAATTGTTTAATTTTTAAAAGAATCATACGCGTCTATAATAGTTTAGAATTTTCATAATAGATGACGCGCTAATGCATCACATAATAACATATAATACAATTACTTTATACATGATACAAAGACATTATACATAACGGTGAATAATATTAGTATTTTAATTTTTTTGCACGTGTTTACAAACTTTTGGGGCAACTTTATACAATTGGATAGATAATGGGAAATTTCGCTTGTTGTTGTTTGTAGTTCCCTAAAACTTGCAATAAATTGCTTTATTTTTGATGATTTAAAAGTTATCATCTATCTGTTATCAAGATTGAATGAAACACCTCATCACAAGCCCAAGTGTCAAGATCCCAGGTTTTTCCCTCCCTCGACGAGAATGGGTGCTTCTAAACCGCTTTAGGACAGGACAGGGAAGGTGTGCAGAGCTGATGAAGTTATGGGGCTACACCAAAGATCCAAATTGTGCCTGCAACGTCCCACAATCAATGTTCCATATACTAGATGACTGCCCGCTGTACAAATTCAATGGAGGAATCTCCAATCTCCATTCTGTCACCCCGGAAGCCCTGAACTGGCTGAAGGCCTTGCCTCTCAGACTTTAATGACCGAGAAGTCCTCACTTCTTTTTTCTAGATTTGATTCATTTTGTCTCCTCTCTTATTGTAAAGACGTTGCTGTATCACCTCATAAGCATAAATAAATAATTGAATGAAACACAATATTTCTGGGAAGTTACAATCATTTTGGAAAATGTTTTGTTTAATCGACACCCCAAATTCAGCCCACAATTTTTCTTATCAACTCACAAATCTTATATGTAACAGAAATTCTAATGGATCGTTTGGTGGAGTTATTGAAATAGATTATGTAGATTATTTGCATATTGGTGAAAATTATAATCTTTTGATATATTTATGATTGGACAGGAAGAGAGAAGGAGTTTCGAGGGAAGATTTCTTTAATCTGATAATCTTAGAAGCACAAGTTTTCGAACATCTTTGTTCTTAATAGTTATAAAGAACGCTGCAAGAGAAAATTC
Organism: Cordylochernes scorpioides; assembly: GCA_030710605.1. Lineage (NCBI taxonomy): Eukaryota > Metazoa > Arthropoda > Arachnida > Pseudoscorpiones > Chernetidae > Cordylochernes > Cordylochernes scorpioides. The sequence goes on along the minus strand of CP092884.1, from coordinate 33,937,721 downwards.
ACTACAGTATTCTCTTTCTGATAGCGTTTATAACCTTCATACCTGTTGAAGAGATATGTTCGAAAGCTTGAGTATATGCAAATAAGTTCGAAACATTAAAAAAAAAGTATTTTCCAGAATCTTCTCTTTAAGTCATCGTCATATGTGCTTTCTCTGCTATTTTTTTTTTTTTTTTTTTTTTTTGTGGATTAGTGTGCAAAAAATGCTTGGTGTATCTCATGTATTAAGGGAAAATAATTTGCGGTTTCCTTTATTACAGATAGTGCAGGAGAGAAAATGTCAATTACTAGTTGCATATGTGGATAACGTGGGACAAAGATGGATGGTGTAAATTTACAATGGCCATTTGTCAGAGAAAACCGCCGTTAGGGTGATTGAAACAGATGCGTTGTCGTAATTGCCATTATTCCTCCAAATCTATGAAGCTGTGATTCGGAAGTGGCGAAATGGGGCCAAGGAAGATGGGTTGGCCTTGAGACATTACGTCAGCAGACGGTGGTATAAGACTGGGGGTGGGGGAGGGTCGGGACAGTGTTCCCAGCACATCTCAGGTGAGTGAGTAGCTTGCTTGCTTGGGTAGATCTCTTTGGTGGGTCTTATATATCTATGTCTATGGTGGGTCTTTGGTGGGTTTTGTATAGTGTCTATGGTAGGTCTTTGGTGGGTCTTCTATAGGTGTCTATGGCGGGTCTTGTATAATGTCTATGATAGGTCTTCTATAAGGCAGGCCTTTGGTGGGTCTTCTATAGGGTGTCTATTGTGGGTCTTTGGTGGGTCTTGTATAGTGTCTATTGTGGGCCTTTGGTGGGTGTTGTATAGTGTATATGGTAGGTCTTGTATAGGTGTCTATGGTAGGTCTTTCGTGGGTCTTGTATAGGATGTCTTTGGTGGGTCTTGTACACAGTGTCTATGGTACGTCTTGTATAATAGTCTTTGGTAGGTCTTGGTAGGTGTCTATACTAGGTCTTTGGTGGGTCTTATATAGGTGTCTTGTATGATGGTCTTTTGTGGGTCTTAGATGATAGTATGATTGTCTCTGGATTTCTCTGGTAGATATATTTGGTGATTCTTGTATAGAATTTCTATGGTAGGTCTTTGGTAGTTCTTTTATAGGGCGTCTATGGTAGGCCTTTGGTGGGTCTTGTATGATGGTCTTTGGTAAGTCTTTGTTGGGACTCTGCTAAGTCTTTGTTTGGTCGGATATGGCAGTCTCTGGGTTTTTTTGATAGATCTCTTCGGCTGGTATTGTAAGGTGGTCTATGGATTTATTTGATATGTCGTCTTGTTGGGTCTTGTATGATGGGTCCAAGGTTTCTTGATTTCCTTAATGTCTCTGGATTTTTGTGTGTGTGTGTGATTCTTTGTAATTACATACGAGAATATACTCGTACATTTTTCGTCTTCTAAGAGCTCTTGGCTCTCTCTACACTTCCTATTACAATTATGATTATTCTTCCAGCAGAACGATTCGTTCTATAAATAGTTTTATTTGATCATTCTTATATTGTGGATATTTTATTAATGTCTTCGGTGTGGAAATAGCAAGTAAGTAGAGTTCTATACATCTCAGCGATTGTTCGTATCTAGTTTCGTTTAAAGAGACAAGGGTCGCCTCTCCCGTCAAAATAGACGTCTAAAACCAGACGCCATCTATTGACCGTTGCCGCAAACTAGCGGTCTCGTCTGGTTTTAGACGTCTATTTTGACGTCATTTTCCTCCCGGCAAAATTTCCATCTATAGTTTCGTTTAATCACCAACATTGTTTCGAACAGAACCACTGTTGCTCTTTCTCTCTCTCTCGTCTCAAGAATCCGTTCAAAGAGAAGAAATGACATTTCAAGATGACATTTAAGAGAATCATTGAATTAGAGCGGGTTCGATTCCCGCATTGGGCACTTTTTTCTGATTAAAAAAAATGCTCCAATGGCCCCCGTTTCTTGCAAAAGTCCAACCCCACCAGCGAGTTCAAGTAACCGAACGGGGCTCTGGCACATTTGTATGTGCAAAGTCGAACTGCTTTTCACATGTGTAGGCATGTGGTGCAATTACAGTAAAAGCAGTCGCCTTCTTCTACCCACCATGATTATCATGGTCTGTACCTCGTGTACTAGGGATAAGCAAAAAAAAATTGAGTTAGAGAATGGATTATTGAACAAATTAAAGAATGAAGGTTGTTAGGACGTCTTCTGAGATTATGTAACTTTAGAAAACACATTCTCTTCAGCAAGTATATTGTTCTAAATAACGACTTCTAAGCAAAAAAAATGATGTTCCAGATCCATCATGAAGCTGTTCTACTTCCTCACCATCCTTCTGGTTGCTCTGTCCGCCATGATGACCGATGGTCTTCTGCTCAAGAAGAAGAAGCTGTTGGGACTTGGCCTTATCAAGGCCGCTGCTCTCCATAAGGCAGTTGGTGTCCACAAGGCAGTTGGACTCCACAAGTCTATTGGTGTTCACAAGTCTATTGGCGTTCACAAGTCCGTTGGCATTGGGTAAGTGAATCTTAAAAATTGGGTGCTACCCACAATACTATATATCATCGGCTCTCGACCTTTTTGTGCCCTCGTTTACATTTGTGAAAAAAAAATTGCAGACACACACAACGATGGTTTAAAAATATAGATTTAACCCAGATTCTCCTGGAGCGCAGAACGCCAACTACCCAGGCTGTCCAGCTCACCAGAATGGACTTAGTGCTAAGCTCTTTTAATCGCGTCCTGAATGAATTACTGAGTTGAACCAGTTGACCAAGAAGTTCCATGCTGAGGTTGAGTCTGACCATAGATTGAGGTGGGTCAGTCCAAGAAGCATAGCTGCCTGCCCACTATGTCTCTTAGGAATGCTGGACAACTGAAGAGAAGATGATCAACTGTATGTAACTCTCCTGAATAGTGCGGGCATATAGGGTCTGTTTCGGAATATACAAGTGCAAGGTCTGCCAGGACATGGCCCGTCGGATTTTTGGTAGAAATTTAAGCAGATGGCTTGGAGTGGAAGCAATTCTCCTGAGAGATCTAGTCGAGTTGTTGTTGTTGTCGTGTACAATGAAGAGCCTCAGATGTCTCCATGCATCTCTATCACAGCAATCGCAATGTCCACTATCTTGAGTGTGTAAAGCTGCTGCTCTGGGTCTATCTCAAATTTCAGCAAGGCTGCGGCCAGTGCTGGGCATGAGAATATGTGGGTAGGTGTTAGTTCCACACCAGGACAGTTTTTGCATGTCCTATAGGTTTTTGTGCCATCTGGATTTATTTTCATTCCTTTACAGTGTTTTGTTCTAAGTCTTGTTATAGTTTTTGTCATTTTTCTCTCGGAGTTTATTCCACATATTTCTGGTCGAGTAGTCCTGGGAATAAAATACAGTCCATGATGATAGAGCAGCCTTACGTGTTAGGTTTCGAGTATGAGTTCGAGACAATTTTTCTAACGCATATATCTCCAAGGACAGTCAAATTTTATAAGGACATATTCGGTCGGTCGGACTACCAGTTGAAGATCACTGCTATAATTGGGCTGACATGGATGTTGTCGCATAGAAAATTAAGGTAGAAAACGTCGGGATGGTGAATGGTGACTAGCGGCAAATTCATATTTGATTCATTAAACTGAGTAATTAACTCGTAATTATAAATATATGTTGAATCGGTGTGTGTAAAATACTCTCGTGGACAAAACTTAAGGAAGTAGTTACGCCGGTGGTCTGTTTTTTGAAGGAGACAAAGGCTGTTCACACTTGGTTATCTCGTGTGTCTTCAATAAAGGTGACTGTAATATCTTTCAGAGTTATTATCTCAATCCCGATATATATGCTAAAAGTTACAACTTCCATAAGTTTTGTCCATGATTGTATATTCCAAACTACTATCGAGGTGCAGTAACTGGACGTTTGTTTCAGGGGCGGACACCATATGGGAGGATGGCATTAAGTCTCCGCTGTGCGGTTGTTGTGTTTGGAATAAATTATATTATTGGAATTCTTTATTTTACACAATTACGACTATTCTTTACTGTTCTCTACACTGGTTGCTTCAACACCCCCTCTATACACATCTAAATACAATAAGACATATCAGAGACAAGTTGACTTTCAAGATTGGTTGACTCCTAAGACGGGTTGAATCTTAAGACAAGTTTACTCACAAGACAGGTTGATCAAAGACAAGTTGACTCCTAAGACAGGTTGACCAAAGACATGTTGTCTCCTAAGACAGGTTGTCTCCTAAGGCAGGTTGACTCCTAAGATAGGTTGACTCCTAAGACAAGTTTACTCACAAGATACAACTCACAAGGTTGACCAAAGGCAAGTTAACTTCTAGGATAGGATGAATCCTAAAATAGGTTGACTCCTAAGATAAGTTTACTCACAAGACAGGTTGACCAAAGACAAGTTGATTTCTAAGACAGGTTGAATCCTAAGACAGGTTGACTCCTAAGACCAGTTTACTCACAAGACAGGTTGACCAAAGACAAGTTGATTTCTAAGACAGGTTGAATCCTAAGACAGGTTGACTCCTAAGACCAGTTTACTCACAAGACAGGTTGACCAAAGACAAGTTGACTTCTAAGACAGGTTGAATCCTAAGACAGGTTGACCAAAGACAAGTTGACTTCTAAGACAGGTTCAATCCTAAGACCGGTTGACTCCTAAGACAAGTTTACTCACAAGACAGGTTAACCAAATACAAGTTGACTTCTACGACAGGTTGACTCCTAAGACAGGTTGACCAAAGACAAGTTTACTCACAAGACAGGTTGACTCCTAAGACCAGTTTACTCACAAGACAGGTTGACCAAAGACAAGTTGACTTCTAAGACAGGTTGAATCCTAAGACAGGTTGACCAAAGACAAGTTGACTTCTAAGACAGGTTCAATCCTAAGACCGGTTGACTCCTAAGACAAGTTTACTCACAAGACAGGTTGACCAAATACAAGTTGACTTCTACGACAGGTTGACTCCTAAGACAGGTTGACCAAAGACAAGTTTACTCACAAGACAGGTTGACCAAAGACAAGTTTACTCACAAGACAGGTTGACCAAAGACAAGTTAACTCTTAAGACAGGTTGTATAAAATCAGTTACAATAAATCTAAAACTATCTTATATATAAATTCAATGATGTTCTCAATATAGTTGGTATATTCAACAAATTTAGCCTTTAAAGGGCTTTAAAAATTAAGACATGAGATAGGGTCAGATTTGTCGAAACTTTGGTAAAAATATATTTTCCTCATATAAGTATCCTCATTTCTATAAAATATTTCTCGACATAGATAAATAAAACAAACACATTTAATTAAAAAATTTAACTATTTCTGACGCGTATAATACTTTTTGAAATTAAACCATTTTCTATTGCTTTTACTCCAATGCTAAATTAATGGGAGAGCCTGGCTCATCAGTGGTGAAACCTCCCTGTTTGCGCCTAGCTATGCAAAATAATTTGCCAGGTTGCATTGTGTTCTATAATTATGTAAATTTTTATTTCTTATAATTTATGTAAATATATATAAATGAATGTTTGTATGTATGGTATACAAATTCGCAGTAGTTCACTAATTCAAACCAAAATTTCCATACATAGGTAAAAAAATACGGGGAAGACGATAGGCTATTTTAAAAAATATATAAATCAATTATTAAAACGATATATTCAAATTATTCTACTTAGCTCACGAACAGCGCCCTCTATCAAAGATCAAATTAAATTATGCTGGTGCAAACAAATAGATAATGCTAATAACAAACAATTATAACAAAAAATCTTATCTAAATATATATCACTCGGGTAGATATGAACAAGGGTCAATCCCGGGGCGAAGCCCGGGTCACCCGTCTAGTATGCATATAAAAAGAGTGAAAGTTATAATAAAGTCAGTCAGATAAAACCAGTGAGGCTGTTTGGTCCTTCATTTAGTTAAACAGCTTGCTACTACATCGCACCTAGAGAAGTCTCAGTAGTCAGGTCTGGTGTACTGTCTGCCAGATATTGTCAACATCTAAGACCAGACAAAAGGAGCTAGATGGAAGTCCGAGCTAACATTGTTAGGATCCAAGCTCCAACACTCCTATTATTTTATCATTGCAGTAAGGACAGTATAAAATGGTTTTATTTTAAAAAGGAATTATACACGTCAAAAATAGTTTCAATTTCTTAAAACAGATGGCGCGCTAATGCAAAAATATTCAATGTCCAAATACATTATCAAAAGACGTTAGATAGAGTAATAGAATGGTTCTTTAAAAAGTGATAAAATAATGTTTTTTTTTTTTTACCTTATAAAGCAATAACGCGTCATCTATATATAACAAATGAAAACATTTAGACGCGAATGTTTTTTTTATACATATATCAAACTTCTACTATCCTTACTGCGATGAAAAAAATATATTGGGGGGGGGGGGGGGGGGGTTTGGCTTATCAGTGGTGAACCCTCCCACCGGTTTCGCCAATTTAATCTACCAGACCGCTTCTTTAGAGCTCTAAGGCTGTATTGGATAATTGCTCGATGCAAATATTATATGTAATTCTACTGTTCTAAAAGCTCATGTTCATAGTTTACTCAAATACCATTTTTCTAAGATTCCACCCTTCATTGTAGCATATAAAATCAGAATTGTTCAATACAGTATTAGAGCTCTAAAGAAGCGGTGTGGTAGAATTAATTGGCGAAACCGCTGGGAGGGTTCACCACTGATGATCCAAGCCCTCCCAATATTTTTTCATCGCAGTATGTGTGTGTGTGTGTCCTTTATGCCTGACCAAACCACTCATTGGAACACCATGAAACTTTTGGAAGTTATTTAGTATAGTACTGGGAAGGTTTCTAGCAAATAACATTTTTGAAATAACTTTTCGCCTAAAAATAATCAAGATAAATATTCTAATTTATCTGTTATAATTCAGCAATCTGCTCTAAATATTATCATGATGATACGATGATTTTGTAATGTAGAAAATTAGGAAAGACAAAATGAGACAAGAATAATGATACAATTCCAAGGCAAGATACTATTCCTTTAACTTCAAATTACCGAGGGAACCAATTAATATTGATTTTATTCAACTTATCGATTATTTTTCAAGGGACCGGGAAAAAATGTTCACTTTATCGAGAGATTCGTTAGACAAACCTTTACTCGGGTAAAACCCGGGCGAAGCCGGGTACATCCGCTAGTATATGTATAAAAGAAACATTCGCGTCTAAATGTTTTTACTGTATTAATTTTTTTTGCTTATCCCTAGTACACGTGGTACAGACCATGATAATCATGGTGGGTAGAAGTAGGCGACTGCTTAATGTATTAATAAATTGCATATATAGTTTGGCAAAAATGCCTATTCTCACAGATCACATAGAATCGTTGATAATAAAATACGAATTGGCCAATTTATCAAAAGAAGAAATTAATTTATTTAGACCGCATGCCCCAACTATAATTCACAACTTCATAGAATCAAGAATGGCTGAAACAAAAGATAACACTAATGAAACATTCCGGAAATTTTTCCCATTTGGAATTCCTTTTTATTTTCGTCCAAATTTTTATAACTCACAGTTCATCACAAATCATGGTAATTTTGGAGAATTTCTGGCGAAAATCGGAGCAACAGATGATCCTAGCTGCTTCTGTGGCAAAGAAAACCAAGACTCAACACATTTATTGATAGAATGTCCGATATTTCACAGCTTCAGAAGTAATCATTTTTATCCCATCGAAGCAATATGCGAATTTGTATATAACAAAGACACCTATGTGAATATCAATAATTTTGGTAAATTTATATCACTTTCTTTTCTGTTTGCGAAAACCAACCTTTCAGTTTTAATTTTGTGTTTAGTCCTGTTATTTAATTATATATAAAATGAATTTTATATAAGTTAGTAAAATGTATTTAGGCGCAAGTATCCCAAGCTGGGATATCGCGTCCGATATGTCAAATAAAATTTAAAAAACAATAATAAAAATACCAATAGTAGATAATAAAAAGATAGAAAGAATGGTCCCTAGGGGTAAAACAATGAGGCAAGTACTGGATTTACAACCAATAAACAGCACCAAAGTATCGGTAAATTGAAGAAACAAAGAACACTTTCCATCACAGCCATGTATGCTCCAATTCTACGCTACAGAAATCACACCGATCGTTCAACCACAATGGCCCAATCCAGAAGAATAGAGAACTTCCTGGACTCTATGATTAATGGTGTGCTAAGTCAGCATGTTCCCAACATTTATATGGACGCTTGGTGGATTCTTTACTTTTTCTTCTTCGGCAGTATGAAGTGGTGGTCAGGTAAGTCCGTTCTTCTACTTTCTTACTCTCTTTTTGAATCTTAATCAACATTTATATGGACGCTTGGTGGATTCTTTACTTTTTCTTCTTCGGCAGTATGAAGTGGTGGTCAGGTAAGTCTGTTCTTCTGCTTTCTTTCTATCTTTTTGAATCTTAATCAACATTTATATGGACCCTTGGTGGATTCTGGACTTTTTCTTCTTCGGCAGTATGAAGTGGTGGTCAGGTAAGTCTGTTCTTCTGCTATCTTACTCTTTTTTTGAATCTTAATCAACATTTATATGGACGCTTAGTGGATTCTTTACTTTTTCTTCTTCGGCAGTATGAAGTGGTGGTCAGGTAATATTCTTCTTCTGCTTTGTTTCTCTATTTTTGAATCTTAATCAACATTTATATGGACGCTTGGTGGATTCTGGACTTTTTCTTCTTCGGCAGTATGAAGTGATGGTCAGGTAAGATTCTTCTTCTGCTATCTTACTCTCTTTTTGATTCTTAATCGAAAATTTTGACCGTTATTTACTATTTTAAAGAAATTGAAGCATTATAAAGCAAGAATGTTTCTTTTAAACATAAAACAAACTTCTACTGTCCTTACTGCGATGAAAAAAATATATTAGGAGGGCTTAGCTCATCAGTGGTGAACCCTCCCAGCGGTTTCGCCAATTTTATCTACCAGACCGCTTCTTAGAGCTCTAATACTGTATTAGACGATTCTAATTATATACGCTGAAATGAAGGATGGAATCTTAGAAATGGTATTTAAGTAAACTATGGACATAAGCTATTAGGACAGTAGAATTACATATATTTGCATCGAGCAATGATCTTCCTCAGATAATCAGGAAAAATCCAGTTAGGCATATTCAATTTAATGTCAAAATTGTAAATTCATTTTAAAAAATAAAATAATTTTCGAGTTTTAATTTTTTATAAGAGATGTCGTGTTAATTCATCATGTTAATAAAGTTTTTTTTTTAAGTTGAAAAGTAAATCAATTTATAACTAAAAAATATATTTTTCCTAAATTGAGTAAATTATCAAACTGTCAAAAGGATTTACTACTACAGTCGAACCTCTATGAGAGGACACCTCTCTACAAAGGAAAGTTTTCATTTGTAAAATTACCATTTTTACTATTTATTAAATAAAATTATAGTATAGTATAAAAAATTATTAGTAAAAGGGGGTCGGTGGAAGGATGGTCTAAACCGTTGGTTTTCGACCGTTACGACCCGGGTTCAATTCCCGCATTGGGCACTTTTTTTTTTCTGATTAAAAAAAAAATGCTCCTGTGGCCCCCGATTCTTGCATAAGTCCAGCCCTACCAGCGAGTGCAAGTAAGCAAACAGGGCTCTGGCACATTTTAAAGTGCAAAGTCGAACTGCTTTTCACATGCGTAGACATGTGGTGCACTTACAGTAAAAGCAGTCGCCTACTTTTACCCAGCATGATTACCATGGCCTGTACCACGTGTACTGGGGATAAAAAAAAACTATTTAGCAGCTCTCCGGTAAGAGGACATCTCTCCCTAAAGGACACTTTGGCTCTGCAACTAGGTGTCCTTTACAGGGAGGTTCTACTGTATTATAAAAACCAAGATATTCCAATTTTTTAGAACTTATTTTTAATATAGTCAATCTCTCTTTCTTTCAAAATGACGTTGCTAGAAATAGCAACAATTGGCCATGATCGTATCAAATGATTCATTCTGAAGATTGATTTTTGATCTGAGAGAAAAATGAAAGAATTTCTTACAACTGATTTTATCTTTTGAATTTATTTGCTTATTAGATCTGGAAGAAACCATGAGCCGTCTTTGTATATGATGATCTCCTTATATTTTTGGCTTCTTTTAACTCCAAAGCTTATTTCCTTTAGGAAAATCATTTTTCAAAGATTCGTATTTGAGATAACATATATATATATATGTCATAATTTGTATATAATTAAATGCAACACCGACCCACTATGTATGTACCATGTATGATTTTCAAAGATTTAATAAAAGAATAAGGTAACTGGAGGAAAGAAAGTAACAAAAGACATAGGAAGACGTCGCAGTTAACCTTCTGACCCCAGGTCCCTGCGAGCTAAGTTTAAACCGACACTTCCTGGAAAAACAGGACGTATCTAATGACCAGAAGTTATAAATGTTAAAGCTAACATTCAATACTTCCTGACAAAGCAGGACGTATTTTGATAACCGCGGAAGTAAATCGAGTCGAACAAATAAGACACTTCCTGACCCAGGCCGGGCGTAACTAACACCAAAGGAAGCCGCCGGCCCATCAGAAGACAGCACCTTAAGTAGGTCAACCAATAGGAAAAGAGCATGTGACATCTCTCGACCAATCAAAAGACAACACCTCAAGTAGGTCAACCAATAGGAAAGGATCATGTGACATCTCTCGACCAATCAGAGAGAAACTGAGGCTTGGTGTTAAATCGGAAAGCAAGAATGGGTAGTTACGTTTGAGCTCTCATAGGAACAACACCTACAGGGTTCACTGGCTCTCGCCGAGTTCGGACAGTGCTCCTTCGCTTCCAACAAGGTAACATCTACTCTAGAGATATCTCTCTCCGCTCATTTCATCATCGCCATGTGATCAACTAATTAATAAGTCAAATCGCTCAACTCTTCTCAAGCTTTCTTCCCTCCAACACAGTTGCCTCTTATTTTCCAACTCAATCACGTGTCCTGATTATTCCTAACTGTATGCTGCAACTTCCACTCAAACGACTGCGCTTCAACCAAATCTCACCATTCGCATCCAACAACAAGAAACCCCGCAACGATATTGCCACAGAACGGTTAAGTCGACAGGATAAAGATTATGGAGTTTAAACAGGATAGTGAGATGGAATTAAATCAGGATCCCACAGGCGTAAAGTCAGACGGTCCAACGGAAACAATGGAAAGAAGGCAAGAAGTAAGAGAGAGCGAATCGGCAAGAGAAAGACAGGAGGTGACCGGCCGAGAGACAACTGCGCCCCTAGCGGACGCCATCAACCAACTGTCAACATTCCTGACGCGAGTAAAAATTTCTGATGGAGCGGAGTCGGCGATCCCACCTTTCGACGGCGCATACAGCGCGACACAGTTTTTCCAGACGTTCGACCGAAAAATGGAAGACGCATCCATGGGAGAACAAGAAAAATTATTGCGCCAGCCAAACTACCTGGTGCGACAACCCCTGGAGCTCTTCAGGAAACTTCGGCTGGCCGACCGGAGTTATTTCCAGGTGAGACAAATCCTCCTAGATCTCTACCCTGAGTCAAGCGAAGCATCCTTTGCGAAATATTTCGCCATGAAACTCACTGGACAAGCCAACTTAGAGACCTACTACCGGGAAAAAACCGCCATGGGATTGCAACTAGGACTTCCACAAGAGGTGATCCTCGAGACGCTGACAGAAGGACTGCCATTCAACGACCAGCGCCTAGTCCGCGTAGTGCCTCCCGAGAACCTAGGAGAGTGGTTCCGACTGGTACAGCGGATCCACGGGCCCAGTGTACCGGCAACGCGATCCAGAGAAGATCAACCACCCACAATGTCGGGTCCGTACCACAGCACATCCCGACGCCCAGGTGCATGGAATGCACCTCTTCCGCCGTCCAACTGCAAGTTCTGCGGCGCGAGACACTGGCACAGCGAATGCCGACGTCGACCAATCCCGACGACCCACGAAAAAGTCCGGACAGTGCAAACGGTCCCAAAATCACCAGTTCCGACTTCATCACAACCAAGTCAAGCCAGAGACACCTCAGCCGGACAGCCCTTTCGAGACTGAGGTAGGATCCCTAAACCAACTGACTGTCAAACTCTTTCTAGCCCCTAATGTATCATGCCCCTTTTTAATTGATACAGGCGCCAGCCTGAGTATAGTGCCATATAATATTTATCATATGCTAAAAACCCACCTGCCTAATTTAACCCTTGAGGGACACTCACTACATCTCCAAACCCTAAACGGATTTGCAAAAACCATGGGTAAACTATCTATCCCACTGACAATAGGACAAATATCACGAAAGGAGTATTTCCATGTAGTGAATGCACCATTGCCATTCGGAATTCTTAGTATCAATAGCCTCCATAAATTCAGATTAACCATAGATTTTAATAAATGCACTATACTCCAGCTGGGCGCCCCATTGTCTACCCTTTCCTACCATTTTAATCATGTGTCCAATGTATGCACGTACTGGCAATGTCAGGCGATGTCACAAAAAATTTTCCCCACATCCCAACTATCCGCCTATGACAACCATTGCGTGCATTCATTGAGAAAACCCCACTTATCTACATGCCCCTTTTTCACTAAAGCCAATTGCCCTTTTTACATGCCCTCAAATAATCAAACCACAACAACTTCAACTTATGAACCTGTCCAAAACGCACCCACACAGCGGGATAACTCGCATACCAAAAACCTAGGTGATCACACACCGTTACACAACTCTCACATGACCAACCCACACAACGAACTCGACACTCACACTAATACACAACAAAACCCTTTACCCCATGCATACTACAACACAACACCTAACACTCACTATACACCACAGTTCACAACACTTCTACAAAGGTACACTCACATTTTTTCACAGGACAAATTCAACGTACCATGCTTACGTATTCCACCAGTAAAAATACCCACGAATTCCAAAAAAATAATCACCATACGTCCATATCGTGTTCCGATATGTGACCAACAAGAAATCCGTAACCAAATACAACAAATGCTGGAGAACGGCATCATAGAGCAATCTTTTTCACCTTTCTCGAGCCCTGTCACCCTCGTCACTAAGCGCGACAAAACCAAACGGTTTTGTATCGATTATAGGAAGGTGAATGAGCTAATCAGCGCTGATGTCCATCCCCTCCCGAGAATCGAGGATATCCTAGACCGCCTCGCACAGGCCAAATATTTTTCCACGGCCGACATATCCTCTGCGTATTGGCAAGTCCCAATACACCCCGATTCTCGACCACTGTTAGCATTTGCCACCTTTGAAGGATTATACCAACCCACTCGATTACCTTTCGGGTTAAAAACCAGTCCTCAGATTTACGAACGAGCCATAAGTCAGGCCCTACAGAGACACGGACTTGACTGTGTGGCACATTACTTTGATGATTTCATCATTTACTCCAACACATTGGAGGAACATCAAAACCACCTGCGACAATTTTTCGCCTTTTGCGAAGCGGAGAAGTTACAACTTAACTTCGCAAAATGCGAATTTTTTAAACAATCCATAAATTTTCTAGGTTACACCATCACAGCTGGTACAATTACACCACTTACACGCAATACCGACATCATCCACGCCATAAAACAACCACACAACCGAAAAACACTACAATCCTTCTTAGGCGCTGTGAACGTCTATAACAAATTCATTCCGGAATGTATCATGCCCCTTTTTAATTGATACAGGCGCCAGCCTGAGTATAGTGCCATATAATATTTATCATATGCTAAAAACCCACCTGCCTAATTTAACCCTTGAGGGACACTCACTACATCTCCAAACCCTAAACGGATTTGCAAAAACCATGGGTAAACTATCTATCCCACTGACAATAGGACAAATATCACGAAAGGAGTATTTCCATGTAGTGAATGCACCATTGCCATTCGGAATTCTTAGTATCAATAGCCTCCATAAATTCAGATTAACCATAGATTTTAATAAATGCACTATACTCCAGCTGGGCGCCCCATTGTCTACCCTTTCCTACCATTTTAATCATGTGTCCAATGTATGCACGTACTGGCAATGTCAGGCGATGTCACAAAAAATTTTCCCCACATCCCAACTATCCGCCTATGACAACCATTGCGTGCATTCATTGAGAAAACCCCACTTATCTACATGCCCCTTTTTCACTAAAGCCAATTGCCCTTTTTACATGCCCTCAAATAATCAAACCACAACAACTTCAACTTATGAACCTGTCCAAAACGCACCCACACAGCGGGATAACTCGCATACCAAAAACCTAGGTGATCACACACCGTTACACAACTCTCACATGACCAACCCACACAACGAACTCGACACTCACACTAATACACAACAAAACCCTTTACCCCATGCATACTACAACACAACACCTAACACTCACTATACACCACAGTTCACAACACTTCTACAAAGGTACACTCACATTTTTTCACAGGACAAATTCAACGTACCATGCTTACGTATTCCACCAGTAAAAATACCCACGAATTCCAAAAAAATAATCACCATACGTCCATATCGTGTTCCGATATGTGACCAACAAGAAATCCGTAACCAAATACAACAAATGCTGGAGAACGGCATCATAGAGCAATCTTTTTCACCTTTCTCGAGCCCTGTCACCCTCGTCACTAAGCGCGACAAAACCAAACGGTTTTGTATCGATTATAGGAAGGTGAATGAGCTAATCAGCGCTGATGTCCATCCCCTCCCGAGAATCGAGGATATCCTAGACCGCCTCGCACAGGCCAAATATTTTTCCACGGCCGACATATCCTCTGCGTATTGGCAAGTCCCAATACACCCCGATTCTCGACCACTGTTAGCATTTGCCACCTTTGAAGGATTATACCAACCCACTCGATTACCTTTCGGGTTAAAAACCAGTCCTCAGATTTACGAACGAGCCATAAGTCAGGCCCTACAGAGACACGGACTTGACTGTGTGGCACATTACTTTGATGATTTCATCATTTACTCCAACACATTGGAGGAACATCAAAACCACCTGCGACAATTTTTCGCCTTTTGCGAAGCGGAGAAGTTACAACTTAACTTCGCAAAATGCGAATTTTTTAAACAATCCATAAATTTTCTAGGTTACACCATCACAGCTGGTACAATTACACCACTTACACGCAATACCGACATCATCCACGCCATAAAACAACCACACAACCGAAAAACACTACAATCCTTCTTAGGCGCTGTGAACGTCTATAACAAATTCATTCCGGAATACGCTCGCTTGCGAGCACCACTCAACAATCTCCTCAAAAAGGACGTCGTGTGGAACTGGAATGAAGCTTGTCAAGAGGCGTTCATTGACCTGAAAGGAAACCTCACACAACACCCCATTTTACACCTTTACAAAGAAGGTCTGCCATGCCAAGTGTATTGCGATGCATCCACCCTCGGTATAGCAGGCATTCTCAAACAAGTTCACCCTGACGGAAACGTATATCCAGTTCAATATTTCAGCCGAACATTGCGCCCACACGAGAAAAACTACTCCATCTCTGAACTTGAGTGCTTAGCAATCGTTGAGAGTGTGGAGAAGTTTCGCATCTATCTTATGGGCAGAAAATTTACAATATTTTCTGACCATCACGCATTGCAGTGGTTGAAAACCATCAAGAACCCGTCCGGTAGACTGTTTCGATGGAGTTTACGACTATCGAGTTACGAATATGAGGTCCGCTACATAAAGGGAAAACTACAATATGAAGCAGATCATTTGTCCCGTAACCCGTTTTGTGGATTCTTGGACGCCACCCTTATCAAGACCCACCAATCTCCTCCATCGAAAGAGTCTAGTTTGACCATTGATCATAATGGATTACATACAGTTTCCCGAAAAGGTGTAACCAAGATTATACTTCCAAAACCACTCATACAACAACTCTTACAAACAGTACACACACAATACAATCACCCCGGTATTTCCCAAATGTCACGAATTATCTCCACACAATATTACTGGCAAGGTATGTCAAAAGATATTAAACAAAAAGTTAAGACCTGTCCCACCTGCCAATTAACAAAACGTCCAGTAGGACCCACTTACGGAGAATTAAGTCAACCTCCGGAATCTAAAGAACCCTTCGACCTTTTATCTCTGGACACCATAGCAGGATTTGCCAAATATGGCAACACCAAGATATACCTCCATGTGGTAGTCGATCATTTTTCACGCTACGCGTGGGCTTTTCCATCTAAATCCACCAGTACCACCACCTACCAACAGGTACTTAAACGAGTATTCCAGGATGGTTCTCCAAAACGCCTTCTTACGGATAGAGCCCCTGCCTTCACTTCACCCAAATTTCGTAGTTTCCTACTTAATAGAAATATTCACCCATTGCTCACAACCAGCAACAATCCACAGGCCAACGGTCTATGTGAACGCCTGAACGCCACCCTCACGGGAAAACTTAGGTTATTACACCTAGAAAATCCTAAGGTCACATGGACCAAGTTGGTCAAGAAGGTTACACTTATATATAACAAGACACCCCACTCTACCACAGGTTTTCCACCCATATACTTAATGTTTGGTATCCTACCCCCAGAAATCTCTAATCATAACACACCGTACCCAGATATCGACAAAGCTAGAAAAATTGCACACACACGCACACAAAACAAACATTTACAAGACAAAAACACTTATGACCAACGACACAAGCAACCACATTTCGAAGTAGGTGATCTAGTATTAGTAAAATTATATCACCACCCAAATACAGGGAAACTTGCGCCATATTTCACAGGACCTCACACAATATTAGAAATTATTTCACCAAATGTGGTCCGCATAGATCGACCAAATCAACCACTTCAAAGAGACACTGACACAATCCACGTCAACAAACTTAAACTGTATACAGAAAAAATCCATTATATATCACCACCCGCCGTTAGCACCTATCATATAAAGCACAACCCCAATTATACGTTCCCTTTCAAACATTTAACACCCGAATTATTCCCAACAGAGTCATTAAGGTTCAAACCCACCAGCAGCGAACCTTTCAGGCATTTAGACCCTGCCATTTTTGCAACAAGACGATTTACATCACTCTTCCCCGATGTTAAAAAACTGCAAACCTGACAACCAGCTCAATCATATCACACCACCCCCTAAAGATATCAAACAGGAGAACTACGAACCTACCAATCATTCAAATTCTACAATTAATAAGGTTCAAGCAAATATTTCAGAGTCCCCAGTTACAAAAATATGGACGAACATGGGACAATATCCTATATTTCACCTGATTTTTATCCTTTGTTTATTAGTTCTACCGTACAACTGTATCCCAATTTTATTCATTAATTACTTGTTTATATATGCCATGCCCGCGCAGAAAATCTTCGAACTACAAGAGGTAGTTTTTAATCTAGGACAAACATTTATAAAACTTCTCATAATTTTAGGAACCATCTTCGCAGAAAATCTAAATAAACTCCGAAGAGATAACAGTAACTGAAAAGATGACCAAACAATGTCGGAGAAACCACGCTCCAAAAACAAGCCCCGAGCCACACCCCAAAATAAATAGACGGCAGGAAATGAGGATTTGAAACACCACGACAGGAAGTATAGTCCGCAGCGGTTAAATTCGGCCTCTGTAAACAAAGCGGAGCGCCTTCGTCCGATCTCCAATTTCCCTCCCTCTCGTTTGCCCGACACACCCCACTTCCGTATCTCTAATTACAATGAGAAGATCCCCTATTGAGGTCGACTGGGAACCTCACTATGCCACCGGTTTTGATTCCAGTTCGAGTCTACATATCGATTTTTACCACCCAATTACACATCCACGAAACAACACCTAGAACTAGCTCACACATCTCTTACACAACCGACTTCTAACATTTTTCACAACACACACACAAAGACAAAAATTACACATAAAGGTTATATAGATTTCCATGTCTCCTGTACACACAGCATAAACGCACTTGAGGGCTAGAATCACGTTTTTCACCTAAGTGTCACTACAGATGAGACAAAAAATTTATAGGGCATAATGGAGCAAGTAAAACATTTATAGGGCAAAATGGAGCAACCAATACATGTAGATCAGGGCATGTAGATACCATAGGGTTCAAACCAATACACCTTATCTTTCATATCAATCATTTTCATTATTTTCTCTCAATTAAAAATATAAATGTTTAATCAATTTAGCAATTTATTCAACTTATTATCAATTTTAATCATTAACTATCATTTTATTTACCAATTAGTTTATATTATCATTTTCATTTATCAATTATCATTCTATTTACCACTTGACTTATATTGCCACAACTCAATTATCAACGAAAACCCACTGGTTTTCGATTAAACTAAAAACATTAAATCACCCTTTGTTGTTGAAACCTTTTTATTTTTCATTTTTTTTAAACACTCAACTTTGATTTCGTTCAACTCTTATTTTTATTTTTATTTTGATTTCAAAAAGACCTTATGAAATTCCCTCGAATTCTTTTCCAAATTCGAGCAAAAAAGGTAACTAGGCATTTTTCCTTCCTTTTTTTTTTCACCACTCAACCAAGCACTCAACTTTGATTTCGCTCAAAAAACTTTTATTTTATTTTTATTTTTGATTTCTCGAAAGACCTAATAGAATTCCTTCGATTTCATTCCCAATCTCGAATAGAATATGGTTAGGCATTTTCCTTTTTTTTTTTCACCATTCAACCAAGCACTCCACTTTGATTTCGCTCAAAAAACTTTTATTTTATTTTATTTTGATTTCAAAGCCTTAATAGAACCCCCTCGAATTCATTTCTTAACTCGAGTAGAATTCGTTTAGGCGCATTTTCTTTTTTTTTTTGCCCACTATGTACCATAACATTCATTGATTTCTTACAATTAAAAAATTTTTTGATTTCTATTAATTATACTCAACCTATATCATCAACACCATGCTATTTTACTTATTATGTCACCAGCAATGCTTGTATATAGCCCCTCAATACCCACAACTAATTTTCCCACAAAATTATTTTTCACTTTACAGAATTCTCTCAGGCTAACCCCTTCTTGAATTCTTCACATGTAGGGGGCGCATCTGTCATAATTTGTATATAATTAAATGCAACCCCGACCCACTATGTATGTACCATGTATGATTTTCAAAGATTTAATAAAAGAATAAGGTAACTGGAGGAAAGAAAGTAACAAAAGACATAGGAAGACGTCGCAGTTAACCTTCTGACCCCAGGTCCCTGCGAGCTAAGTTTAAACCGACACTTCCTGGAAAAACAGGACGTATCTAATGACCAGAAGTTATAAATGTTAAAGCTAACATTCAATACTTCCTGACAAAGCAGGACGTATTTTGATAACCGCGGAAGTAAATCGAGTCGAACAAATAAGACACTTCCTGACCCAGGCCGGGCGTAACTAACACCAAAGGAAGCCGCCGGCCCATCAGAAGACAGCACCTTAAGTAGGTCAACCAATAGGAAAAGAGCATGTGACATCTCTCGACCAATCAAAAGACAACACCTCAAGTAGGTCAACCAATAGGAAAGGATCATGTGACATCTCTCGACCAATCAGAGAGAAACTGAGGCTTGGTGTTAAATCGGAAAGCAAGAATGGGTAGTTACGTTTGAGCTCTCATAGGAACAACACCTACAGGGTTCACTGGCTCTCGCCGAGTTCGGACAGTGCTCCTTCGCTTCCAACAAGGTAACATCTACTCTAGAGATATCTCTCTCCGCTCATTTCATCATCGCCATGTGATCAACTAATTAATAAGTCAAATCGCTCAACTCTTCTCAAGCTTTCTTCCCTCCAACACAGTTGCCTCTTATTTTCCAACTCAATCACGTGTCCTGATTATTCCTAACTGTATGCTGCAACTTCCACTCAAACGACTGCGCTTCAACCAAATCTCACCATTCGCATCCAACAACAAGAAACCCCGCAACGATATTGCCACATATATATATAAAGAAATCTCTTTTTCATATATATTCATCAAATATCCTCACCTGCTTTAAGGAACAATTATAAATACAAATATTTGAAGAAATTTACGAAATATAACTAATTGTTGAAATGGTTGCATTCGATCATGATTAGATAATTGGCTAAATATATCAGAATTAAGAGTCTAACCATCATTTAAATCATGCCAACATGTATTTCACTATCGATTACAATTTCCGAGAACGGATTCCACCATAGCCTAAACCATCCAAAGATGAATTCACCATCGCCTCATTATCCGAAGATGGATTCCACCGTCCCCTAGACTATTCGTAGATGGATTCCACCATCGCCTAAACCATCTGAAGATGATTTCCACCATCGCCTAAACCATCCGTAGATGATTTCCACCATTGCCTACACCACCTGAAGATGGATTCCACCATCGCCAACAACATCCGAAGTGGGATTCCACCATCGCCTAAACCATCTGAAGATGATTTCCACCATCGCCTAAACCATCCGTAGATGATTTCCACCATCGCCTACACCATTCGAAGATGGATTCCACCGTCGCCTAGACTATTCGTAGATGGATTCCACCATCGCCTAAACCATCTGAAGATGATTTCCACCATCGCCTACACCATTCGTAGATGGATTCCACCGTCGCTAAGACTTTCCGAAGATAGATTCCACCATCGTCTAAACCATCTGAAGATGATTTCCACCATCGCCTAAACCATCCGTAGATGATTTCCACCATCGCCTACACCACCTGAAGATGGATTCCACCATCGTCAACAACATTCGAAGTGGGATTCCACCATCACCTAGACCATCCGAAAATGAATTCCATCATCGCCTATATATCCGAAGATAGATTCCACAATATCCTACATCTTCCGAAGTTATATTTCAACTATTGTTTAAATTATCAGAGAATGACTTCCACTATTGCTTGCTTAATCTAAACACATCGTCTACATCTTCCGAAAACGAATAAATATTCCGCTATAACATGCAAATTATTGGATACTTTCATCATTGATAAGCTTATTAGAACCTTCATTAAGTATATTTTTTGAAGCTTACGCAGCTTTACTCCATCAACTTTAGATTCCTTCAACGCTTGACGCCGCCATACTTATATTCCTTCAACGCTAGACACAGGCATCCTTAGATTCTACCAACGCTGGGCGCTACCATCCACGACTTCCATCGACGCTGGACGTTACGGTTCTTGGCTTCCATCAACGCTGGAAGCTACGGTTCTTGGCTTCCATCAACGCTGGACGCTACCATCCTCGGCTTCCATCAACACTGGACGCTACCATCCGCGGCTTCCATCAACGGTGGACGCAACCATCCTCGACGTCCATCAACGCTGGACGCTACGATCCTCGGCTTCCATCAACGCTGGACGCTACCATCCTCGACTTCCATCAACGCTGGACGCTACCATCGTCGACTTCCATCAACGCTGGACGTTATCATCCTCGACTTCCATCAACGCTGGTGCTACCATCCTCGACTTCCATCAACGCTGGACGCTACCATCAACGCTGGACGCTACCATCCTCGACGTCCATCAACGCTGGACGTTACGATCCTCGACTTCCATCAACGCTGAACGCTACCATCCTCGACTTCCATCAACGCTGGACGTTACCATCCTCGGCTTCCATCAATGCTGGACGTTACCATCCTCGACGTCCATCAACGCTGGACGTTACCATCCTCGACGTCCATCAAGGCTGGACGCTGCTATTCTTGGAATCTTTCAACGCTGGACGTTACCATCCTCGACTTCCATCAACGCTGGACGCTACCATCCTCGAATTCCATCAACGCTGGACGCTACCATCCTCGACTTCCATCAACGCTGGACGCTACCATCCTCGGCTTCCATCAACGCTGGACGCTACCATCCTCGAGGTCCATCAACGCTGGACGTTACCATCTCGACGTCCATCAACGCTGGACGTTACCATCCTCGACGTCCATCAAGGCTGGACGCTGCTATTCTTGGAATCTTTCAACGCTGAAGGCTACCATCCTCGACGTCCATCAACGCTGGACGCTACCATCCTCGACATCCATCAACGCTGGACGTTACCATCCTCGACTTCCATCAACGCTGGACGCTACCATACTCAGCTTCCATCAACGCTGAACACTACCATCCTCGACGTCCATCAACGCTGGACGTTACCATCCTCGACTTCCATCAACGCTGGACGTTACCATCCTCGACGTCCATCAACGCTGGACGCTGCTATTCATGGAATCTTTCAACGCAGGACGTCACGATCCTCGACGTCCATCAACGCTGGACGCTGCTATTCTTGGAATCCTTCAACGCTGGACGCTACCATCCACGGCCCCCATCAACGCTGGACGCTCGATCCTCGACTTCCATCAACGCTGGACATTATCGTCGTTGAATTTAAAATTACACTTTAAATTGGATTTTTTTTTGTTACTGAGCTGTATTGGAAAACACAGGTTGATGAAATTGTCGTTTCCACAGGCGGAGGAAGTGCAGTGTTGATATTGCTGGCATGTCCGTGGGAAGTCGCTGCCTGGGGCTGCTCCACCTGCGCCGTCCTCGTCCCCGCCTACAACCTCAGCTGCTGCCTCTGGTGGGGGGACTGCTGCGAGGGCTTTCCTCTCCTGGGGATCTGGGCTCGTCACAGGTACTGTCTCTTTCTTCCTGTGGATCTGGGCTCGTCACAGGTACTGTCTCTTTCTTCCTGTGGATCTGGGCTCGTCACAGGTACTGTCTCTTTCTTCCTGTGGATCTGGGCTCGTCACAGGTACTGTCTCTTTCTTCCTGTGGATCTGGGCTCGTCACAGGTACTGTCTCTTTCTTCCTGTGGATCTGGGCTCGTCACAGGTACTGTCTCTTTCTTCCTGTGGATCTGGGCTCGTTACATGTACTGTCTCTTTCTTCCTGGGGATTCTAGCCTCGTCAAAGGTACTTTCTCTTTCTTCCTGTGGATCTGGGCTCGTCGCAGGTACTGTCTATTTCTTCCTGGGGATTCTAGGCTCGTCGCAGGTACTGTCTCTTTCTTCCTGTGGATCTGGGCTCGTTACATGTACTGTCTCTTTCTTCCTGGGGATTCTAGCCTCGTCAAAGGTACTTTCTCTTTCTTCCTGGGGATTCTAGGCTCGTCGCAGGTACTGTCTCTTTATTCCTGGGGATTCTAGCCTTGTCAAAGGTACTGTCTCTTTCTTCCTGGGGATTCTAGGCTCGTCGCAGGTACTGTCTCTTTCTTCCTGGGGATTCTAGACTCGTCGCAGGTACTGTCTCTTTCTTCCTGGGAATTCTAGGCTCGTCGCAGGTACTGTCTCTTTCTTCCTGGGGATTCTAGGCTCGTCGCAGGTACTGTCTCTTTCTTCCTGGGGATTCTAGGCTCGTCGCAGGTACTGTCTCTTTCTTCCTGGGGATTCTAGGCTCGTCGCAGGTACTGTCTCTTTCTTCCTGTGGATCTGGGCTCGTTACATGTACTGTCTCTTTCTTCCTGGGGATTCTAGGCTCGTCGCAGGTACTGTCTCTTTCTTCCTGTGGATCTGGGCTCGTTACATGTACTGTCTCTTTCTTCCTGGGGATTCTAGCCTCGTCAAAGGTACTTTCTTCCTGGGGATTCTAGGCTCGTCGCAGGTACTGTCTCTTTATTCCTGGGGATTCTAGCCTCGTCAAAGGTACTGTCTCTTTCTTCTCGGGGATTCTAGGCTCGTCACAGGTACTGTCTCGTTTCTTCCTGGGGATTCTGGGCTTTTCACAGGTATTTTATAATTTATTTTTGGACTAGATCTTAGTCTCTATCTGTGATAAACCCTAGTCACTAGGGTTTATCACAGATACTGCCTCTTTCTTCTTTGTGACCTATTCTCGTTAGAGGTGCTTGTCTCTTTCTCAATGAGGAAACAGGATATTTACAGATTCTGTGTCTTTCTTTTTAGGACTGGCATATATATGTACTGTGGCTCTTTCTGGCTGAATTTTTAGGATTGATTCAGATACTGTCAGCATCTATACAAGTATATTTGCAACATTTAATTGAATGGTCAAGTGTTCTAAATTTTACTTTTATGTATGAAAATGTATAGTAAATATTAACACACCATAAACTTGTATAAAACAAGGCATCCATCTCACACAGATTGATTGTGTTCCAGAAAACAAATAATGATGTTGGATCAACAAGATAAAGAACCAGATAAAATCTCTTTATCAATAGAAGAATGGATGAAATTATGCAAATATTTTAAAGATTGTTTTAAATCAGACGATCCATGGAAGATTCAAAAGCCTTGGCCAATTGATTCTTCAATAGGAGAATGGTACGATTGGAATAAAATTCCTGAAATATGGATGGATGATAGAGATGAAATGAAGAAAAAAGATAATTGGAAGGATCCATTTATAACTTGGCCTTCTTCTTGGGAAGAACATCCAAAATGGGAAGAAAAAACAATGGAACCTGTAGTGAAATGGTCATCGGATAAAGAAACTACAATGGTAATTCCAAAGTACGATTGGATTGATGATTTTCAGAGTAAAGATAAAAAGAAAGAAATTTGGAATGGTTGGCCAACAAATCCTAAATGGAAAGAAAAATCGATGGAATACCAACCAAAATGGTCCAAGTTTTCTATTAAAGAGGTGAAAGAAGAGAATTCAAAGAATGATTGGAAAAATAATTGGTGGAATAGACAAACAGAATGGAAACCTTCGGTATCTGTCAAATTTGATAATAAAGAAAGGACTTATAGGGAATAGTGATTGTAATCTAAAAGTATCTAAATTGTAAAGTTTATATAAAATATTTATAAAATCTCAGTTGTCACAATTCTTTTTACATTCATCAGATGTTTTTACATGTTAAGCCTAAAGACAAAATCCAGATAGTTGATGACATTTGTGTACTTCACAGAAGTTATATCGAGAGATATATAATGTTTACTCATTGACAACACTTAAGGAAGAGTTGAAATTCTTTGTTTTTACATGTTAAGTCTAAAGAAAAAATCAGGAAAGTTGATGACATTTGTGTACTTCATAGAAGTTATATCGAGATATATATAATGTATACTTATGTACAAAACTTAGGTAGTGGAAAGTCTTTGATGTCACAGGTCATCTATTTTTTTGAAAGAAATTTGTCCACACTTGGTTATCTTGTGTCTCCAATAAAGGTCATTGTGTATCATATATCTTTCAGAATTATTGTCTGAATCCCTATATATACTCATGGACAAAACTTAAGGAAATGGAAAGTCTTTGATGTCACCAGTCACCTATATACAGTTAAACCTGTCTATAGCACCCCCTCTTGGGACTCACCAAAATAGGGTGCTATAGACAGGTCACTTTTAATGTAAATCGCATCGTACTACGTATTTAAAATCGGGCGCTATAGAGAGGAAGGCGCTATTTAGAGGGGGCGCTATAGACAGGTTTAACTGTATATATATTTGAAGGAGACCTAGGGAATTTTGTTCACACTGTTATCTTGTGTATCTTCAATAAAGTTCACTGTAATATCTTTCAGAGTTATTGTCTGAATCCCGATATACATGCTAAAAGGTACATCTTCCTCAAGTTTTGTCCATGAGTGTATATTGGTTATCTCATGTGTCTTCAATAAAGTTCACTGTAATATCTTTCAGAGTTATTATCTGAATCCCTATATACATGCTAAAAGGTACAACTTCCTTAAGTTTTGTCCATGAGTGAATATTGGTTATCTTGTGTGTCTTCAATAAAGTTCACTGTAATATCTTTCAGAGTTATTGTCTGAATCCCGATATACATGCTGAAAGGTACAACTTCCTTAAGTTTTGTCCATGAGTGTATATTTCTATAACAAGTCAACCCGCAAGTGTTACTACAATGTAAGAAACCAGGAATATACGGACACACACCTATAAATAACTATCCAGATATACACGACGCTGTGGCCAGAAAGTTCCCTCAAGAGACTGATGACTCAGGACAATCTAAACCTAGTTCCAGACATTGCCAAACTGCTGGTCCCAGGGGACAACTAAATACAGAACTTCCATTCTGAAGTTAATGGTAGAAATAAACTGACACTGAATAAACACATTGCTAGAATCTTAGCTAAAAGAATACAGTAGAACCTCCCTTTAGCAGACACCTCTCTATAAAGAACAGTTTTCATTTGCAAAATTACCATTTTTACTATTTAGCAACTCTCTGGTAAGAGAACACCTCTCCCTAAAGGACAGTTTGGCTCTGCTATTAGGTGTTGTCCTTTACAGGGAGGTGTTTGCATTAGAGAGATGCATTAACAGGACCTTTGGGAACATGGACTCATGGAATTTATGTAATCTTTGCACAAAGGGATAAGAAACAACAACATGCTAATCATGGTGTGCAGTAATTACTGAATGCTTTTACTCTAAGTGCACATGTCTACACATGTAGAAAGAAGTTTGACTTTTGCACTTACAAATGTGCCAGAGTACTGTTTGGTTACTTGCACTCACTGGTGTGGTTGGACTTTTGCAAGAATTGGGGGCTGTTGAAATTATTTTATATTCAGAAAAAAGTGCCCAATGCGAGATTCGATCTAGAGTCGCAGAAATTGACAGTCTATAGCAATTGTCTGACAATCCCTGATGTTTTTTTTTTTTTCTTATCCCTAGTACACGTGGTACAGGCCATGATAATCATGGTGGCTAGAAGTAGAAGTAAATATAAAGAGGTTAAATATATAGCAAATTTTTTAAATAGCTTAAAAAACAAAGAAATCAAATATAAACAAAGGAAATATAATCGTAGACATGCCAAAATGGTTGTTGTCCAGTGCGTCAATTTCTTCAAACAATGTGGTCTCCACAGGCATGCGCACAACCATGTTGTTGTTTCTTATCCCCTTGTGTAAAGATTACACAAATTCCATCAGTCCATGCTCCCTGAGCTGTTTTATGATAAGCAGTGGCCTCTCCCAAAGTTCCTGTTTAGTGCATTTAATACAAGCCAAAATGTGTTCTGGAGCTGCAGGTGTAAAGCTACATTTTCAGCAAGTGGGATAGATTTTGTTGTTGTTTTCTATCTTCAATGGCTGGAGAAGGCCTGTTCTAAATCTTGTTAGTGTTGTTTGATGCTGTCTAACACATAACTATACTTACCAGCACCATCGCTGTATAGATTCCCCGGTGGCGATGAATGATGGAGGACATTTCAAAATGAAGGTTGCGCTGGCTATGTGTTGTGTATAGAGTCACATGGCAATATGACATTGATTGTATAGAAAAATACAAAAAAAAATTAACATGAAATACTTTATTCAACAGTTCTATTTTCATATAAAAATATATCACATTTAATAACAAAAAATATATAGATTTGATTCCAGAAATATATTAAGACACAAATAGCAAGCATATCTTACGTTACAAAACAAACACTACAAGAATTAAAGGAATAATAATAAAAATCCTAAAGAACTTTGAATATTGCTGGTACAAAAAGGGAATGAAAAAAGGAGAAGGAATTGGTGTTGACCACTACACAATAAAATTAAATTAAAAAAAGAGAAAGAAAATAATGGGAAATTTATTTTGCTTCTTCTTTCTTCATGGATTCTTGGATCTTGCCAATCATCAAGTCCATGCTCTTCCTGCAAAACCAGAAAATTAGCATGCTGTTGTTTCTTATCCCCTTGTGCAAAGATTCCACAAATTCAATGAGTCCATGTTCCTCGAGTTATGGAATGGGGTGTAGGTGAAAATTAGCATGTTGTTGTTTCTTATCCCCTTGTGCAAAAGATTCCACAAATTCAATGAGTCCATGTTCCTCGAGTTATGGAATGGGGTGTAGGTGAAAATTAGCATGTTGTTTCTTATCCCCTTGTGCAAAGATTCCACAAATTCAACGAGTCCATGTTCCTCGAGTTATGGGATGGGGTGTAGGTGAAAATTAGCATGTTGTTGTTTCTTATCCCCTTGTGCAAAGATTCCACAAATTCAACGAGTCCATGTTCCTCGAGTTATGGGATGGGGTGTAGGTGAAAATTAGCATGTTGTTGTTTCTTATCCCCTTGTGCAAAGATTCCACAAATCCAATGAGTCCATGCTCCCAGAGTTATGGAATGGGGTATAGGTGAAAATTAGCATGTTGTTGTTTCTTATCCCCTTGTGCAAAGATTCCACAAATTCAATGAGTCCATGCTCCCAGAGTTATGGAATGGGGTGTAGGTGAAAATTAGCATGTTGTTGTTTCTTATCCCTTTGTGCAAAGATTCCACAAATTCAATGAGTCCATGCTCCCAGAGTTATGGAATGGGGTATAGGTGAAAATTAGCATGTTGTTGTTTCTTATCCCCTTGTGCAAAGATTCCACAAATCCAATGAGTCCATGCTCCCAGAGTTATGGAATGGGGTATAGGTGAAAATTGGCATGTTGTTGTTTCTTATCCTCTTGTGCAAAGATTCCACAAATTCAATGAGTCCATGCTCCCAGAGTTATGGAATGGGGTATAGGTGAAAATTAGCATGTTGTTGTTTCTTATCCCCTTGTGCAAAGATTCCACAAATTCAATGAGTCCATGTTCCTGGAGCTATGGAATGGGGTGTAGGTGAAAATTAGCATGTTGTTGTTTCTTATCCCCTTGTGCAAAGATTCCACAAATCCAATGAGTCCATGCTCCCAGAGTTATGGAATGGGGTATAGGTGAAAATTAGCATGTTGTTGTTTCTTATCCCCTTGTGCAAAGATTCCACAAATCCAATGAGTCCATGCTCCCAGAGTTATGGAATGGGGTATAGGTGAAAATTAGCATGTTGTTGTTTCTTATCCCCTTGTGCAAAGATTCCACAAATTCAATGAGTCCATGTTCCCAGAGTTATGGAATGGGGTGTAGGTGAAAATTAGCATGTTGTTGTTTCTTATCCCCTTGTGCAAAGATTCCACAAATTCATTGAGTCCATGTTCCTGGAGTTATGGAATGGGGTGTAGGTGAAAATTAGCATGTTGTTGTTTCTTATCCCCTTGTGCAAAGATTCCACAAATCCAATGAGTCCATGCTCCCAGAGTTATGGAATGGGGTATAGGTGAAAATTAGCATGTTGTTGTTTCTTATCCCCTTGTGCAAAGATTCCACAAATTCAATGAGTCCATGTTCCCAGAGTTATAGAATGGGGTGTAGGTGAAAATTAGCATGTTGTTGTTTCTTATCCCCTTGTGCAAATATTCCACAAATTCAATGAGTCCATGCTCCTTGAGTTATGGAATGGGATGTAGGTGAAAATTAGCATGTTAGCAATAGAAACTGTCCTTTGTAGAGAGGTGTCCTCTAGTGCGAGTGTCTTCTCATGGAGGTTCTACTATATAAGCAGAATTGTCCAATACAGTATAAAAAGAAGGTTTTGGTAGATTAATTTGGCAAAACCACTGGGAGGGTTCACCACTGATGAGTCAGCAATGACAGTAGAAGTTTGTTTTAGGTGTAAAAGAAACATTCGTGCCTTAATGCTTCCATTTCTTATCTATTAAAATATGAATAATAGCAATGTGGACATTACATTTTTAAAAAAATCAATTAATAACTAATTCGAAAGACCATATACACTCATGGACAAAACTTAAGGAAGTGGAAAGTCTTTCATATCACTGGTCATCTATTTTTTTTTTTTAGGGAGACAAGAGACTGTTCATACTTGGTTATCTTGTGTGTCTTCATGTATCAAATATCTTTCAGAGTTATTGTCTGAATCTTGATATACATTCTAAAAGGTACAACTTCCTTAAGTTTTGTCCATGAGTGTACATTGGTTATCTCGTGTCTTCAATAAAGGTCACTGTAATATCTTTCAGATTTATTATCTGAATCCCAATATACATGCTAAAAGGTACAACTTCCTTAAGTTTTGTCCACGAGTGTATATTGTTTATCTCGTGTGTCTTCAATAAAGATCACTGTAATATCTTTCAGAGTTATTGTCTGAATCCCGATATACATGCTAAAAGGTACAACTTCCTTAAGTTTTGTCCATGAGTGTATATTGTTTATCTCGTGTCTTCAATAAAGATCACTGTAATATCTTTCAGAGTTATTGTCTGAATCCCGATATACATGCTAAAAGGTACAACTTCCTTAAGTTTTGTCCATTGGTGTATATTGTTTATCTCGTGTCTTCAATAAAGATCACTGTAATATCTTTCAGATTTATTATCTGAATCCTGATATACATGCTAAAAGGTACAACTTTCTTAAGTTTTGTCCATGAGTGTAATTATTGAAAAAGGAGAGTAAGCTTGACCTATCATAGGTAATTTGGTCACTATTCAGAAAAAATAATTAAAGATAAACAACCAGTTAATATTTATTCTGACAGATGGCACAAACCATCAGTAACTTTCAGTTGCACAATCAGGAAATGGACATTCCCATCCCTGGATACTTTATTTTTCCGTTTTTCATTACCCTTCACAATTCTTCCTTTCATACTTATCCCTAAGGTTAGAAATAATCATTATTTCTACTTAAAATAAATTTAGATTTTTTGTTCAAAAGAAACACATACGGGATGATTTTAAAATGTCATTCTACAATCATAGGCTGCATTCTATTGTATAAAAATGGACATTTCTTAATGGAACTCTTCTGATCCCAGTACAATGTTGCTTTGGTACCATTTAATGCAGTGAATAATGGGAAAAGATTCCACTGAAGAGAGTGACACTGAAGTTACTGAAACATCGGGAGATGAAATAAACTATTGGTCTCTCTCTCTCTCTCGATGTGTTTATCTCTGACTCAACTTTCAACCAACAGACCATCTTCAGAACAAGGTAAAAAGACCAAATCCAAATAAATAAAGTGTGTAACATTTCAGTAACAGCGTTGTTGTTTCTTATCCCCTTTGTGTAAAGATTACACTAATTCCATGATTGACATGAAATAAAGTAAATAGAGGAGCTTCTTGATATCAAGAAGCTCCTCTATTTACTTTATTTCATGTCAATTTGATCAGGATTAGAGTTATTCTTTAAAAACTTAATTCCATGATATCATAGAATAGGGTTTAAATTACAAAACTATTTTAGAGGCGTAATATTCTTTTTAAAATAAAACAATTTCTACTGTCCTTACTGCAATGGAAAAATTAAAGGGAGGGCCTGGCTCATCAGTGGTGAACCCTCCCAGCGGTTTCACCAGTTTAATCTACCATACCGCTGTTATATTGCATTTTTGGAACTTCCTTTTATAGTTGACTGTTGTAAGACTCTTGGAATGGGTATTTTAGAAGAACTATGGACATAAAGCTTTTAGGACAGCAGAATTAAATATAATTATAAATATATAATAATTATAAATATAAACCTCTAAAATAGTTTTGTAATTTGATAACAGATGGCGCGCTAGTGCATCGTAATAGAATAGGGTGTAGGAATGCAGCTTTCGTTGATCATGGCGTTGTCACCATCATTATTTTTATTTATTTAACAGTTGGGAGAGACACGCCATATCCACAATTTGGATAATTGCGTGTATATTTTAAATTATATACAATTAATACAATTGAACATTGGGAATCATGAAAATTAAACGTTCGATGTAAAATTTTACATATAGTAATTATAAATAGTAGCTTGAAATATGTACAGTCAATACTTTCGCCTCAAAATATACATCCTGCAGAATCTATTAAACTTAATGTATTGGTCTTTATTGCAAGCAGCTTGTTTTGTATATCATCATTCTGTACTTTTGTCTGATGATGGTAACAACGCTGTTACTGAAACGTCACACAAAATATCTATATTTGGTCTTACTAGCTAGTGTTTATAATCTCTATAATCCAAATTGTGTTGCCTGATCATGGATAATAGGTTATAAAGAGAAGAGAGGAAGGCTTACAGGTTGGTAAAGACCAGCTGCTGAAGACAGAGCAAGGCCTTGTAGCGGAGATCTTCTTCTTTAGTCTGAAGGAGGATTGTGGCGATCTTGTGCTTGCCTCCCAGGTTCTCTACAATCCTGGTACAACAACAACATTGGAATTATCTTTACACAAGGGGATAAGAAACAACAACAACACAGGAAGAGGTCAACAACATTATGTGTTGTTGCGCTTTCTTGTTGTTAAGAAAAAGGCATCTCCTTATCGTACAACTAAAAGTTGCTGTTGGAATAAATATCATATTAGTTACCCAATCAAGAGATTCCTTTTTCTTAATTTATCCATCTGATCCCAGTACAATTTCATTTTTTACTATTTTTTCACATTTCTTGTTGTTGTTATTTCTTTTACCCCCCTTTGTACAAAGATTACATGAATTCCATGAGTCCATGCTCCTCGAGCTGTTTGATGATAAGCAGCAGCCTCTCCCAAAGGTCCTTTTCTAACTATCTTTTTTACATAAGGTAACAAGACCAAGAAAAATTGAAGACATAGTGTTGAATTAAAGAGGTTATAATCTAAACATAAGACATTAGCACCCATATCTATATATACAGTAGAACTACCTCCCTATAAAGGACAACACCTAATTGCAGAGCCAAAGTGTCCTTTAGGGAGAGGTATCCTCCTACCTGGAGTGTTGCTAAATGGTAAAAATGGTAATTTTGCAAATGAAAACTGTCTTCTTTAGAGAGGTGTTCACTAAAGGGAGGTTCTATTGTATATAAGTAGTGGGGGGGCCCGAGTCCGACTTCCAAGTCGTTCCGCCAAGAGATCAACACCACAGAGGTCCGTACGTCTCTTGACCTCACGGACAATACAGCAGCTACATTTTAATTCATTTTGTCTCCTCTCTAATTGTAAATACGCTGCTGTATCACCTCATAAGCATAAATAAATAAATTGTATATATAAGAAATTATATAAGGAGCTTGACTTAGCTCAGACTGACCTATTTAGAACACATAACGAAGAGCAAATAGTTTGGAACAGACATTTATTTTATTTTATTTGACATATCGGACGCGATATCCCAGCTCGGGATACTTGCGCCTAAATACATTTTAGTAGATTATATACAATTCATTTTATACAATTTAATAACCGGACTAAAAACATAATTAAAACTTAAACGATGGCACTCTAAAACAGAAGAGAAAATCCAAAATGGATTATTTTATCAACCTATATACAACTCAATAACCGACTAAAAACACAATTAAAACTGAAACGAAACTAAAACTGAACAGACATTGATGTTAGGAAAATTTGAAGGAAGAGAGGAAGACCTCCAATGAGCTGGCTAGAAGAGGTCAAGGAAGCTACCGGAAAATCACTAGAGGAGCTGGAAGTGTTGATCACTAACAGCTCAAAGTGGAGAATATTTGTCCATAAAGTCACCAAAAGTTGACTTGATAGTTAATAACACTACCAATAACAAACTCAATCCGAATAGATATGTACAATATGTGTGTGTGTGAAAAAATATGAAAAATAGATAATGCCCGTGTGAGCAGTCAGGATACGAATTTTTTTTTAAATCTACTTATATAATTGCCTTATTTTGTCTGTCTGAAGCTCACGGATAGAATGCGCGCCCATTGGCTGCCGGCGAACACGTGATCTCCCTGCCCCCCTCCCCTGTTATCAGCTGTGTGATACATACACCTGTCTATACAGACCACCCTGTCTATAGCGGCCACTCTAGGCAACCCTAGGAAGCAAGATGTATACAAGGTGTAGACAAGATGAAAATCTAGATGAAGATTAAAACGTTTTTAAAATATATTCGCACTCGGGTAAAACCCGGGCGTTGCCCGGGCCATTCGTCTAGTTTATAATATGCACTCATGGACAAAACTTGAGGAAGTTGAAAGTCTTCAGTCGTCTATTTTATTTAAGGAGACAGAGGCTATTTTGTTCACTTGGTTATCTCGTGTCTTCAATAAAGGTCACTGTAATATCTTTCAGAGTTATTGTTTGAATCCTTATATACGTACTAAAAGGTACAACTTCCTTAAGTTTTGTCCGTGAATGTATACAGTTAAACCTGTTGATAGCGCCCCCTCTAAATAGCGTCTTCCTCTCTATAGCACTCGATTTTAAATACGTAGTACAATGAGATTACATTAAAAGTGACCTGTCTATAGCACCCCCACTCTAAAGCACCCTATTTTGGTGAGTCCCAAGAGGTTGCGCTATAGACAGGTTTAACTGTATATTAAAGAGTAGAGAGATATGCAAATAAGATATATGTGGGTACTTACCATTTACCCTTAGGGTAATGTTTGAGGTACATGGCCAGATCATGGCAGGCTACGGTCTGGACTTGGTGGTCCTCACTCTCTAGCAGCAGGATCAGCTTCCTACGAACACAGTAACATGTAACTACACCATGCTACTACATCTTGTAGCCCAGCCAACATGTGGGACCACCCTATATAGTCACTAAGGAAACTTGGGTAACTGAACTGAACATTATGAGGAGGGGGTCGGTGGAAGGACGGCCTAAACCATTGGTTTTCAATCGCTACACGATCCAGGATCGAATCCTGCATTGGGCACTTTTTTCTGATTAAAAAAAAATTCTCCAATGGCCCCTGATTCTTGCAAAAGTCCAACCCCACCAGCGAGTGCAAGTAACCAAACGGGGCTCGGGCACATTTGTAAGTGCAAAAGTCAAACTGCTTTTCACATGTGTAGATATGTGGTGCACTAACAGTAAAAACAGTCACCAATTTCTACCATCATGTTTATCATGGCCTGTACCACGTGTACTAGGGATAATAAAAAAGAAAAAAAAAAAAAGCATTATGAGGGATACACAAAGCTTATTGGATTGAAGCCTATTTGATGGGAATCTTAGACAATGGCAAAATAAAGTGGAAAACCTTAATTACTTTTCATCTAGGTGTTGCTAGAAGAAGCCTCAAGATCAAATGGATAGATAGGGGAACAAACTAAGAAGTTTGGAGGAGATTAATGGAGGAAAAAAAAAAAAGACACTATTCTAGTTGTAGTTACTTATTCCCTTGTTGAAAGATTGCGCAAATTCTATAAGGCCATGATCTCATGGAATGGGGTGTAGCTTTCATTGATAATGGCACTATGATTCAGGCAAATTTTGGCAAAAGTCTGACTTTGCCTTTAATTTTAGGCTGTTCCTAATATGGAAGCCTTTGCTTCTGACTCTAACATGAACACAGCTCATCCGTATCCTTGGAGAGCAACCCTTGCTGAGGTTCCAAAATTTGTTGTTTCAAATTGAGGTTTCAACAGTTGAATTCTTTAAAATTTTTAAAGAGGTCTTTCTCCTCTTTCTAACAAAACAGCTGTTAGTCTGTGACTGCTTATTATTCAGAGTTACTCTGCTTGTTTCCCAGCTGGTCTTTATATCTGAAGATCGTTCCTCTATCCGCCACCTGGAGACACGTCCTCTAGCAGTCAGCTCTGCCGAGGGATGATGGTTATTGATTTGCATGCTGCAGAGGAGTATGGACTTATGGAATTTGTGTCATCTTAGCACAACTACCAGGGAATAAAGTTGAGGGAATGGTTTGCTAAGTGTCAGGAAAAGAATATGTTAATCTTCTGTATAGATTTCTATCTTTTGAAACTATGTAAATTGTAATTCATTTTGTTAAAAACATATTTGTCATATGTAAATATTTATATGTATATAGGTATTGGTGACTATAGAAATAAATTCAGTTGTTGTAGTTCATTGGTTGGACTCTCGTGTTGTTGCTTGGCTTGTTCGAGATCATTGCCAGATACCTGCCCTAGAGACAACGGAATTCTGCAGTTTTTTTTCTTGGAGTCGCTCTTCCCCTACATAGAGATAGGTTGGTGTTCTCCCCCTCCGCGCGGGACCTGAAATAGAGGCGTCTGGGCAAAATAGAGCCTGGGCACTGCGCCACTGAACGCGACACTAAGTCTATCCACCAGTTCAAGATTCTAAAGAGTAAAGTTGTCCAGTCAGATAGGTACCTGAGAGTGGAGTAGCTGTCGCGGTTGAGCTTGGTAGCATTCTCACTCCAGAAGGTCTCAGAGTCGTGGATGACTCCCCACTGAAGCAATCCGGACTCCACCTCCAGGATATACTCATCCAGCGTGCTGCCACGGACCATGTCAGTAAGTACGGACTGTTTGATTACATGGACCTACCTAAAGGCATCCTTGTAGAGGTCCATCTTATCCCTCAGGTAGTGGATGTCTTCGTCGATGTCTGGGTCCTCAAAACGACGGCCCTCGGTGATGTCGAGGTATTTACCAAGGTTGGAGTGAAGCATGTGGAGGGCGTTCTGACGGACCAGTTTCTCACATTCCACTTTCTCCAGGTTGTTCTGGGACAAATAGGGGAGTGAGAACATCAAGAACCTATAGCTCTTTACAAGCTTTTGAAAGCTTCCAAGGGCAGGTAACTGATTCAATAATGAAAATTCGAAACTATTATAGACTCATATGATTCTTTTGAAAAAAAAATAATTTCTACTGCCCTTACTGTAATGGAAAAAATTAATGGGAGGGTGTTTACCACTGATGAGCCAGGCCCTCCCATTAATTTTTCCATTGTAGTAAGGACAGTAGAAATTATTTTGTTTTTAAAGGAATCATACACATCTATAATAGTTTCGAATTTTCATAACAGATGGCGCGCTAATGCATCATGATTCAAAAATGTGTAAATCTTTTACATAACCTTAAGCTCAATTATTACAGTTACATAATAAGCTTTTATGTACCAAAGGAGACACCTCTCCCCTCGAAAAGATAATAACAAGGCATTTTGTTTCATTATCACAGTACAGAACATTGAAGTATTGGGAACTTAAACTTTTTGACATGTATGATTCTTTCTGAAATAAAATAATTTTATACAGCCCTTACTGCAGTGGTAAAATTTATGGGAAGGCCTGGCTCATCATTGGTGAACCCTCCCAGCAGTTTCCATACTGATGAGCCATGCCCTCCTATTAATTTAAAATTGCAGTAAGGGCAGTAGAAAATTATTTGATATCAAAAAGAATCATACGTGTCTATAATAGTTTGAATTTCTTATAACAAATAGCATATACATAATATAGTTGATAGTTTTTCCAACAGATAGCACACACAGGCACACAGGAGCCATCAGTGACTTTGTTTCTTATCCCCTTGTGCAAAAATTACACAAATGAGTCCATGCTTCTCGAGCTGTTTGATGATAAACAGTGGCCTCCAGCAACTTTTAGTTGAACAATCTATGACATGGAATTCGTGTAATCTTTACACAAGGGGATAAGAAACAACAACAACACAATCTATGAGGGTTGGTGGAAAGGTGGTCTAAACTGTTGGTTTTCGACTGCCACGTCTTGTATCGAATCCTTCATGCTCCAATGGCCCCCCAATTCTTGCTAAAGTCCAATCCCACCAACAAGTGCAAGTAACCAAACAGAACTCTGACATATTTGTAAGTGCAAAGTCGAACTGCTTTTCACATGTGTAGACATGTGGTACACTTATAGTAAAAGCAGTCGCCTACTTCTACCCACCATGAGTATCATGTAGCACACCAAAGTGTGCCTGGATCATGGTGCCATGATCAACGAAAGCTGCACCCCTATACCCCATTCCATGAGATCATTAACTCATGGAATTTGTGTAATCTTTACACAAGGGGATAAGAAACAACAACATGATTATCATGACCTGTACCACGTATACTAGGGTTTTGAAAAAAAGAAAAATCAACCTGATCTCGATAAAATTTCACACTTTGTTACTATTTTTTCCATAATAATCTTGGTGAACGAGTAAAAAAGAAAAGTGTGGGGAGGAGCCTTACTCTCAGAGTGGCGATGGTGATTCTGGACACCTTCTCCTTGACAGACTGTTCCAGGACACGGATGAGGGTGGGCACGATGTTGTAACTGTGGAGACAAACATGGAATGTCAGTGAGGTGAGGGTTGTTGTTGCGTGAATGTTGCGGACTACTCACTCGCTCATGGCCTCAACGTTGCGAGACTTGTAGGACAGTAGCCAGAGACAGAAGATGAGCTGGTATTGCAGCTGGAACTTACAGCCCTTGTTGAGAAGGGAGGAAATCCTGCGGCAAACAACATCTCTGCATTCAGAGAACAAAACATTCATTCTCTCTTTAGAGAAATAAGATAAAAAATTAACACTTTACAATAGAACTTCCATTAGAGGACCTTCACTCTAGAGGACACCTCTCTACAAAGGACAGTTTTATTGACAAAATGTCCATCTTTACTCATCATTTTGATTTAGAACAGGCCATCTAGAGCCATTGAAGAGATACAAAATAACAAAATCTACCCCACTTGCCCCAAAATGTGGCTTGGCATCTAGAGCTCCAGAACACATTTTGGCTTGCATTAGATGCACTAACCAGGACCTTTGGGAGAGGCCGCTGCTTATCATAAAATAGCTCGAGAGCATGGAGTTACTGTATTCTTTGTAAACTGGGGTATAAGAAACAACAACAACAACTCATGATGGTTTTCAAAACACCATCTGCAGGCTTGATAACGTGATATGATTGTTGAGTGGAAATAAGAAAGAAGACCATTTTAGCTATTTAGCAACTCTCTGGTAAGAGGACGTCTTTCTCTAAAGGAGACTTTGGCTCTGTAATTAGGTTTTGTCTTTTACATAGAGGTTCTACTGTATAATTTTTTAAAATTATCCCTAGTATACATGTAACAGGCCATGATAATCATATTGGGTTGTAGTTGGCGACTGCTTTTACTGTAAGTGCACCAAGTCTACACATGTTGAAAGAAGTTTGACTTTTGCACTTAGAAATGTGTCAAGAATAGGGATCCATTCAAGAAATATTTTATTCAGGAAAAGTGCTCGATACGGGATTCAAACAAGGGTAGTGGCATTCGGAAATCAATTTTAGCCACCAAAAGTTAAACTTGACTTAATGGCCACTAGCCAAACCCCAAAAAGGCCATCTTATTTCTGCCTAAGTTATCTCAAACAGTTAGAATCTAAGGAACTGCTTGGCACCTACAGCTCCAGAACACATTTTTGGCTTGCATTTGATGTACTAAACAGGACCTGTGGGAGAGGCCGCTGCTTATCATAAAACAGCTTGAGGATAATGAACTCATGGAATTCATGTAATTTTTACACAAGGGGATAAGAAACAACAAAAGAATCTAAGGACGTAAGAGAGTTGGGGCACGCTGTGTGTCGCGAGAAATACTTACAATCCAAGTCCGTTCATCTTCAGGAATCTCTCCTGGTAGACTTCATTCTTAATGAGAACCTGGAGATTCCTGCCGGAGGTGTCAATGTACTCATTCACCTGTCACCCATTTACATGGTTAAAAACATCTCTGGAAGCAATCGGGGGAAGAAAAAAGGACACAGACAAAAAAGACTTTATATATACATTTTATTTTTTGCTTATCCCTAGTGCATGTGGTACAGGCCATGATAATCATGGTGGGTAGAA
The DNA here is from genome assembly GCA_030710605.1 of Cordylochernes scorpioides. Lineage (NCBI taxonomy): Eukaryota > Metazoa > Arthropoda > Arachnida > Pseudoscorpiones > Chernetidae > Cordylochernes > Cordylochernes scorpioides. The sequence goes on along the minus strand of CP092884.1, from coordinate 33,898,291 downwards.
GTAGGCAACTGCTTTAACTGTAAGTGCACCACATGTCTACACATGTGAAAATCAGTTTGACATTTGCACTTACAAATGTGTCAGAGCCCCATTTGGTTACTTGCACTCGCTGGTGAGATTGGACTTTTGCAAGAGTCGGGGGCCAAAACATCGGACATAATTGTTCCAATCGAAGAGCGTCCAATTTTGATTCCAGGAGGCAGTCGAATCATTATTTCGTCAATGGTAACGCGGCGATCTGCTTCCACCACATTCTGAACAGCAGCAACGGCTGCCTTGTCCGTAGCAGTAACGGGCCTGCCGTTCGCTCGTCATCATGCACGTTTTGCCGTCCTTCCAAAAACCATGAACGCCATCGGCGAACCATTTGGATGCTCATACATCCTTCACCATACACTGACACTAAATTGCGATGAATATTGACCGCAGTTTCATTTTTCGCCGTGAAAAAAAAAATTACAGAACGGAGTTCGCAAGTGGACACGTTCACCAGTGGTAGCTCCATGGAAACTGAAGCGATACGGGCTTGCGCGTACGAGTAGCATGATTTTGAAGGTCACGCGCTTCCAACGCATCCTAGTGACCATTTCTTACACTACTAACTAATTTTTACAACGTTTCGTTCACAGAAAAAAATAGGGAAACTTATTTATTGGATGGCCCTCGTATCTTGCTCAATTACACAAGAATGATCTTTGAAATATATATCAGTGCGATGTCACAAAAGTTGGGTTTGAAGATTTTTGCGAAACAGTTCTAACCCCTATATTTATATTTTATTTAAAACCTCCTAGAATCCCTTTGTAAATATACACTCATGGACAAAACTTAAGGAAGTTGTACCTTTTAGCATGTATATCGGGATTCAGACAATAAATCTGAAAGATATTACAGTGACCTTTATTGATGACACATGAGATAACCAATATACACTCTCAAGGACAAAACTTAAGGAAGTTTTACCTTTTAGCATGTATATTGGGATTCAGACAATAACTCTGAAAGATATTACAGTGACCTTTATTGAAGACACACGAGATAACCAAGTATGAACAAACTTGCTTCTGTCTCCTTTAAATAAACAGACTTCCGGCAACATCAAAGACTTTACACTTCCTCAAGTTTTTCCAAGAGTATATATATACAGGAAAACCTTATTAAGACAAGCTTTGTATAAGTCCAAAGAAAATAAACGATTAAAATAAATAAATGAAAAAACAGAGGTAATTCATTGAGGAAAATTAATAAAAGTTATTCAAAAATTGATTTAAAAAAAACAGTTTGTATTTCTCTACTTGACATTGTTAAGCCAGAAGAAGAGCGTTATTGTTTGAAAGCATTTACAATACTTATTGTTATTTTTTTGGAAAACACAGGTACAATAGAACCTCCCTGTAAAGGAGACCTAATTGCAGATCTAAAGCTTCCTTTAGGGAGAGGTGTCCTCTTACCAGAGAGTTGCTAAATTGTAAAAATGATAAGTTTGCAAATGCAAACTGTCCTTTATAGAGAGGTATCCGCTAGCGGGAGGTTCTACTGTATATTTACATATGAGGAAAAAGGTAAGTTACCTCTTTGCGAAGCTGCTCAAAGAGATAAGTAAAGATGATCCTCTGTTCATCGTCAGAGAGCGGGGTTTCCAGCTGTCGGGTGATACGGCAGATAATACTGGCAGCCTGGGAGAGACCAAACACACACATCATTGTCACATCTTGTCAATACATTTTAAAGTGAACAGTCAGTGCACTATACTACTCCACCTTTGCCAGTCCCAAGCCCTGATGAAAAAGGAGAAGGGGGGAGCAGTAACAAGCTTGCTGAAAAACTTGGTCTTAGCTGGCTAGGCTGATAATACCTTGTAAGGTCTCCAGGGATACAGGATGAGCAGTGTAAGTACTCCATATTAGGAACGGCTGTACATGGCGTCTGTTCCTCATGTCAGAGGCGGCCATTTCTTTTGGAGCTAAGTAGTGCTCCCAGTCTTAATGACAAAGCAGATGTATTCTACTTCACCCAGTCATGATGGTTGTCAAATCTCCCTTCTATTCTGCCCCGGCTGTCGCCAAGGAGATGGCTCTACTCATCATCCCCAGCAGACACCATTAACAAGCTCTACAAGCTTGATACCCTGATATGATTGTTGAGTGGAGATAAGAAAGATCACCAATATTAGAATATTTAGCTACACAGAGAATGGTTACAAATATGATAATTCTCAAAATAAGAACAATTGGCTGTTGTATGTGTGTGTATAGAGCATTTATAACATTATCTTTGATAAGGCACAATTTGGATTATAGATTATAAACACAAGGTAATAAGACCAAATCCTAATAAATAAATAGTGTGTGACGTTTCGGTAACAGCGTTGTTACCATCTTCAGACAAAAGTACTGAATGAGAAATTTAACCACAGCATGTTTTTAAATAGTTCCTGTTATCAAGTGTGTAAATTTACGTCACACACTATTTATTTGGATTTGGTCTTATTTTACACACTTGATAACAGGAACTATTTAAAAACATGCTGTGGTTAAATTTCTCATTCAGTACTTTTGTCTGAAGATGGTAACAACGCTGTTACCGAAACGTCACACATTATTTATTTATTTGGATTTGGTCTTATTACCTTGTGTTTATAACATTATCTTTTTTTTTTTTTAAAAGGTTCAGGCTATTAAACCAGGGAACTAGTCCAGAGACCTCCCAGGAATTGTGGATCACCAAGCACTCACCATGTTGGACTGGAAGGGAGTACCCTTGGAGAGCAGTCGGTACAGAGCATTGGCTGAGTCCTCGTCATCCCAGGTGGCAAAAAGATCTTTATAGATGAGGGCATTCTTGGGATGTCTCTGGAACATTGCCGGGCTGTTAGAGCAGTGTGGGAAATACATCCTGTTGTTCTGGGGACATACACTGGATTCTCTCTCTAAGGGACAACTACACTCATGGACGAAACTTAATCAAGTTTTACAAGGTAATAAGACTAAATCCAAATAAATAGTATATACAGTATTTATTTGGTCTTATTACCTTGTGTTTATAATCTATAATCCAAATTGTGCCTTATCATTAATGATACTTATCATATTTTAATATCACTGGTCATTATGTAGCCGGGCTTAAATTATTAATAAGTTTAATGATAAGGCACAATTTGGATTATAGATTATTAACACAAGGTAATAAGACCAAATCCAAACAAATAAATAGTGTGTGACGTTTCGCTAACAGTGTTTTTACCATCTTCAGACAAAAGTAGTGAAAAGTACTACATTCAGTACTTTTGTCTGAAGATGGTAACAATGCTGTTACTGAAACATCACACACTTTTTATTTGTTTGGGTTTGGCCTTATTACCTTGTGTTTATTAACAAGTTTTGTCGCATACCTCGAGATATTTGCATAATATTGTTTTGTTTTATATATTTTTACATTTTGTTTCTTATGAAAGGTTGATATATTTGCATGTCCGCGAGAAGCGCGATGTATATATATAGGTAGGAAAAGTAATAAAGTTAGAGTTTCTATTGTCATAGATCTTCTCATGTCTCGTGAATCTCGTTCTTCTAATATAGAACATCACAAGTTTAAAAGTCAGTTCAATGATATTTTACAAATAAAATGTACAAATATAATTTCTATATTACCAGATTTAAAAGCACCCTTATCATTATTATATATAGTACCAATTTGAAGTTGATACACTCTCAAAAGCTTTTATCAAGATAAATATACTCATGGACAAAACTTAAGGAAATGGAATATCTTTGTCGCCGATCGTCTTTTTTTTTTTTTTTTTTTATGGAGACAGAGTCAATTGGTTATCTCATGTGTCTTCAATAAAGGTCACTAATATCTTTCAGAGTTATTGTCTAAATCCTGATATACACGGTAAAAAGTACAACTTCTTTAAGTTTTGTCCATGAGTTTAGTTGCAGAGTCAAAGTGTGTCCTTTGTAGAGAGGTATCCTTTTTTACCAGAGAGAAAATGGTGTTGGTGCTTATCACCTTATCATACGGAGTAATTGGCTGCCATGTTTCCTGTTGATGGGGACATCTGTGGCACTTAGAGGTAGAAATATGACTTTGCCTCATTGTTTGTTGACATTTAGTAGGACAGCTTTCATGCTTTAGTGGTGTTCTTTGTGTTAGGCCTTTATATTGAAGTGAGTTATGGATATTGAGAGAATATTAAAAACTAATTTTGCTATAATGATAAGGCACAATTTGGATTATAGATTATAAACAGAAGGTAATAAGACCAAATCTATTTATTCATTTATTTGGATTTAGTCTTATTACCATGTTTTTTTTTTTTTTGCTTATCCCTAGTACACGTGGTACAGGCCATGATAATCATGGTGGGTAGAAGTGACGACTGCTTTTAACTGTAAATGCACCACATGTCTACACATGTGAAAAGCAGTTCGACTTTTGCACTTACAAATGTGTCAGAGCCCTGTTTGGTTACTTGCACTCGCTGGTGAGGTTGGACTTTTGCAAGAATTGGGGGCCATTTGAGCATTTTTTTTTTATCAGAAAAAAAGTGCCCAATGTGGGAATTGAACCCTGGTCGTAATGGTCGAAAACCAAAGGTTTAGACCATTCTTCCACCAACCCTCTCAATGTGAAGGTGTTGATTCCAGGACCAAGTTTCCAAAACTGACTCTCAATACTATGGTAATTTAATAGAAGCCTTGTCAATTTTTATCTTAATTTGCAGGATACCGCAGTAAATAATAATAAATTTCCTCCAATTTACCCAGACTAATCTATTAGCTTGATTGTCTTTATATAATTTTTCCTGTATATAAATATCATATTACCATTAAGGTATTATTACTTTTTTCCTGCATTTATTTTAGGGCCAGGGTTATGGATATTTAGAGAATATTAAAACTGCTTGCTATATGCTGACTTAGAAGGTGTGGTATTTGGATGAAGAGAATCCAATTCCTTAGGTATAACAACTGACTTACAGTCTAACATATAGTGTATGAGATGGATATCACATGTAATCCTATGGTCAGGTATCCATAAATCTCTGGGAAAGAGTAAGAAGGCTGTGCAGCACAGACTTACCTCAAGAATCTCATCCATCAGAGCCAGGGTGTGGGAGATATGTTGCTCAGCATTGAGGGAGTTGAGAATGCTGTTGAAGTAGTGGCCAAGTTTGGCCGGATGGTTAGCCAGAATTTCAGCTCGTTGCTCCGTGGGCGCATTCTCATACTCCACGATGAAGTTGTGTTCCTCATAGCCAATCACTCCAGCTCTGAGAGAACAGAACACATTCTCAGAACACCACTAACATCAAGGCTCTGTTCTTACAAACAACATTCAACAATATCTGTGGCCCAGCATATATCATCACAATAGGGAGATTGTTGAGAAGTGAAGATATAAACATTAAATTGATCAGAGGTAAAATACTAGAGATCTAGCCCATCACACATGGCAACAAAGAAATTCAATTACATCTAAGACACAAATGCTAAACTTCAAGTAATAAGACCAAATCCAAATAAATGAATAGTGTATGACAACATGTGTGAAACCACGTTATATATTTGGATTTGGTCTTAATACTTTGTGTTTATAATCTATAATCCAAATTGTGCGCCTTATCAAAATGCTAAAACTTGTTTATACATTAGGAAAAAGGCATCTCCTTATCGTGCAACTGAAAGTTGTTGATGGCTTGCGCCATCTATCGGCCATCATAGATGGTGCAAGCCATCAGCAACTTTTAGTCGCACAATAAGGAGATGCCTTTTTCATAATTTATGCACCTTATCCCAGGACAATTTCACATTTGTACTATTTTTTCACATTGTTTATACATGTAGAATAGAACCTCTCTGTGAAGGACAACACCTAGTTTCAAAGTAAAAGTATATTTTAGAAAGAGGTGTCTGCAAAGTGAAAGCATCCATTAGAGAAAGCTGTCCTCTTACTAGAGAGCAACTAATTGGGTTAAAACGAACATTTTGTTGATGAAAACTGTTCTTTGTAAAGAGGTGACCTCTAGTGAGTGTCCTTTACTGTATAGCCATAAATATTTATATTGAAATGTAATATTTTAGTAGCATCACTGCTATGATCATTAGAATATTGATGATGTTGACATTACTGGTAAAAGAGAATCTGAATTTACATTTTAATTAGATTCTTTACTTAGTAGAACCTCCATGAGAGAGGACACTTCTGCTAATGAACATCTCTCTATAAAGAACAGATTGCATCTTCAAAATGATCATTTTTACTAATTAGCAACTCTTTGATATGAAGACACCTCTCCTTAAAGGACATATTTGTTCTTTCTGCAACTAGGTGTTGTCCTGATTAGGTACAATTTGGATAATAGATTAAAAACACAAGGCAATAAGACAAAATCCAAATAAATAAATGGTGTGTGACCTGCTACCGTCATTAGACAAAAGTAATGAATTATTTAAATATAATTTGGATTGATAAGGCACAATTTGGATTATAGATTATAAACCCAAGGTAATAAGACAAAATCTAAATAAATAAATAGTGTGCGACCTTTCTGTAACAACGCTGTTATCGAAACATCACACACTATTTATTTATTTGGATTCTGCCTTATTACCTTGTGTCAGGTGTTGTCCTTTACAGAGAGGTTCTACTGCATCTTTTAAATTTTGAATAAGAAAATCGGTGAAGATCTTTTTTTTTTTAAACCCAAAGGGTTAGGAATCATTATTGACACAGAGTACTAGCACATGAGTGGCACCTGAGGGAAGGCCCAATATCACACAACAGCACATGATTGGCAAGGAGGGAGAAGGTTAAAGAAGTATACTACAGTAGAACCATCTCACTGTAAAGGAAACCTAATTGAAGACCCAAAGTGTCCTTTAAGGAGAGGTGTCCTCTTACCAGAGAGTTGCTAAATAGTAAAAATGGTAAATTTGCAAATGAAAACTGTCCTTTATAGAGAGGTGTCCTCTAGTGCGAGTGTCCTCTAATGGAGGTTCTACTTACACTACATGGAGGTATTACTTACTGGTTCAATGACTTCCAATCCACCAAATTGCGTCTGTATTCATTAGCCTTGAGGTCCAGCTCACTCACTCCATACTGGTATCCTGGAACAAACAGATTGGATGAGTGAAACAGACATTAGAGGTGACATTCAAACATCAACAAGCAAAATTACAAAAAATAGCAATCCCTTATATACAGTAGAACCTCTATAAGAGGACACTCGTGCTAGAAGACACCTCTCTACAAAAAAAAAAAGTTTTCATTTGCAAAATTAGCATTTTTACTATTTAGCAGTTCTCTGGTAAGAGGACACCTCTTCCTAAAGAACACTTTGGCTCTGCAATTAGGTGTCTTTTACAGGGAGGTTCTACTGTAATATCATTTGAGAGATGCATACAGGGAAAAGTTTCTTACAAAAAATATATATGGAACGCTTCACAATTTTGTGTGTCATCTTTGCGCAGGGATCATGTTAATCTTCTCTGTATCGTTCCAATTTTAGTATAAGTACCGCTGAACAAACATGTACTACAAAAAATAGAATTTAATAACGAGCTCTCTGGATTTGGAACCCTTTTACAGGAGAAATTTATGATTACCTAATCAAGGTTAATTATAATTGCAACCTTATATTACTATAAAAGGGCTCCAAAGACGCTCTTCCTTGGAAGCAATTCTTATTTCAAACAAGCATAATTTTGAATTCTATTATCATCATCCAAATGTGAGCATCTCAAGAGAGTCATCATCTTTCCATTTAAATATACAGTAGAACATCCATGAGAAGACACCTCTCTACAAAGGACAGTTTTCATAGCCATAATTACCATTTTTACTGTAATTAGCAACTCTCCAGTAAGTGACACCTCTCCTTAAAGGTCACTTTGGCTTTACAAACGAGGTGTCGTCCTTTACAATAAGGTTCTACTGTACTCCCTGGGGAACAGTGAACTGTTGAGAGCCCAGAACAAGAAGGTCGGCGGCCATTCTGGACTTATCAATGTGAAGATTATCAGGCGAGACTTATCAATTGTTCACAAAATCGAGGCTATCATGACTGATTGATCAAAAAGGATAGGCATTGCCCATTCTCTATTTCATCTATGATGCTCATTTCACAGTATACAACTTCTTCTTTCTTATCTCCACTCAATCATATAAAGATATCAAGCTTGTACAACCTCTTTAATTCAACCAACTATAATTCAACATTTACTTTAATTCAAACATTTTTTTTCTTCAAATCTCAAACAGGTTCTCATCCTTGGAGTGTTGAATTAAAGAAGTTGGATTGTATATTGTCAAGAGCAACATTTCAGTAGGATCCAGAATGCAAAAAAAAAATACATATTTTAAAATTAAAAATGTACACACACACACAAAGCCTTTATTAAGACACCAGACAGATTCTCCTCTCTCATTGCCGGCTTGCAATGATATTCCCATGATATATGATCACACACACAAAGCCTTTATTAAGACACCAGTCTTATACAGATTCTTCTCTTATTGCCCGCTTGCAATGATATCCCCATGATATATGATCACACACACAAAGCCTTTATTAAGACACCAGTCTTATACAGATTCTTCTCTTATTGCCGGCTTGCAATGATATCCCCATGATATATGATCACACACACAAAGCCTTTATTAAGACACCAGTCTTATACAGATTCTTCTCTTATTGCCGGCTTGCAATGATATCCCCATGATATATGATCACACACACAAAGCCTTTATTAAGACACCAGTCTTATACAGATTCTTCTCTTATTGCCGGCTTGCAATGATATCCCCATGATATATGATCACACACACAAAGCCTTTATTAAGACACCAGTCTTATACAGATTCTTCTCTTATTGCCGGCTTGCAATGATATCCCCATGATATATGATCACACACACAAAGCCTTTATTAAGACACCAGTCTTATACAGTTCTCCTCTCTTATTGCCGGCTTGCAATGATATTCCCATGATATATGATCACACACACAAAGCCTTTATTAAGACACCAGTCTTATACAGATTCTTCTCTTATTGCCGGCTTGCAATGATATCCCCATGATATATGATCACACACACAAAGCCTTTATTAAGACACCAGTCTTATACAGATTCTTCTCTTATTGCCCGCTTGCAATGATATCCCCATGATATATGATCACACACACAAAGCCTTTATTAAGACACCAGTCTTATACAGATTCTCCTCTCTCATTGCCGGCTTGCAATGATATTCCCATGATATATGATCACACACACAAAGCCTTTATTAAGACACCAGTCTTATACAGATTCTTCTCTTATTGCCGGCTTGCAATGATATCCCCATGATATATGATCACACACACAAAGCCTTTATTAAGACACCAGTCTTATACAGATTCTTCTCTTATTGCCGGCTTGCAATGATATCCCCATGATATATGATCACACACACAAAGCCTTTATTAAGACACCAGTCTTATACAGATTCTTCTCTTATTGCCGGCTTGCAATGATATCCCCATGATATATGATCACACACACAAAGCCTTTATTAAGACACCAGTCTTATACAGATTCTTCTCTTATTGCCGGCTTGCAATGATATCCCCATGATATATGATCACACACACAAAGCCTTTATTAAGACACCAGTCTTATACAGATTCTTCTCTTATTGCCGGCTTGCAATGATATCCCCATGATATATGATCACACACACAAAGCCTTTATTAAGACACCAGTCAGATTCTCCTCTCTCATTGCCGGCTTACAACAATATCCTCACGATGATCAATCACCATCATGTAGTGGAGGAGAAATTATTTTTCCTACTTACTTCTTTGTAAGAAAAAAAGGGACATTGTGCAATCGTGCAACTGAAAGTTTTTCACATTGATTTGTAGAAGTTGTATAGGGACAGAGCAACCATTCGACTTGATATGGCGCTGGTTAAAATACTTTGTACTGAGGTAAGTTGGCTGTCGTTTACTTTTAAGAAGAATGTCTCCCTTTCTTCACTAATATACTGACACTCAAAGATGTAACGAGATATTTCAATTTCTGTTTTGTTCTTTGCAATGATAGCATATTGTATCCTCCTTACTGAAGATTTTGGTATGATTTTCCTGAAAAAAAAAAGTATTTTCTGTTGTGCAATATAGCATTTTACTGGAAATGGAAGGTCACCAGGTAAATAGCTTTCATTCAAAAATCACTACGAAAATACATATAAAACAGTAGAAACTCATATCAACAACTTTTGATTGACCATAAAAATGTATTTATTAATGTATGTATTGTTTTGGGGTGGAAAAATTATATACATGATACAACAAAAAAAATTGTTGTGCGTCATTCTGATATTTGTCTTTCCTATAATTTTGTATATTTTACAATATTCATATGCTAACAATAACCATTTCTATCTTCCACTTAATGTAGATCTAGTAATGATAAAATTTTAACATATGTAAAAGTTTCATGTTTTAACACACATAAGTTTCATGTAATGATAATTAATATAACATATCAATTGTGTGTGTTTTTACATTTAAATTACATTTTATCTATGTTATATATATATATGCCTCACCAAAAAAATTATCTCAATTAAATAACTTCATTAGAAATTTTGGTGATTTTTTTTTAATAAGAAAATTACAAATTTGCATAGACCAGACTCTTCAGGTAAACGCTTTTCAGTTTTCTAAAGCTGGTGTTGTGGCTTTGTCACCGACCCGAGGCCGCTAGTTTGAGGCGACGGTCAATAGATGGTGTCTGGTTTTGACGTTTATTTTGATGGGAGAGGTGACCTTTATTTATATATACATACAAGGTGTGTCCAATAAATAATGACACCGGTCAAAAACAAAGAAAAATGAAATGATAATTTTTTTAAAAAGTGATTTAAAAAATAGAAAGCTTCAGCTACACTGCGGTATATTACATCACATAATTGCGCGCGCAGTCGATAAATTGTAAGCTTGTAAAAAGAACGCGTAACAACTTCTAATTTGTAATGGATAGAAAATTCAAACAACGAATTTGTATTAAATTTTGCTACAAAATTGGGAAATCGGCTTCAGAAACTTTAGATTTGCTGAAATTGGCATTTGGAAATGAAAATGTAAATAAGCCCACCACATTTAGATGGTTTTCACGATTTAAAAATGGAATGGAATCGGTGAAAGATGAGAAGCGTGTTGGACGTCCAATTCTGCACAGGAACCCTGAAAGGGTGAGCCAAATTTCAAATTTGATAAAAGAAAATCCACGAATAGGGTTAGGGTACATTGAGGAAGAAACAGGGATATCAAAATCATTAGTTGGATCGATAATTAAAGAAGACTTGCAGTTAAAGAAGACACCTTCAAAATTTGTCCCTAAAATGCTCACAATCCAACAAAAGGAGAATCGCGTTGAAGTTGCCAAAAAAATGCTTGAAATGGTGGAAGAAAATCCTAATTGGAAGGAAAAGGTAATAACTGGAGACTAGACATGGGTTTACGGGTATGACCCGGAAACAAAACGCCAATTCATGGAGTAGAAAGGAAAAGATGAACCAAGAACGAAGAAATCCAGACTTTGCAAGTCAAAAAACAAAGTCTTATTGGTCACGTTCTTTGACATAAAGGGAATTGTGCATTATGAATATCTAGAGGAAGGTCAAACAATCAATAAGGAGTCTTATTTAAACATTATGAGACGTGTAAGTGAATCAATCCGTATGAAAATAAGTGAAATGTCGAGTTCCAAAAATTGGATTATCCATCATGATAATGCACCACCACACACATCTATATATCTGTACTGACTTATTTGGCTAAACACGGCATCCAAATACTTCAACACACACACACACAACCTCCCTATTCCCCAGACCTAGCTCCAAATGATTTTTTTTCTTTCTAAAACTCAAAATGGCTCTAAAAGGAAGGAGATTTTACACTAGAGAGTCCATCATAATGGATTCGAAAAAGGTCTTGAAGAACATCCCGAAAGATGCCTTTTCTAAATGTTTTAAATCATGGGAGAAGAGATGGATTCTACTTCACTCAGTCATGATGGTTGTCAAGTCTCAAGCTTTAGAAGCTTGATACCCTAATATGATTTAATGGAGATAAGAAAGAAGAAGAAGATTTGCTGAGATAAGGTTGTTCATTAATATTTAAATTGCTTAAAACAGAATTTTCTTAGGTTGTTCAAGGATATATGAGTATGTTTGTGATATTGCAGTTGTGGTAAAAATAAAAAAAATCAACTTTGAATCACAATTTGCTTTAATTGTGCTGATTGATATAATTAAGGAAGAAATACTTGATTTGAAGCGTGAAGAAGAAAATAAAATATTACATATTTACATATCTACAAAAAGAGTTGAGCTGGCCAACAGGAAACAACAACAATAGGTTTATAGAGGGGAAGTCGTGACATCTGTTGGTAGACTTAACAGAGTAATTTGATCAGGGAATTATAATTTTAAAATTAAATACAATTTTTATATAACATATATATACAGTAAAACCTTGATAAAACGAACCAGGGATATAGCGAACCTTCCCTTATAATGAACCTGAAATAATCCCCATTTTTATTTTAAATTACAGTGAACTATAACTATAATAAACCATACCTATAGTAACACATTATTGACTGTATTGACTCATCCATTGATGAGCTCTACTCTTCCCCGGCAGACACCATCAAAAGTCTCAAGCTTTACAAGTTTGATACCCAAATATGATTGAGTGGAGATAAGAAAGAAGAAGATACCTATAGTAAAACACAGGTTCAGTCCCATTGGGGTTTGCTATAGAAGGGTTTTACTGTATATGTGAAAAAATAGTAAAACAGTGAGAAATTGAACTGGGATCAGGTGGATAAATTAAGAAAAAGGTATCTCCTGATGGTGCAACTAAAATCCCTCAGCAACTAGATAAATCAAGAAAATGGGTTGGCCAAATATCAGGGAACAGGTTAAATCAAAGTTTAATTGATTATTGTTCCACTAGATGGCGCTCTGTCATCTAATATAATAATATATAATAAATTAGCAAGATTTCGGACGTCCTTCTACAGGCTTTACAATGACTCCGGTGTCACTTACGGTAAGTCATCGTAAAGCCTGTAGAAAGACACATGCGTCCGAAAGCTTGCTAATAAAATTCGCACAAGACACTCCTCTTCAATCTTCGTTTTATTTTGCTATTTCAACTCGAAGAGTTTAATTTAGTCGATATACCTATTTCATTTACATGAAATCTAAAAAGTAGCAGAATACACAAGTGTATAATAAAAGTCAAAGTATTTAAAGAGATCTATTCAGGATCCATACTCGTAACTTTCTTGAGCAGCTTCTCAAGTTCAATGGATTCTGGTTTAGTATTGGAGAGTTTTGTCATGATGGAGATTGTTTAGTGTGTGCTGCAACATTCTGGGGTTTATATCACATAGGCAGAGATTCTTGATAACATAGTGCCAGTCTTCTTGAATCCATTTTATAATAATATGGATTCAATAATTGTTACGGTGATTAACTATACATATTTTTGGAGTACACTCATACACAAAACTTCAGGATTCAGACAATAACTTTGAAAGATATTACACTGACCTTTATTGAAGACACACGAGATAACTAATATACACTCATGGACAAAACTTAAGGAAGTTGTACCTTTTAGCATGTATATTGGTATTCAGACAATAACTCTGAAAGATATTACAGTGACCTTTATTGAAGACACAAGATAACTAAGTGTGAACAAAATTGCTTGTGTCTCCTTAAAAAATATATAATAATAGAAGACCGCGACATCAGACTATCCACTTCCCAAGTTTTGTCCATGAGTTATTTACATTCATAATACACACATAAGAAAGAGAAAGTTTATATATATATACACAGTAAAACCTCCATGAAAGGACACTCCCATTAGAGGACACCTCTCTACAAAGTACAAGAGTTTTCATCACCTAATTTATGATGTTCACTAATTAGCTACTCTCCAATATGAGGACATCTCTCTCTAAAGGACACTTAGACTCTGTAAACTAGGTGTTGTCCTTTACAGAGAGATGTACTACTGTATCACACTGTATAACTGGGATAATCTGTTCAGATATGTGGAGTAAATAACATAAGAGAGGATAAGGCACAATTTGGATTATAGATTATAAACACAAGGTAATAAGACCAAGTCCAAATAAATAGTGTGTGACGTTTCGGTAACAGCGAACTTTTTCCTGAAGATGGTAACAACGCTGTTGTTCAGGAAAGGACACTCCCCCTAGAGGACACCTCTTTACAAAGGATAAGTGTTTTCATCACCAAAATTACCGTTTTTACAAATTAACTACTCTCCAATATGAAGACATATCTCCCTAAAGGACACTTCGAGTCTCTAAACTAGGTATTGTCCAAAGAGGTTTCTACTGTACAAGAAAATAAGACCTAATCCAAATAATTTAATAGTGTGTAACGTTTCAGCAACAGCATTGTCACTATCATCAGACAAGAATAAATTGAATCACTTCTTAGGTCCATTGAAATCTATCAAAAATGATAAAGTACAATTTGGATTATAGATTATAATACAAGAAAATATGACCTAATCCAAATAATTTAATAGTGTTAATAGTTAATAGATTCTTGTGTGATGATGGTGACAATGCTGTTGCCGAAACATCACACACTATTAATTTATTTGGATTAGGTCTTATTTTCCTGTATTATAATCTATAATCCAAAATGTGTCTTCTTCTTCTTTCTTATCTCCACTCAAATCACACTAAGGCATCAAGCTTGTAAAGCTTGAGGCTTTTGATGGTCTGCCGGGGAAGAGTAGAGCTCATCAATGGATGAGTCAATACAGTCAATGATATGTTCCAAAATGTGTAAATATCAGGATTCTGCTGTATAAATACACAATATACTACACAATATATAATGTTAATATACAGTTGAAATATCTCAGACACCTAGTTGCAGAGCCTCACACTCAAAGGAAGCAAGATAAGAGGTAAATCAAATAAAAAAAAAAAATGCCATAAAACATTTTCTTATCTTTAAAATTATCATGATGCAACAATCTCTTGTCAGTCCTGGAGGTTTTGACCAGCCACATTGTATCTTTACACGAGGAACTTTCTCTAGCAGGGGAGATTCAAGAACTCTATACCCTCAGATTTACCAAATAAAATCATATTGAAAAATTAGTACAAATATGATATTGCACTGGGATATGGTTCATAAATTAAAAAAAGAAAAATGACATCTCCTTATCGGCCAACTGAAATTTGCTGATGGCTTGCACCATCTATCAGAATAAATATCGACTATTCGTTGATTTTTAATTGTTCCAAAATATTGACCAAATATCCATTCTTGATTAATCAAGAAAAGCTAACTATTTGGCCATTTTTGAACAATTAAAAATCAACGAATAGTTGAAATTTATTCCGATAGATGGTGCAAGCCATCAGCAACTTTCAGCTGCCCGATAAGGAAATGCCTTTTTTCTTTTTTTTTAAATCATATTGACCAAAAAATTAAAAAGAAAATGCTAGTTTATTATTTTCTGTGACTAGGTACAATTTGAATTATAGATTAGAAACATAAGGTAATAAGACCAAATCCAAATAAATAGTGTGTGACATTTTGGTAACAGCATTGGTAACATCATCGGACATAAGGAGGGGGAGCAGTAACAAGCTCACTAAAAAACCTGGGTTCAGCTGGCCCGGCTGATAGTACCCTGTAAGGGCTCCTAATCCAGGGATACAGGATGAACAGCGTTTGTACTTCATGTTAGGAGCAGCTGCACATGGCATCTGTTCCTCATGTCAGAGGCGGCCATTTCTTTTGGAGCTAAGTCGGCCTGCCACTGAGTAGTGCTCCCAGTCTTAATGACAAAAGCAGACGCATTCTACTTCACCCAGACCCTAATATGATTGAGTGAAGATAAGGAAGAAGAAGAAGATCAGACAAAAAACATCATACACTATTTATTTATTTAGATTTGGCCTTATTACCTTGTGATTTTCCCAAGAGTTTTAGAGATTTTTATCTTAATTTTTAAAATTTATTTATTTATAATGCTGATCTATATAGGGTTATAAAAAAATCTTTTGAAATAAAAATGTTCGAAACTATTATAGACGCGTATGATTCTTTTTAAAAAATAAACAATTTCTACTGTCCTTACTGTAATGGAAAAATTAATGGGAGATCCTGGCTCATCAGTGGTGAACCCTCCCAGCGGTTTCGCCAGTTTGATCTACCATACCGCTGTTATAATCCATTTTTCGATTTTCCTTTTATAGTGATACTAGGCCCTCCCATTAATTTTTCCATTGCAGTAAGGACAGTAGAAATAGTTTATTTTTATAAAAAGAATTATACGTGTCTATAATAGTTTCGAATTTTGATAACAGATGGCATGCTAATGCATCATAAGATAAAAATGTAATGCTACAAAAAACCCCGACAGTTTAGTCAATTGGATAGTGTCATGGTATTCTTCAAGTGCTAAGCCCCCCCTCAAAAAAAGAAATAAGGTACAAGATAGATACAACTAAATATCTGATTTTGTTGTATTTATATATTAAGGGATGAAAACTGTCCTTTATAGAGAGGTGTCCTCTCATGGAATATATTCTATTGTATGATAAAACACAATTTGGATTATATATTATAAACACAAGGTAATAAAGACCAAATCCAAATAAATAAATAGAGTAACTCTTTCGGTAACAGTGCTGTTACCAAAATGTCATACACTATTTATTTATTATATGATGCATTAGTGCGCCATCTGTTATGAAAATTCGGAACTATTATAGACGTGTGTGATTCTTTTGAAAAAAAACAATTTCTACTGCCCTTACTGCAATGAATAAAATTAATGGGAGTGCCTGGCTCATCAGTGGTAGATTAAATTGGCGAAAACGCTGGAAGAGTTCACCACTGAAGAGCCAGGCCCTCCCATTAATTTTTCCATTGCTGTAAAGACAGTAAAAATTGTATAATTTTCAAAAGAATCATACGCATCTATAATAGTTTCAAATTTTCATAACTATTTATTTACTTGGATTTGGTTTTATTACCTTATGTTTATGTTCTACTGTAATATAAATTGTTTGGGCCTTGTTCCCTTGGGATTCCTATGACAGTAGAACCTCTTTCTAAAGCACAACACCTAGCTACACAGCCAAAGTGTCCTTTAGGGAGAAGTGTCCTCTTACCAGAGAGTTGTTATATAGTAAACATGGTAATTTTGGTGATGAAAACTGTTCTTTGTAGAGAGGTGTCCTCTCATGGAGTATGTTCTACTGTAGATGCATTTAACAATGTAATAAGCCCCCCCTCCCAAGACCTGTTAACTGCCTCAAAGTGGCGGGGAGGTGACCCTGGACAGGACAGGTGAAGTATGTCTGGAGTTATGAACTCCTGGTACCCAAGGCATGAATCCCACTATGTCCAGCTAAATGTTAACATCCCTACCTACATCAGATGTCCCATCAACAGGCATCTAAATACTCCTAAATTGGAGAGGAGTGGACTTCAGGATTTGGTTTAACCATGGAGATAAGCACTACCACAATGTAATAATCACTAAATTATTTCTATTCTTAAAAAACAGATGATGTACCAATGCCCTATAATTAACATGTTATCAGATGATTCTAAGGCCAAAGTTCATGTGCTGACGTCAAGCACACCAATGTAATTATGGAGTTAGGCCAACTCTCTTTTTGCAATGTCATCTGGATCTCTTGTCTTAGCTATACTAAGGGTTCTAGAGGGAGCTGTCTATGGCAAAAGATATCCATAGAAATAGCTTTTTATCTATAGGGTTGGAATAGCTATGTTTATAGGGAATTTTAAAGTATTTATATATACAGTATAACCCCCATGAGAGGACATCCTACTATAGGACACCTCTCTACAAAGGGCAGTTTTCATTGCCAAAATTACCATTTTTACTATTTATCAACTTTCTTGTAAGAGGACACCTCTTCCTAAAGGACACTTTGACTATGCAACTAAGTGTCCTTTACAGGGAGGTGGTTCTACTGTATAGGCTATTTCAATGGGTAACAAGATCAAATAAAAATACAATGGAATTTAGCTATAACAGCCTAAACACAAGGTAATAAGACCAAATCCAAATAAATAACTAGTGTATGACATTCAGTAACAGCATTGTCACCATCTTCAGACAAAAGTACTGAATGAGAAATTTTACCATATCATGTTTTAAATTGTTATTGTTATCAAGTGTGGAAACAAGATAAACAAGCCTCTTCACCAGTAACATCATAATTCTAAAGCTCCAAGTTTAAAGTTCAAATTGTTTTAATTGTGATTATCATGTTATAACACCATAATATTAGGTCTTATCACCTTATTTTTTTGTTATTCCATGTACACATGTGGTACATGCCATGATAATCATGGTTAGTAGTTAGCAATTGCTTATACTGTAAGTACACCACATATATTAACACATGTAGGAAGAAATTCAAATCTGTGTTGTGTGACCATGGAATTTCTATCTTCAACCTAAACTTGCATTTTATCACTCCAACACTTTCAACCGGTTGTGAAATCCCAACCATAATACGTAATTAAGTCAATTTAACAGACTAAAGTTCACCACTGATAAGTCAGGCACTCCCATTCGCCCTATCATTGCAGTAAGGGAAGAAGAAACTTATTCTATTTTAAAAAAATAAACATACGCCTCAAAAATAGTTCAAATTTCTTATACAGTATAACCTCCATGAAAGGATACTCGCACTAGAGAACACCTCTCTATAAAGAACAGTTTTCATTTGCAAAATTACCATTTTTACTATTTAGCAACTCTCCGGTAAGAGGACAACTCTCTCTAACGGACAATTTGGCTCTGTAATTAGGTGTTGTCCTTTACAAGGAGGTTCTACTGTAACAGATGGTGCACTAATGCATCAGACTAAAAATTTAGCATATCTTGTATGTTACCTCTCCTATGTATCTTTTTTATAATCTATATATAATCCAAATGTGTATTAAATAGGTCATTAAACTTGCAATGGCTAATTAAAACCACTAACTAATACTAATAGTTACCACACCAAGGATATGCAAATATATAACAAGAGAGAGTGGAAAAAAAATGTCTGATTAATTTGCATATAAAATGAGAAATATGAACATGAATGACAACTTGGCACAATTTTGCATACTGGCGCATTGTCATCAATAGAGAGTAGGTAGTTTTATTAAATTGATGTTTCATGTTTACAGAGAGGAGAACAACAGATTAGTAAAAATATTCAATCATAGAGAGGATTAAAATTTGACCAGGTTACTGAGTGAATTGCCAGTATTATCTTTGAGTAAAGAGATCCGTTTATCATCATAAACTAATATATCATCATTAAATTAGCCTTATCTATATCACTGAATATTAAAAATATATAACAAATGAAGAGAGACATTAAGACGCGAATGTTTCTTTTCACAAATAAATCAAACTTCTACTGTCCTTACTGTGATGAAAAAATAGGGAGGGCTTGGCTCATCAGTGGTGAACCCTCCCAGCTTATGTCCATAGCTTGCTTAAATACCATTTCTAAGATTCCACCCTTCAGTGTAACATATAACAGCAGAATGATCCAATACAGTATTAGAGCTCTAAAGAAGCGGTCTGGTGAATTAAATTGGTGAAACTGCTGGGAGGGTTCACCACTGATAAGCCAAGCCCTTCCAATATTTTTTCATCGCAGTAAGGACAGTAGAAGTTTGATTTATTTGTGAAAAGAAACATTTATGCCTTAATGTCTTCATTCGTTATATATAGATGGTGCGTAATTGCTTTGTTTTAATTAAAAAAATAATTAAATTGCAGGATAAAGGGCTGTAGAAATAAATTATACAGTAGAACCTCTCTGTGAAGGACAACATTTAGTTGCAGAGTCAAAGTGTCCTTTAGGGAGAGATGTTCTCTTACTGGAGAGTTCATAAATAGTGAAAATGGTAATTCTGGTGATAAATATTGTCCTTTGTAGAGAGGTGTCTTCTCAGAGGGGTTCAACTGTATATATTTTTGAAATTATAAAGCACAATTTGGATTATAGATTATAATAAAAGAAAATAAGACCTAATCCAAATAATTTATTAGCGTGTGATGTTTCGGCAACAGCATTGTCCCCATCATCATGACAATGCTGTTGCCGAAACATCACACGCTAATAAATTATTTGGATTAGGTCTTATTTTCTTTTATTTTTGAAAATAAAAAGTAATGTTAAAAAAAAAATTGCTAATATTTTTTTCAGCGATAAACTAAAGTACCTTAATACCTGAAGTCAAACTAAAAAAAAAGTTTTCTTATAAATATTCCTATTTATAAAAGAATTTGAAGAGATTAGTAAAGTGAAGTAGGATTATGGTAACAACGCTGTTACCAAAATGTCACATGTTATTTATTTATTTGGATTTGGTCTTACTATCTTGTGATAATTGGCCTTGTTATACTCTGAAAGCCTAGTTGAGAATAAGTTTGGCATAGGTTTTTTTTTACTTATCCCTAGTACACGTGGTACAGGCCATGATAATCATGGTGAGTAGAAGTAGGTGACTGCTTTTACTGTAAGTGCACCACATGTCTACACATGTGGAAAGCAGTTTGACTTTACACTTACAAATGTGCCAGAGCCCTGTATGGTTACTTGCACTCGCTGATGGGATTGGACTTTTGCAAGAAGAGCATTTTTTTTTTTGTTTTATCAGAAAAAGGTACCCCATGCGGGATTTGATCTCGGGTCATAACAGTTGAAAAGCAACAGTTTAGACCATCCTTCCACCGACCCCCTTGATATAAGTAATAAAGATAGATAAACCTCCTACAAGATGGCATCTTACAGCACAGTTTCACTTTAACATGATAGGATGAATTGTGGGAACTCTTGTGTAACATATTGCTCTAACCTGGGTAACAAAGTTTCACTTTAACACCATAATTATTTTCTTAAATTCTAAAACCTCAGTACAGCATATATACAGACAGCAATAGATAACACAATTAATCCATTTATAAAAACAAATATATATTTTACCTTAAAATAATCACAAGGTTATATTAGGGGGTTGGTGGAAGGATGGTCTAAACCGTTGGTTTTCGACCACTACGACCTGGGTTCGCTTCCCGCATTGGACACTTTTTTCTGATTAAAAAAAAAAAATGCTCTAATTGCCCCCGATTCTTGCAAAAGTCCAATCCCACCAGCGAGTGCAAGTAGCCAAACGGGGCTCTGGCACATTTGTAAGTGCATATGTCAAATTTATTTTCACATGTGTAGACATGTAGGCACTTACAGTAAAAAGCAGTAGCCTACTTCTACCCACCATGATTATCATGGCATGTACCACGTGTACTAGGGATAAGCAAAAAAAAAACAAGGTTATATGACCAAATCGAAATAAATAAAAATGTTCGATGTTTCGGTAACAGCATTGTTACTAAGCTCAGACAAAATTACTGATAATGGTAACAATGCTGTTACTGAAACGCCACACTTTATTTATTTGAATTTGGTCTTATAATCCCTTGAGGAGTCTTCTTACCAAAAAGATACAGTAGAACCTCTAAGAGAGGACATTCCCACTAGAGGGAACCTCTTTGCAAATGCCAATTTTTATCACCAGAATTGTCATTTTTACTATTTAGCTACTCTCCTGTAAGAGGACACCTCTCCCTAAAGTACACTTTGGCTCTGCAACTAGATATTGTTCTTTACAGAAAGGTTCTACTGTATAAATTCTGAAGACTTTATATTATATTTTGATAAAGGAGACTAATGAAGGCTAATACAGTATAACCTCCATAAGAGGACATTCGCGCTAGATGACACCTCTCTACAAAGGACAGTTTTCATTTGTAAAATTACCATTTTTACTATTTAGCAACTCTCCGGTAAGAAGCCACCTCTCCCTAAAGGACACTTTAGTTGTCCTTTACAGGGAGGTTCTACTGTAATAAAAAAATTAACCATTTTATCAAGCTTCATCCTTATTTATTACAGATGCTATTTGCTCTATTATGTGTTTTCTAAGAAAAAATTAAGTACAATTCGGATTATATATAAGAATCATAAGGTAAAAAGAACATACACATCCAAATAAGTAATTTATCTAAAGAGAAGAGATAATAAATTAACACAAATGTTACCAAGAAACATGGCATATTAATTACTTATTTATATTTGATCTTATTACCTTGTGATTACTCTCTTTCTAAGAAGTTAGATATACGGTAGCACAACCTCCATAAGAGAACACTCCCTCTAGAGGACACCTCTCTATAAAGGACAGTTTCCATCTCCAAAATTCCCATTTTTACTAATTAGCAACTCTCTGGTAAGAGGATACCTATCTCTAAAGGACACTTTGGCTCTGTAATTAGGTGTCATTTACAGAGAGTTAGTTCTACTGTCTATATCAAGATATATACCAGGAGAGAGAAGATTAAATGTCAAAAAAGGAAACAGAACAAGAAAATCAAACCTTTAGCTTGAGGATAGAACAACATGATAAGTACAAAAGTAGGTAAAAAAACCCTCTATTTACACAACAGCTGTGAATTACAACAGAGCTGGGTTAGCTAACAGTGTGACAAGGCAGGAACAAATTGATGGGCCTTTGTCTTCGCTCCACTACATTTCTCCACTACGGAGATTCTGTGGAACTACAGTAGATACCATGAGAGAGGGGTAAAGTCTGACTGTCACCTCCTTACGAGGATAGCAAACCTACGACAGCAGTTCCCATAATGCTGACTTATGGACTAAATTTGATCTATAAATTGAGTCTCCATTTTCATTTCATACGACCCGGGTTCGATTCCCTCATTAGACACTTTTTTCTGATTAAAAAAAAAATGCTCCAGTGGCCCCCGATTCTTGCAAAAGTCTAACCCCACCAGCGAGTGCAAGTAACCAAACGGGGCTCTGGCACATTTGTAAGTGCAAAGTCAAACTGCTTTTCACATATGTAGACATGTAGTGCACTTACAGTAAAAACAGTCGCCAACTTCTACACACCATGATTATCATCATGGCCTGTACCACGTGTACTAGAGATAAACAAAAAAAAAAATATTTTTTTTCATTTCAACACACAAAATGCGATCCCGACTAGGGATAATTGCGTCAATTTACATTTCTAAACTGAAACAGTTCTAAACATATTATACAAGAAAATAAAAATAATAATAGAAAAAAAAAGACAAACAATAATATATTGGGAACCTGATCCTTCCAGGATAGAAAGATAATCATAAATATATTTACAAAAATGGTTAAATCTGTGATAATAATTTAGTCTCTATGACCTTGTAAAATTATACAATGGGATAATAATAAAAAAAATCATGATTGCCTTAAAACCTGAATATATTCCTTGTACAGGAGAGAGAATCTACCGTAAAAACCAGACTAAAAAACAAACATCCCTAAACATCCAAAATACCTTGAATCAACTCAACCAAGGAGTACAGTAGGATCTATCATGGGAGAGACTATAGCCTCATACAACATGGCTAAATCTGGTCTCTGTTTCGGTTGAAAGACCAAATCATAACTAGTGTGTGACATTTCGGTAACAGAGTTGTTATCATCATCAGACAAATGTACTAAATGATTATGTACAATTGATTTGGAACAATTTGGATTATAGATTATAAAACACAAGGTCTTCTTCTTCTTCTTTCTTATCTCCACTCAATCACACTAAGGTATCAATCTTGTAAAGCTTGAGACTTTTGATGGTGTCTGCTGGGGAAGTGTAGAGCTCATCAATGGATGAGTCAATACAGTCAATAATGTGTCTTGGGGTTGCAGGTTGAGAATTGCAAAACACAAGGTAATAGGACCAAATCCAAATAAATTGTATGTGACATTTCTGTAACAGCATTGTTATTGTCATCAGACAAAAGTACTGAATCATTAGGTACATTTGATTAGGTACAATTTGGATTATAGATTAAAAAACACAAGGTAATAAGACTAAATCCAAATAAGTAAATAGCGTCCAACATTTCAGTAACAGCATTGTTACCGAAACGTTGCACACTATTTATTTATTTAGATTTAGTCTTATTACCTTGTGTATTTGAAAATTCAATAGAACCATCTGTAGCAATTCATCTAATGAAAATATCGCCCTTCCAATAGTGACACCACATTGTAAGAGCACTGCTACTGTGAAGTGAGTCAGAGGGGAGGACAGCTCAGCTACTGACGGTGAACACAGCTGTGGGTCAAGGATTGCCAACCATTGTGTTAAGAGAACATTGCTGGAGAGAGATAGACTACAGTCTACCACTGTAGATAAACACCTACATCCTTGAAGAGCTAAACAGTTTTAGCAAGTTTTATTTTTAGTAGTTTTAGAATGTTGTAGTCAACATTGGATTTGTTTTTCAACCACAGATTCCAAGTTCTAATCTCAAATTGAGTAGTTAATCCCCCCATAATAAATCCCCCCCCCCCCCCCCCCTCTCCCACTCACACACACACACACAATAGGTTTTATTTAATTTATAATACAATATAATGCTGCTTATGATTGTAGCGGAACACTGTGGGTTTGATTTCCATCCCTGGACACTTTTATTTTTCCATTCATCATTACTCTTCACAATTCATCTTTTCATACTTTATCCCTAAGGATAGAAATTGTCGTTATCTCTCCTTAAAATAAATTACAATTTTTCGTTCAAAAGAAACATATGCGGTAAAACTTGTCAAACGTCGTTTTATTTAATTGCTTATCCCAAGAACATGCGGCACAGGCCATGATAATCATGGTAGGTATTTAGCGGCTGCTTTTACTGTAAAGTACACCACATGTCTACACAGGTAGAAAGCCGTCTGACTTTTACACTTACTTAGTCTCACAGGCAGAGCTTGGACTACAGGATTCTCCCAGGTGGGTAAATAAAAGTATTTTACGAGAATCAGGGACCATTGGAGCCATTTTCTTTAAGAAAAAGTAATGTCCAATGAAGGATTCTATAGAATGATAAGGCATAAGATACTTTTGTCTGAAGATGGTAACAACGCTATTACTGAAACGTCACACACTATTTATTTATTTGGATTTGGTCTTATTACCTTGTGATTCTATACCAAGTCATGGCAATCAAAGAGAACAACAGTTTATAGGAGTCCTTCACCAACCCTGAATAGCTTTAATCAAACAGACAAATAGAAACACAAAAATAAAGAATGTGAAAAAATAGTACAAATGTGATATTGTACTGGGATAAGGTGGATAAATTAAGAAAAATACATTTTCTTATTGTGTAACTGAAAGTTGCTGATGGCTTGCTCCATCTATCAGAATAAATATTTGACCAAATTTGGAATAATTAAAAATCAATGAATAGTTGATATTTATTCGATACATGGAACAAGCCATAAGCAACTTTCAGTTGAACGATAAGAAGATGCCTTTTTTTTAAACAAAGAATTTGCAAAAGATTTAATCAAAGATAGTGGACATTGCTGCTGCTGTGATAGAGATGCATGGAGACATCTGAGGCTCTTCATTGGCCACGACAACAACAACAAAAGATTTAATGGGGAGTATAGAAGTACCTCTCTGTAAATGACAATAGAGAGCCAAAGTGTCCTTTGGAGAGAGAAATGTCTCCATATATACTGGAGTGTCAATCTTCTTCTTTCTTATCTCAAAGCCATGATAATCATGGTGGGTAGCAAGCAACTGCTTTTACTGTAAGTACACCACATGTCTACACATGTGAAAAGCAGTTCGACTTTGCACTTACAAATGTGCCAGAGCCCCGTTTGGTTACTTGCACTCGCTGGTGGGGTTGGACTTTTGCAAGAATCAGGGGGCCATTGGAGCATTTTTTTTTTTTTTTAACAGAAAAAAGTGTCCAATGCGGGAATCGAACCCGGGTCGTAGTGGTCGAAAACCCAATGGTTTAACCAGCCTTCCATTGACCCCCCCTTGAGTGTCAATAATTAATAAGAATTGTATTCACATTACAGTCTGTTGAAAGACATTATTGTCTGAGAGCTCACCAAGATTGTACATCTTCAATAAAGAAACTTGTCACTTTTACATTTAGTCACAAGCAGTCGCCTTCTTCTACCCACCATGATTATCATGGCCTGTACCACGTGTACTAGGGATAAGCAAAAAAAAAAATCTTTTGTCTCTTCTTAACAATGATATGCTGTGATCCCTCCTATTGTAAAAAATGGTACTGTTGACAATGTAAACTGTCTTTTGTAGAAAGGTATCTTCTAGCGAGAATGTCCTTCTCATGGATATTCTGCTGTATAGTTTCAACTAAATAATGTTATCTGAAGGAAATGGAAATTTGTGGAAAAAAACAAAGTCGGTGGATGAGAGGGTAACGCGCTCGATTCCTGACAGTCATGAACCGGGATTGAATCCTGCGTTAAAAATTGTTTAATATGTGGATAACCTTCACATATTATTCATTGTTTCAATTATCATGAACTAGGTTGCTCTTGCTGAGTGGTACCTATTAATGTGATTTGAACCAGAAATTTGTGAAGGAAATGTACTCTTTTTTTTTTTTTCTATCCCGAGTACACATTGTACAAGCTATGATAATCATGGTGGGTAGAAGTAGGCGACTGCTTTTACTGTAAGTGCACCGCATGTCTACACATGTGAAAAGCAGTTCGACTTTGCATTTACGAAAGTGTCATAGCACTGTTTGGTAACTTACACTTGCTGATGGGGTTAGACTTTTGCAAGACTCGGGGGCCATTGGAGCATTTTTTTTTTTATCAGAAAAAAAAAGTGTCCAATGCGGGAATTGAACCCAGGTCGTTGCGGTCGAAAACCAATGGTTTAGACCATCCTTCAACCTTCAACCGACCCCCACATGTACTCTTGAAGATCATCAATAGATACAACTTGTTTGCAGGATATTGTTTCCCCCGGTTGCTGTATGACAGACTCTTCAGCCTTGATTCTCTCCTCAGACATATCTTTCCAGAACATGTTTTAACCATCCTACAAGGTTAGATCAGTCCATAATGAGATAACTCTACTTTAAGTCGCCTCTAGAATCATTTCTTTATTTTTCACATTCAAGTTTAGAGAGCTGTGAAATCACACAGTTTGTACCAAAATACAAATGGTGATTTATAATACATACTCTATTTATAATATATATTCAGCATTAGAGCTCTAAGAAGCGGTCTGGGAGGGTTTACCACTGATGAGCCAAGCCCTCCCAATATATTTTTTCATCGCAGGAAGGACAGTAGAAATTGTATTGTATATAAAAGAAATACAGTCGAACCTCTTTAATTCAACACCCCAAGGGATCAGAGCTTTCGGTTGAATTAAAGGAAGTGTTGAATTAAAGTTAGATGATTAGCTAATCATATAACACGCTAAAATAATATTTTTAGAAATAGCTTTGTAATATAAATTAATGATATTAATTGAAACAATTGTGTATGTACTTTTTTGTATTTTTTTTTTTTCATGATTAACCTTTAGTATCAGGGACAAAATAGCATTAATACATATTTTATAAACATAAATAATTGTGACAAATAAATTTACTGGCAATGTATTTCTTTTCAATAATATAATCAAATATTAACTCTACATACCTTAGTGAAAGGAAATAAATATGGTAAATAAAAAGAAAATTTAAAAATATTATTTTTAAATAATCATGAAGATGCTTTCAAAAATTCCTTCATAGATATCTGTTTTTGCACTAAAATCCTATTCAGGATGTATTCCAGATGGTCATTAATAAAAAAAACATGCTTGTCTTTCTTTCTCTGAAATGTCTTTTAATAAATAAATTTTATTTTATTAAAGGCATCCACTGCTGCTGCTGTTGTTATTGATTTTGTGTTTAAATCTTTTATAATATAACACGGAAATGGAATATTGAAATAAAATGTTATCATAATCATTGTGGCTACAATTTATAAAGATTTATTTATTTAAAAGGAAATTATTTTTAAATTTTAAAATAACTAAAATATTTCAATGTGCTGAAATTTAAAAAGAAAATAATATTATTAAATAGGGCGACAAAGCCTAAATTCCTGTGTAAAAAAAAAAAACAATAACACTCGCGACATTACGCAACAGCACTGCAAAGTGAAACTTAAACTAACAGAAACCAAAAGTGCGCAGGGGTGATCCTATCGGCGACCGCCGATCGTCGCCGCCGTAATACCTTTTTGGTGGTAAATTTTATGTAAAAAAAACATTCAACTGTCGAAATTCGAATTTTAAAATGGTCAAACTATCGGAAGTGTTGTATTATCGATGTTGTCGAATTACGGTTTGTTATTTGTTTGGCCGGAGATCGGGACATCAGAGTATGGTTGAATTAACGTAGTGTCAAATTGGCGTATGTTGTATTAACGAGGTTATACTGTACTTGTGCTTAAATCCTTTCAATTTATATATTCTGTATATTAAAATAAAAAATATAAAGTATCAATTTGAATTTGAAAAATATATAAAAAAATATATTACAAATTAAAATAAAATAGATGAATAAGCCATTATGCAACAATATGTGCTCTTTTCTTCTTTCTATCTCCACCTAATCATATCAGGGTATCAAGCCTGTAGAGCTTGTTGATGGTGTCTGCTGAGGATGCTGAGTAGAGCTCATCAATGGATGAGTCATCAATAGATACAATTTGTTTGCAGGATATGTACTTTCTTCTTTCTTATCTCCACCTAATCATATCAGGGTATCAAGTCTGTAGAGCTTGAGATGGTGTCTGCTGGGGATGCTGAGTAGAACTCATCAATGGATGAATCATCAATAGATATAATTTGTTTGCAGGATATGTAGTCTCTTCTTTCTTATCTCCACTCAACAATCATATCAGGATATCAATGAGTCTGTAGAGCTTGAGATGGTGTCTGCTTGGATGCTGAGTAGAACTCATCAATGGATGAGTCATCAATATATACAATTTGTTTGCAGGATATGTACTCTCTTCTTTCTTATCTCCACCTAATCATATCAGGATATCTGTAGAGCTTGATATGGTTGTCTGCTGGAAATGCTGAGTAGAGCTCATCAATGAATGAGTCATCAATAGATACAATTTGTTTGCAGGATATGTAGTCTCTTCTTCTTTCTTATCTCCACCTAATCATATCAGGATATCTGTAGAGCTTGAGATGGTGTCTGCTGGGGATGCTGAGTAGAGCTCATCAATGGATGAATCATCAATAGATATAATTTGTTTGCAGGATATGTACGCCCTTCTTCTTTCTTATCTCCACTCAACAATCATATCAGGATATCAATGAGTCTGTAGAGCTTGAGATGGTGTCTGCTGGGGATGCTGAGTAGAGCTCATCAATGGATGAGTCATCAATAGATACCATTTGTTTGCAGGATATGTAGTCTCTTCTTCTTTCTTATCTCCACTCAATCATATCAGGATATCAATGAGTCTGTAGAGTTTGTTGATGATGTCTGCTGGAAATGCTGAGTAGAGATCATCAATGGATGAGTCATCAATAGATACAATTTGTTTGCAGGATATGTATTCTTTAAGGATAATCATCAAATTAGCCATACTGAGTTGATACAACTTGAAGAATGAAGAGAGAGAGATAGACCAAGGTAGGATTGTGGTTTGGTGATCTAATAGAAATGGTCTGGAATTAGAATATATTATATAATATAGAATAATTATAAAATAATAAGAAAGAAAAACATTTAAGCATACAAGTTTCTTTTAAACATAAAACACACTTCTACTGTCCTTACTGCGATGAAATTGGCTCATCAGTGGTGAACCCTCCCAGCGATTTCTCCAATTTAATCCACCAGACTGCATTTTAGAGCTCTAATACTGTATTGGATCATTCTGCTTATATATGCGAAACTGAAGGGTGGAATCTCAGAAATGGTCTTCAACCAAACTATGGACATGAAGTTTTTAGGATAGTAGAATTACAAAGAATTAGATAATAGTTCAAGAAAAAATATATTCAAAATGGAATGCATTCCAGGATGGTCGAACTCTGTATCTCTTCTTCTTCTTTCTTATCTTCACTCAATCATATCAGGGTATCAAGCTTGTAGAGCTTGTTGATGGTGTCTGCTGGGGATGGGTAGAGCTCATCAATGGATGAACTAATACAGTCAATAATGTGGTTTGGGGTTACAGGTTAAGAATTGCACTTAGTACATAGTGGAAAAACCATGTAACCATTCTGGAAAGGCATTGCCCGTAGATGAACAGACTTAAGTCTGGAAAACAAAGAATTATATATCTACGTTTGTTGAACTCTAGATGAGGCTCTACATGACAATTCTTCTTCATAAAAAGTTGCCTAAGGCAAGATAACATCATAGTTTCTAAAAACAACAGTATGTATCACTCTTCCACCAATCCCCAAGTATTTATATGAGATAATATGTAATTCTCAACCTGCAACCCCAAAACACATTATTGACTGTATTGACTCATCTATTGATGAGCTCTACTTATTCCCGTCAGACACCATCAAAAGTCTCAATCTTTACAAGCTTGATACCCTAATATGTTTGAGTGGAGATAAGAAAGAAGAAGAAGATATGAAATAATGAAAATTTGATTAGAACATTTCTTATTCCAGAGTTTCTATATTCTTTTTTAGTCCCTAAATGTATTTAAAAACTGAATCACATTTAAGACCAAAAATATTCATACTCCAAATATAAATTCAGTAGGATATTGATAAGGCACAATTTGGATTATAGATTAGAAACACAAGGTACTAAGACCGTATCTAAATAAATAAATAGTGTGTGATGTTTGGGTAATAGCGTGTTACAGAAACAGCACACACTACTTATTTGAATTTGGTCTTACAACCTTGTGTTTCAGAAGAATATTGAATTGAAAAAAAAAATGCCAAATAAGATATAAGACTGGAAATATCTGTTCGCCTGACTCAAATCTTAGATTGAGAAAAACCTTTTTTTTTTTATATTTTGTTGCTGTGTGATCAATAAATGCATATTGTGTGTTATCATGCAAATAAGACCAAGAAATTTGCATACCTCATGGTGACACGTGTGATTTTATGAAGTAAACAAGGCTGGTATGAAAACTAAACATGTGCCAACTGTACTTTTTAAAATATAAAGTCAAACAATTTTTCTACATATTTTTAGAAATTTGTTGTACTTGTAACAAATTTCAAGAAATCTATTTCTTCAGGATGAGAGAAAAACCAACCACGAACCAAAAATTTTGGTCATAGAGATATAGCCTGCACCATGCTGAAGAAGGACTATCAGCCTGAATGTGGTTGGTTTTTCTTGATTTTTCAAGAAAATGGATTGGCCAAATATCAGGGAACAGGTTAAATCAAGGTTTATTTGATTTCTGTTCCTCTAGTCGGCACTCTGCCATTTAAAAAGCTCTTGCGAGTAGTCAGGAAATGCCTATTTTATATATAATAGAACCTCCCTTTAGAGGACACCTCTCCACAAAGGACAGTTTTCATTTGCAAAATTACCATTTTTATAATTTAGCAACTCTCCGGTAAGAGGAAACCTCTCCCTGAAGGACACTTTGGTTCTGTAATTAGGTGTTGTCCTTTACAGGGAGGTTCTACTGTATTATGAGTGTTTTAGTTAAAGTTTGCAAATTAACACTGTCATTACATTGCTATAAATAATAAGATGGACTTTAAATGCACCATCAAACAAATGATTTAATTAACAGAATATTTAGAACAGAAAGCCTATGTACAGCAGGTATGTGGGGAAAATGAGCTGCCATGTCATGATTTGAATAATTTCCAATCAGACATAAACATTTTTTTTATGAAAAAGGCATCTCCTTATCATGCAACTGAAAGTTGCTGATGGCTTGCGCCATCTATCGGAATAAATATCAACTATTCTGGTTGATTTCTAATTATTCCAGAATTGGCCAAATACCCTTTCTTGATTAATCAAGAAAAGCTTACCACGGACACGTTTCGGGCTGTTGGCCCTCATCAGCGTGGTGAAAGCTGTACCTCAACGACCAAAAAACTGGTCCTTCAGGCATCTTGAAAAATCATGAAACGGGTAGTTAAGGCCAGAATTGCAGGAGGCTGAGACACAATGTGAAAAAAAAAAAAGTACAAATGTGATGTTGATGGATTGTGAATATAAAAAATAGAGTAAAAAAAAAATTTAATAAATGGCAGGTGATATTACAATTTTAAGAAAATCTTGTATGAATCTAACCAATTGTATATTAGCATGAATGTGAATTCACCTTTTTTAGTCATTAAGATATATTTTTTCTTAATATCATTGAAAATTGATGTTAAAAGTATAGTAACTAAATACACCTTTTTGGAAAAGAGTAAAATATTGCGATTAAATAGGTATCTGATGTGGCTTTTAAAATGTATTTTTATTTGTTATAAGTTTATTTGTTATTAGTTCTTTAATTATAAATTTTAAGTCACATTGCACGTAGCACTTATCCTGCAAACATTTTAAAGCAAATTGTTAGAATATCATTGATGTGGGATATGTCCAAGTTGAATTATTTGTATAATTATTTATAATCACTGAGTTTTTATATCGGTATCAAAATTGACCAAAAATACTGGTGTTTCATTTAAATGATGGTATATTTTGTGATTATTTAACTAATAAATGAATACAATTTGGTGTAAAATATATAAAATTTTGTTTTTTAAACATACCTTGTTGTATTTGTTGGGCTGGGCCATTTACTGTGGATGTCACGCTAATTAATTTTGCACTCATGGCAAATAGTTTTTAAGAAAAAATAATTTAAAACAAAATTTATAAAATTAAAGAACTGAAAAATAAATGATAAGACAAAAACAAAATTACTAAACAAATAGCACGTGACCTGATAACACACTGTAACCAAATATATTTTTTATTTTGAATAATAAATAAATTATTTTGAATTAATGATTTTTATTTTATTTTAATATATTCTGAGAAAACAATTCGCACTCTGAAAATACTATATACTATACTATATTCTAATACTATATATATTTTTAAATAGGTATTATTTTTTAATTTCAATACTCTGTGAAATAAATAAGCAAATTTGAATTGGTTACCCTTCTAAAGGTACGTGGAATTGTCAACATTCCCTTTTAACACATTTTCAATTTTAATCTAGAAGAAGAAAAAAAATGTCTCAAGTTTCTTTTAAAATTACACTAACATCTGACCCCAAGCTTCCGTACAAAGTTTTGAAAGTTCCAGAAAGCGTTCCATTTAACGCTGTATTGAAATTTGCTGCAGAAGAATTTAAAGTTCAACCAGAAACCAGTGCGATAATAACAGATGATGGAATTGGCATTAATCCTGCACAAACTGCTGGAGATGTATTCTTGAAACATGGCTCCGAACTACGAATTATTCCAAGAGATCGTGTTGGACATTAATGTTATTGTAAAGTTATTTTGGCATCCAAAATAATAGAAGATATTGGTTTGTATATCCAAAAATAAATTTAAAGTATATTTAATATTTTTACTTTGTACACTCTGCTATACCATATGCTTTCTTCCAATATCACAATGACCATGTATAGATTATTAAAAATTAGTTATTTTTTAATCTATTGTAATATTCTTCAGCATTCTTAAAAGAAAAAAAGCTTTTCTCAACTTCAGAAAATTGAATAAAACTTGCTTTTTTTTTCTTTTGCCTCTTTTAATTCTTTAACAATCTATATACATTAATACCTATTTATAATGGATTTCAGGGTCTACAAAAGTTGGTATA
Source organism: Cordylochernes scorpioides (assembly GCA_030710605.1). Classification (NCBI taxonomy): domain Eukaryota; kingdom Metazoa; phylum Arthropoda; class Arachnida; order Pseudoscorpiones; family Chernetidae; genus Cordylochernes; species Cordylochernes scorpioides. The sequence goes on along the minus strand of CP092884.1, from coordinate 33,864,451 downwards.
TTGTGAAGTTTTATTGATGAAATATGTGGACAAAAACAATAATTCTTTGTTTGCTTCTTTTTTTAAACAATGGGTGTTATGAGGTAGGACAACAATAGAAAAGTTATTACTGAATAAAAAGCTTTGCTACTAATTTCCCCATGGGAAATTTTGTTTAAATAAAATATATGTATATACATATGTATTATATACAGTAGAATCTCCATGAGAGGACACTCGCACTAGAGGACACCTCTCTTTAAAGGACAGTTTTCATCACCAAAATTACCATTTTTACTATTTAGCAACTCTCCGTTACAAAGACACCTCTCCTTAAAGGACACATTAGCTTTGCAATTAAGGTATCCTTTACAGGGAGGTTCTACTGTATATATATATGTACTAGCCGAATGACCCGGGCAACGCCCGTGTTTTACCCGATTGAATGTTTTGATTCAAATACTATTTGTTACAATTATAAATTGGCGCCTTAAATAATTGCATATGTTAGTTAATAACTATAGCCTATGTTTTTTTTTTTTTATTATTTATTGTTACAAAAGCACGAAGTCCAAAGGACTATTGTGCTGTGCTGGTATTATTTACATATATATGATTAATTATTTACACGATGGATTAGTACTGTTTTGTAAATTATTGTACAAATAGTTCTAAACTTAACAAAGTTCTCATAAGATAGAGTATATACACAAAGAGAATTTGGTAATGTTTCAAAGTATCTACATACAATTTGATTAGTCAGAGGGCAAGATAAAAGAAGATGCTCTGGTGATTCAACATCTAAGCGGCATTCACATGTTGGATCATTGATAGCATTCAGTTTGAATAGGAAACTTAAGAAGGGTCCTTTGCCAGTTAAGAATAAAGTAGTGAATTTATCAGAAGAAATGAAATTTGGGACAGCAATTGGAAAAATTTCTTGAACAGTTCATTAGATTGAGAAAGATAAAACTTAAATTTTAGATCCAGATATAGTTTGTTTAATTCTTTTTGAAGGGGTTTTTTGAGTGTTCGATCTGTGAGAGAATTTGTCATATTATACTTTGTTTGTAATAATTCAAGATAATCGGACAGTAAAGGGGTTTTCGCTAGTATATGTGTGATGTAAGAAGATGAAGTCCTATAAGCATGAATGCATCTAATAAGAATTTGATATTGTATAGAATTCAACTTGGATCTTTTTGTTGCAGTGATAAAAGGAAACCAAATATTTGATGCATAGCTTATTGTAGAGCGTATCATAGCTTTATATAAGATCAATCTACGTCGAGTATCAATGCCCCAAGTACGTGCACATAATGAGAATAATATATTCTTAAGTTTCGTAGCTTTCATAATTATATTGTCAACATGTGTTCCAAAATTAATCTTATTCCTTTGTCTATGATTTTTAAAAATAACTCCCAAAATTTTAACAGTTTCTGATGGTTGAATTATTTTTCCATCAAAATTAATGGGCAATTTTTCATAGTTATGTAGATAGAGTATACCTGTTTTGTTTGGACTTAGTGAAAGTTTTGCCTTTTCACACCAGGCTTTGATTTTTATTAAACATTTGGTAATATTATACTGAAGATCATAGATGTTTGAACTCCATACCACAAATGTCACATCGTCCGCGAAAGCAATTACTCTAGCAAAACTTTCGTTAAAAGATAAGTTGAAATCATTAAGTAATATATTCCAAAGAATAGGAGAAATAATACCACCCTGGGGACATCCCTTATTTATCTTTTTTATACACTTTACATTAGTGTTGTGGCTTGAATGTTCAGTAAATGATATAAAGAAGCATTTTACCACTTGACTTGAATTATTTGATTTATTTGAGTTTTAGAGTTAGGAGTAGCTACAACATTAGTTATCTAAAATGAGTCTTTTTTTTGCCTGATAGAAATTTACATATCTTACTGAATCATCAACAATATACAAAAATTGAAATTTTAAAGGATTTACAATTATTTACATATAAGAATAAAAATTAAAAAATTGCTTAATACAAAATTTAATTTAAAGAAAAATCTGACTTCCAAAATTATATCACAGGATCCAACATACTCCCCCGGCTGGGAAGAGATGACCAGAAAATAAAAATAAAAAATAAAAATAAAAAAAAGAGTTCCAATAGTATAGATGCTGGACTAATTGATTCCGACTATGTAGCTAAGATTACAATTTTCATTGTTTGAAAGGTAATGGAATCAGCTTTGTAATGGGTCTCTTGAAGACTCCTTTTGAAGTCTTTATCTGGACTACCCTGACATTCTTGTCCTCTCCTGGAAATATCTCCTGAATCCTAGCCAAAGGCCAGTGAAGTGGAGATATTTGAGCCTCTTTGAGGTAAACTAGTTGACCTATTTGGATATTGTCTTGTTTGATTCGCCATTTACCACGGCCTTGGAGGTTGCTCAGATATTCCTTGGACCATCTTGACCAGAATGAGTTTTTTAGTTTTTGAATCAGCTTCCATCTTGTCTGTAAGTTTAAGACTTCAGAGTTTGAGGTTGGAATTTCTGAAAACGAAGATCCTATTAAGAAATGAGCTGGTGTCAAGGCCTCATAATCATTGGGATCACTACTTAGAGGGGCCAGTGGTCTTGAATTTAGGCAAGATTCTATCTGAATAATCAAAGTGTTCATTTCTTCATAATTCAGGGTTGTTGATTTAAAGGTTCGGACCAAGTGTGATTTCACACTTTTGATTCCGGCTTCCCAAAGGCCACCAAAGTGAGGTCCACCTGGGGGGATGAAATGCCAAGTGATTAATTCCTCTGTAACCAATCTTTGCACTGATTGAGAGTTCAATAATTGAAACTGAGTGCGGAAAAAATTGGATGCTCCTTTAAAATTGGTAGCATTATCTGAGTAAATGTCAGAGGGCTTCCCTCTTCTGGCCATGAATCTTCTCAACGAGGCCATGAATGAATCAGTTGATAAACTTGTTGTCAATTCTAAATGAATGGCCTTAGTAGTAAAGCAAATGAATAGTACAATGTAAGACTTGCTTATTGTTTTAGATCTGCCCAGGCTTCTCTTTATTAAGAATGGTCCTGTAAGATCAATGCCAGTCTTTGAGAATGGCCTTGATGGGATGATTCTTTCCGGAGGTAGATTTCCCATGATTTGATGAATGGTAGTAGATTTAAATTTTAAACAAATCAGACATTTTTTAATGATTTTTTTTACTGCATCTCTTGCTCCCAAAATCCAATAATTTTTTCTGAGTATTGACAATACAAGTTGAGGTCCTGCATGTAGGTATTTCCTGTGAATATCATCGATTATAAGATTGGTGATGTGGTGATTCTTCGGTAGTAAGAGAGGGAATTTTTGATTTTCATTTAAATAGGAATACTTAAGTCTACCTCCAACTCTTAGAAGTCCTTGAGTGTCTAAAAAGGGATTTAGAGAAGTTAGCTTGTTGGACAGAGGTAGTTGCTTGTTTGACTTCAGTAATTTTATTTCCGTGCAGAATTCAACTTGCTGGATTGATTTGACTAAGACTTGAATTGCCTTTGTTAATTCTCTTGTTGTCAAAGGTCCTTTCTGACGAATTGGATCAAAGAGGAGGCAATTGTAGTAGAATCTCCAACACCAAGCTGTTATTCGGATCAATTTGGTCATTGTGGAATACCTTTCAATGAATTCTAGATTTAAAATAGTTTCTGAATTTTGAATTAAGGTTGTTTGATCCAACACTTGACCTTCACCGACTTCTTCTTGAATGATATTGAGGTTTACTTGGGTTGGTGAAGAAGGAATATATCGAACATTATTTTCTTGAAGCCAAATAGGACCCCGCCACCAAATTCTATGATTGACCAAGTCTTGAGGCATGATTCCTCTGGATGCGCAATCAGCTGGATTATCTTGACTGGATACATGGAACCAATCAGTGATTTGAGTCAAATTTTGAATTGACGACACTCTGTTTGAAACAAAGGCTTTCCATCTGCTGGCATCTGATCTTATCCAATCTATGCAGATTTGTGAATCAGTCCACAAAAAGGTTTTGTCAGGTTGAAAAGGAAATGATTCAAGAATGACTTGATTCAGTTGAGCCAAAAGCAATGCTGCACTTAGTTCAAGTCTTGGAATTGTAATGGTCTTTAATGGTGCAACCTTAGTTTTTGAGGTTATCAGAATAATTTTGATCTTTTGATTTTTGAATCTAGTTTTCAAGTAAAAAACTGCTGAATAAGCATTAAGGGATGCATCACAAAATCCATGTAGTTGTAATTCTTCTATTTCAGAAGATGAGCTGTTCAGGTATCTTGGTATTTTGATTTCCTTTAGGCACGATAGTTGAGTTTGGAATTTATTCCAATTTGACTTTATATCTGATTCAATTGGTCCATCCCATGAAGTTTTCCTCTTCCAAAGCTGTTGTATCATAATTTTCAGCAGAACAGTCGTGGGGGAAAGGAGACCAAGTGGATCATAAATTTTGGCTATAGCAGACAGAAGTTGTCTTTTAGTTGTTACTTCAAAATTCAGTGGAGTGACTTGAACATTGAAGGTATCTTGAATTTTGTTCCAGACTAGTCCTAGAAGTTTGATTGAAGAATCTTCTTCAAGCAATTTTGAGTTAGTGTCATTGATTATTTCCTGTGAAAGAGAGGAAAGAACCTCTTTGTTATTAGAGGACCATTTTCTAAGTTTGAATCCACCCTTGTTCAATAAGGATGATAATTCCGCAACCAAAGACTTAGCTTCTTGAATTGAATATGCACCTGAAATAAGGTCATCAACATAGAAATCCCTAAAGACTATTGATGAAACAGAAGGGAATTTAGAACTCTCATTCTCAGCCAATTGTTGAATAGTTCTGATTGCCAGAAAAGGGGCGCTTGCAGTGCCATAAGTAACTGTTAACAGTCTATATTCCAGTAGTGGATCTTCTGGATTTTCTCTCCACAAAATTCTATGATAATCTCTATCATCTGAATTCAGCCTAATTTGTCTGAACATTTTCTCTATGTCTGCTGTGATTGCAATAGGAAATGTTCTGAATCTGAGTAAAATGTTGAATAGATTCTGCTAGAGCTTTGGACCCACATGTAGAAAATCATTTAAAGAAAGATTGTTTGTACTTCTGGATGAAGCATCAAACACAACTCTGATTTTAGTTGTTGTGCTCTGTTCTCTTAGGACTCCATGATGTGGTAAATAAAAACATTGGTTGGAAGGTTTTTTCAACTCCTTGAGTGGTATCAACTCCATATGATTCAGCTCCATGTACTCCCTCATAAAGTTGATGTATTGAGATTTGAGACTTGGATTAGCCTGTAGCCCCTATCTTCCAAATTAAAAAACCTTCTCAATGCTTGAGATCTTGAATCACCTAAATTGGGTGTTGATTTAAAAGGGAGATTGACTGAATATCTGCCCTCAATGTCTCTTTTGAGGTTTGACTTGAATAATATCTCACAGGCATTCTTTGTACCCAACTGGGCCTTAGAAATTGGGACATCTTCAAGTTCCCAGAATTTTCTTATGCTGGAATCAAGTTCAGTGGTACAGTGATTGATTACCGAAGTATTCGACTTGATATTTGAATGGATTCTCCCAGAAACAAGCCAACCTAACTTGGTATTAAGTGCTATAGGATGGTGCTTTAAATCTGTTTTATGACCTAGAATGATTTCTACAAAGGTATCTGCACCCAAAATTAGGTCTATGGGCTTGGTGACATAGAATTCTGGGTCTGCCAAGAGCAAATTTTCTAAATGAGGAAAGTCTGCTGACTGAATTTGGAAGTTTGGAAGGTCTGCAGTTACCCTCCCAACCACAAATGCTCTGGCAGAAAATAATTGATCATTATGATGTGGGGTGAACTCTATTTCAACCTGCGATGTTGTCCTGTTGACAACAATGTCACCTACACCTTTTAGTGTATAAGAATTTTTCATTTTTTCAAGTCCCAACTTGTGGCAACATTGTTCTGAAATTAGGCATATTTGGGACCCATTGTCCACTAATGCTCTACATAGCACAAATGAGCCATCCTTCGCCTTGACTTTAATAAGGGCTGTTGACAGTAGAATATTTGTTTCCGTTTCCAAAGGCATCACATTACAGATGGTATTTGTTGAAATCAACATCTCTTGAGAGGTTGTTGGTTGTGGAATGGATGGTTCAGAGTTGTATTCATGCAGAAGAGTATGATGGTTCTGCTTGCAGTTTTTACATCTTGATGTGATGAGACATTTGGATATCTCATGATTTGCTCTAAGGCAATTTTGACAAAGTTTATGTTTTTTAACTAATTCCCATTTTTTAGGCAAGGGAAGATTTATGAATCTATGGCAGTCATTTAGTTTATGAATTTGATGACATAAAATACAATTTTGACCTTTGTTGACATAAAGGCCGTGAGCCATCATATTTTTGCTAGAGGTTTTTGTTCCTGGAACAAAGGAATTCTCATACCTTGCAGGCTTCTAGCATGTTTTTCTAAAAATTTCACAAAGTTTTCAAATGTTGGATATTCTTCATTTTGAAGGGTTAATTCTCATTCTTTCCTGAGGGCTTCACCAATTCTTTTTTCAAAAAAATTGATCAGGATTAGATCTGTTAATGTGTTTTTCTCAAGTCCTAGCACTGAGAGATTTCTAATGCCTTCATTGCAAACATCAAGGATTTCATAGAGAGAACCAGTTGAAATAGAATTTAATGGCCTTATGGAGAATATTTTGTTGATTTGTGAAAAAGCCAATTCTCTTCTGTTATTAAATCTATTGCATAAGGTATTCCATGCTTGCTGGTAGTTTCTGTCAGAAATGGGAAAACCCCGAATCAACTTTTCCGCAGGACCCTTAACTGATGCATTTAGATATTGAAATTTTTGTATTTCAGTTAGTGTTTGATTTGAATTAATGGTGGAGTTAAATATTTCTCTAAAACTAAGCCAATTGGCTGAATCACCATTGAAAATGGGTAAATTTATCTTAGGTAAATTGACATTGGATTCGGGCAGTTGTTCATCACTATGAGTATTTTCTTTGGTTTCAATCAAAGATAAAGCTTCTTCAATAGACACCAACATATTAAAAATATCATCTTTGGCTTTTGAATAATCCTCATATTGTGTCTCATCTAACTCTGATTCTAATAATGTGTTGACAATTTGATTTAGGCTAATTTTCCTTTCATTAACTTCTTGTTGGAATAGCTTTAATCTATGTATATTTTTGGATTCTACAATAGATTTATTCCTTGATTCCAGATCCTTTATTTCCTGAATAATAAAGTTGAATTTATGCCGATTTTAACTTCTGATTTAGGCATGACTTTATTTTAATAATTTTAAGTTTTCAAATGGCTTACCTTAATTTTTTAAAGAATCCGGCTCGAGGGACCATACTATTGTGGCTTGAATGTTCAGTAAATGATATAAAGAAGCATTTTACCACTTGACTTGAATTATTTGATTTATTTGAGTTTTGGAGTTAGGAGTAGCTACAACATTAGTTATCTAAAATGAGTCTTTTTTTTGCCTGATAGAAATTTACATATCTTACTGAATCATCAACAATATACAAAAATTGAAATTTTAAAGGATTTACAATTATTTACATATAAGAATAAAAATTTAAAAATTGCTTAATACAAAATTTAATTTAAAGAAAAATCCGACTTCCAAAATTATATCACAGGATCCAACAATTAGTATATTTAAACTCTGCACTCCGGTCTTCAAAGTAAGAATTAATTATTTTTATAAGTACCGCTGGAAAATTTGCCTTGTCCAATTGTTGGAGAATTGCCGGATGCCATGCGTTGTCGAAAGCTCCGCTGATGTCCACTGTTACTATTGCCGTATTTTCTGTTTCTCTTTTCAGAAGACTTAATTTAGTTATTTCTTGTAAAGCAGAGATTGTTGATTTTTCTTGTGTAAATCCATGTTGAGCAGGATGCATAACATTATTACTATTAATATGATTTAAAAGTTCAATATGAATTAGACTTTCAAAAATTTTACCTAAATTAGAAGACAAGCTTATAGGGCGGTAGGCTTTCGGATCTTTATAATTTTCTTTATTAGGTTTTTTTATAATCATTACTGCTGACTTTCTCCAGGCCTCCGGATAATAATTAAGTCCAATACAAGCATTGAACAATTTTGTTAACACAAGAGATATATGATGAACTGCCGTTTTTCTGTGCTTTATCTGTCTATGTACTGTTGGTTTCCGTAGGCGTCTCTTACTGGGAAAAAGAAAGAGAGGATTCCATTTGGTTATTATCTAATATATGCATTTATTTAGGGAGCGACCCGCTCCAACACAATAGTTACAAAGACGAAATGGCGAGGGGGGGGGGGCAAAGGTGGCGTGACCATAGCCAACCAATAGGAGGGCGCCATTCCAAAAAAAAAAGCAAACGGTGACAGAGATGACTGATTAAGAATGACGCTCGTAACTGTATATAGAATGTATTTTGAAAATAGAGCAATCCATAAATAAATATTTTATTAAAGAGACATATATTGGATCATCATCAGGTGAAATAAATGATATTTTGATCCAATATATGGCTTTTTAATTAAAGATTTATTTATGAATTGCTCTATTTTCAAAACGATTTCAACCAGTTTTGGTTATAAGGTAAAATGATATTTTGATCCAATATATGCCTTTTTAATAAAAAATATATATGTATGTAATAGTGGTTATCACCACTGCCTGACACGCGGAAGGTCCCAGGTTCGCGCCCTGTTAGAAACATATTTTTTTGGTATAAAATAAAAGGATTTAAAAGCGCGAATGTTTCTTTTATACATAAAACGAACTTCTACTGTCCTTACTGCGATGAAAAAATATATTGGGAGGGCTTGGCTCATCAGTGGTGAACCCTCCCAGCAGTTTCGCCAATTTAATCCACCAGACCGCTTCTCAGAGCTCTAATACTGTATTGGATCATTCTGCTTTTATATGCAACACTGAAGGATGGAATCTTAGAAATGGTTTTCAAGTAAACTATGGACATAAGCTTATAGGACAGTAGAATTACATTCAAATTAAAGATTTTATTTATTCCTAATGGCCTTGTCTTTATAGTTTGCTGAAGAGCATTGCTCGAAGCAAATATTTGAATGTAATTCTACTGTCCTATAAGCTTATGTCCATAGTTTACTTGAAAACCATTTCTAAGATTCCATCCTTCAGTGTTGCATATAAAAGCAGAATGATCCAATACAGTATTAGAGCTCTGAAAAGCGGTCTGGTGGATTAAATTGGCGAAACCGCTGGGAGGGTTCACCACTGATGAGCCAAGCCCTCCCAATATATTTTTCATCGCAGTAAGGACAGTAGAAGTTCGTTTTATGTATAAAAGAAACATTCACGCTTTTAAATCCTTTTATTTTATATGTATAAATGGCGCGTTATTGCTTTGTGTTAATATTTTTTTGGGCTTGAAAATCATACACTTTGGTTAATAGCCCATAAAACCATATTCTCTTTGTATTTACATATATAACTATAGAGGCACTCTCCTTTACATTATGTATCAGAATAATGCATTGTGTTTATCACACTAGTAAAAAATCTTTAATCTTCTTTCTTATCTCCACTCAATCATATTAGGGTATCAAGTTGTGACCCTTGATGGTGTCTGTTTGACAACCATCATGACTGGGTGAAGTAGAATGTGTCTGCCTTTGTCATTAAGACTGGGAGCACTACTCAGTGGCAGGCCTACTTAGCTCCAAAAGAAATGGCCGCCTCTAACATGAGGAACAGACGCCATGTGCAACTGCTCCTAACATGGAGTACAAACGCTGCTCATCCTGTATCCCTAGATCAGGAGCCCTTACAGGGTACTATCAGCTGGGCCAGCTGAACCCAGGTTTTTTACCGAGCTTGTTACTGCTCCCCCTCCTCCTTTTTCATCCGGGCTTGGGACCGGCAAAGGCGAAGTTATGGTGATGAATGATAAATCACAAATTGGATTATAGATTATAGCTACAAGCAAATAAGACTTAATCCATCCTTTCTTTTAATGTTCTGGATGTCTGCCCCACATAGCTTTGGTCACACTTCTCATACCTTGCTTCATAAATCATACCTGCTCTTTCTGTTAATTGGGTGTTATTGTGCTTGTTTATGTATTCTAATTATTGTTAACGTATTCATTTAATTATTATAATATAAATAATCTAAATCTATATATATATAAAATTGAATGTCTGTCTGTGTGTACTCTATAGATTCAAAAACCATCCTTCAATCGCCGTGAAATTTTGGGATAGTATTAGGTATATCCCCGGCAAGGTTTTTGAAAAATAATTTCTTGAATATCTTGAATATCCTTAGAGTTATTTGTAGATTTAACTCGCAAGCAGCGCCCCCATTGCGACGATGATAAGTTTTTTATCTATAAGTTTTATTATCACTAAGTTTATTATCTTAAAGATTATTTATCAAAAGTAAGATTTTCTACCTATTAATTGCGCACAAGTCAAAGTTAGTTATCGAGTATTTTCCAAGGGATCGGGAAAAAATGTTCACTGGATAAAACGATGATTTTGTAATCTAGAAAATTAGGAAAGACAAAATTCAGGATGACACGGCAATTTATTTGAGACAAGATGAGATAAGGGACCGGGAAAAAATGTTCACTTTATCGAGAGATTCAAATTTACGAGTTTCAAATTATCAAAATATATATATTTTTTATAAGTTTATAGAGAATTGTTTTAACAAATGTTCGTTAGACAAACCTTTACTCGGGTAAAACCCGGGCGAAGCTGGGTACGTCCGCTAGTAAATAATATAAATTATCAATTTAATTATTGTTAATGTATTGTAATTCTAAGAAGAATATTTCAAGTTGTGTTAAGAAATTATTTTTTTCTTATTTGTTATCTTGTTTAAACACTTGATAACAGTACTATTTAAGAACTTGCTGTGATATTTTTTCTCATTTATTCTTTTGTCTGATGATGGTGACAATGCTGTTGCCGAAACATCACACACTAATAAATTATTTGGATTAGGTCCTATTTTCTTGTATTATAATCTATAATCCAAATTGTGCTTTATCAAGACATAATCCAAATAAATTAAGTATGTGATATTTCAGTAACAGCATTGTTACCATCATCAGACAAAAGAATAAATAAGGAATTCTGAAACCTGGCCCTAGATTCCTTGTTGAATTTGTTTTTTTTTTTTGCTTATCCCTAGTACACGTGGTACAGGCCATGATGATCATGGTAGGTAGTTAGCGACTGCTTTTTACTGTAAGTGCACCACATGTCTACACATGTGAAAAGCAGTTCGACTTTGCACTTACAAATGCCAGAGCCCCATTTGGTTACTTGCACTCGCTGGTGGGGTTGGACTTTTGCAAGAATCAGGGGCCATTGGAGCATTTTTTTTTTTTAACAGAAAAAAGTGTCCAATGCGGGAATCGAACCCGGGTCCTAGTGGTCGAAAACCAAACGGTTTAACCAGCCTTCCACCGACCCCCCGTTGAATTTGTCAAAGTGTAAAAACAGGGGAGAATCTTAATTAAAAGAATAAATTAACCATAGTCATTTATTGTTTTGTCTGAAGATGGTAACAACGCTGTTACTGAAACGTCACACACTATTAATTTATTTGTATTAGGTCATATTTGCTTGTGGGTATAATAGTAATGAAGAATGAGCCACAACACCACTTTTGGAAAATTCAGAAAACCTTACTTTGTTGAATGAAGCATGTATTTTATTGGCGAATAGAAACAAGCTTTTGATATCAAAGTTTTTCTACTGGAAAATTTTGAAAATTCAAAAATATTTTATTGAAACTCTCTTAGTCAAAATTGATACAAAAATTAATGAGGAATTAAACAAAAGTTACAATTTGGAACTCCACCTTTGCTGGTCCCAAGCCCGGATGAAAAAGAAGGAGGGGAAGCAGTTACAAGCTCACTAAAAAACCTGGGCTCAGCTGGCCCGGCTGATAGTACCCTGTAAGGGCTCCTAATCCAGGGATACAGGATAGCAGCGTTTGTACTCCATATTAGGAGCGGCTGCACATGGCGTCTGTTCCTCTTGTCAGAGGTGGCCATTTCTTTTGAAGCTAAGTCGGCCTGCCACTGAGTAGTGCTCCCAGTCTTAATGACAAAGGCAGACACATTCTACTTTACTCAATCATGATGGTTGTCAAATCTCTTTTTCAAAGTCTCAAGCTTGACACCCTAAAATGATTGAGTGGAGATAAGAAAGAAGAAGACAATTTGGTGATAAAATATAAAAAACTGTTCTCAGGGAGGGAGGATCTTCCATCTTGTCCTCCTCCAGACAAGGACAGGATCTCTCAGTTCAATGTTGAGATGATACTTATAGAGATATGTCTTGGCAGACACCAGGATGGTGTCGTCATCCAGGCCTCGCCTGAAGATTTTCTACTGGATAAAGGGATAAAATGACTGTTAGAACATCTTTCTTAACAAAGTTTACATCCATCAATAAAAAGACAACACCCAATATTCTACTCCCTATTTAAGAAATACTTAATGCTAATTCTTCATAAAACTTTTTTTTAAATGTCATCTTCTGATTGTACAACTAAGAGTTGCTGTTGGCTTGCGCCATTTCTCATGTCGGAATATTTTATTTATTCTGATAGATGTTGCAAGCTATCAGTTACTTTCATAAGGTGAATGCATGTATTTTCTCCTCTGTAAGTTCCTTTAAAAACACAACATTACTTTCCAAAACAGCTGAGGGGGTTCGGTGGAAGGATGGTCTAAACTGTGGGTTTTCAACCACTACAACCCAAGATTGAATCCCACATTGGGTACTTTTTTCTAATTAAAAAAATACTTCAATGGTCCCCGATTCTTGAAAAAGTCTAACCCCACCAGAGTGTGCAAGTAACCAAACAGTGCTCTGGCACATTTGTAAGTGCAAAAGTTGAACTGCTTTTCACATGTGTAGACATGTGGTGTACATAAGAGTAAAGGCAGTCACCAACTTCTACCCACCATGATTATCATGGCCTGTACCATGTATACTAGGGATTAAAAAAACAACTGATTGCTTACATTGATGACGTGCAGGTGCTTAGGTTAGGTTAGGTATGTTATGGTTAGGTTAGGTAAGGTTATTGAATCAATGATGCCTCAATTCTCCATGAGACATGAAAAAGGCACATGACATTACAAGGACCCCAGCATCAGCAAGTTGTACAATCAGGAGATGCCTTTTTGTTAATTTATCAACCTGACCCCAGTACATTTTCACCTTTGTTCTGATAAGACACAATTTGGATTATAAATTATAAACACAAGTTAATAAGACCAAATTAATAAATAGTGTGTCATGTTTCAGCAACAATGCTGTTTATTTGGATACCTTTAACATGAAACCCGGGGGGTCGGTGGAAGGCTGGTTAAGCCGTTTGGTTTACGACCACTACGACCTGGGTTCGATCCCTGCATTGGACACTTTTTTCTGTTTAAAAAAAAATGCTCCAATGGCCCCCCGATTCTTGCAAAAGTCCAACCCCACCAGCGAGTGCAAGTAACCAAACGGGGCTCTGGCACATTTGTAAGTGCAAAGTCGAACTGCTTTCACATGTGTAGACATGTGGTGCGCTTACAGTAAAAAAGCAGTCGCTAACTACCCACCATGATTATCATGGCCTGTACCACGTGTACTAGGGATAAGCAAAAAAAAACATGAAACCCTATACTCTATGGATAATAAAAAACACAAATATTCATGGAATATTCTTATTAATGAGATACTGAATAATAATCTGGATGATAATTGTGAAACAATAGGATATGCAGATGATATTACGCTAATATGTTAGAATAAAACTCCTGAACAACTAAGAAAGACAATAGATAATGTATTAAGGATAATCAATAAGTGGTGTGAAAGTCGTAAATTAAAATTGTCAGATGAAAAAACAAAAATATTATATTTATTTAAATGCAATAGCGATATAATAGTCTCAGGTAGCAAGTTAATTAAACCGGCTGAAGAACTTAAGATCCTAGGAGTGACTATTAAAAATCACCGAGTCAGAAGCAAACTGGACTTTACGCCTCACGTTAATGAAATGATCATAAAAGTAACTAGAGCTAGTGGATACCTATTTGGCCTGACAAAGAAAGCATGGGGTCTAGACTTTAGACGAAGACTGATATTGTATAAGACATTATATCGAAGTAAAATTACTTATGGTTATCCAATATGGTATCCATTCATAAACAAAAAGTCTAAGGACAAACTAAATTCTCTTCAATATAATATTTTAAAACATTGTATACAGGCCTACAGTACAACATCATCGGATTGTACACACATACTTGCACAAATCCCCAAACTCACTGAATATATTGAATCTAACATGTTGAAAACCGAAATAAATTACAACCGATTTGACTCTTCAAGTAGGAATATAATTTCTAATTATATAAGGGAAAAATTGCAGAAATACTATGAGAAGACTAATACCATTTTCAAGTCCTTCTTCACTGATTCCCAAATATGTCAAGCCAAATTTTTACAATGTCCAATTTTTTACTGGACACGGTAACTTTAGATCATATTTGTACAAAGTCAGAAAGACGGATTCGCCTAAATGCTCATGTGGTGCAGAAGAAGAAAATCCTGTACATATTCTAACGGACTGTCGATTTGTAGAGGACTTGAGAGTCAAAAATCAAATAAATATAAATTGTCTAAATCAAATAGTTAATAATAGATATATGTATATTAATTTTAATAGATTTTGTAGAATGTTTTTTAGTAATAGATAGCCTGGGCTGTAATAACTGACATATAGTTATATGCTGTAAATAGCTCTAAATTTCTGTTCTTATCTGTGATGTTCACTAATATTCATTATAGGGTAATTAAATCGTTAACAAACTGACAAATATGTTAATAATTTCTATTATAATAACTAAAATCATATTAATAATTACTGTAAATAAGCTCCCAAACTTGTTTATGCATGCAAATATCCAAGACGGATATCGCGTGCTTTGTAAATGATAATAAATAAATAAATAAATATTCATGAATAATTTTTTTTTTTTTTCAAGAAGACAAAACATCTTATGAAACAATACAGTAGAACCTCCATGTAAAGGACAACACATTTGCATAGACAAAGTGTCTTTTACAGTGAGGTGTCCTTTTACTGGAGAGTTGCTAAATAGTAAAAATGGTCATTTAGGCAATGAAAACTACTTTGTAGGGAGATACCCTCTAGTGGGAGTGCCTTCTCATGAACATTCTAATGTATCTAAAATGGCTACCTCTGCATACCAATTCGAAGTTGGGTTACACATAGAAATGTGGATGGAAAATTTGCCGGGAGGAAATTAATCCATGGAAGCAATGGTCGCCTCTCCCATCAAAATAAATGTCAGAATCTGACGCCATCTATTGACCGTCGCCGCAACTAGCGGCATCGGGTCGGTGACAAAGCCACAACACCAACTTTGGCAAACTGATAAGCGTCCACCTAGAGACCATGGAAATGTGGGATTTCTAGAAAATACTAAAAAAATTGTGTGTGGTGCTTGAGCCTCTGAATTTATTAGATAACAGTTATACTAGGAGGTCTGCGCAAGTTCGTTTAAGCAATCAACTGATGGATTTGAAAAAAAAATGATAATAAATAAATAAACAGTTTTGCTACAAATATGAGCTCCGATTTTTTTATTTATTATCCCTAGTATATGTGGTATAGCCTGCCCAGAAGTCCTCCTCTACGTGGGGAGAAGCAGCACAAGTAAGAGACTGCCCTGTAGGACGAAGTACGGTGTCGTGAGCCCCGAGCCGCTACGGTAATTGTGAACAGGGAACTCTGAAATTTGGCTGACTAACGGGGCAATGGCATCCTTCCTTTTCCATGGAGCAACAAAATCAGAAATTGACGATCCATGCTACTGAGTCCGAGGGAGCCGATGCGCTGGGGCCTGCAGTTTGGGAAACCAGTGGGAAATATGCTACGAGGACCCAGAACATCGTACAATTCTATATACAGTTACGAGCGTCATTCCTCATCGGCCTCTGTCACGGTTTGCTTTTTTTTTGGAATGGCGCCCTCCTATTGGTCGGCTATGATCACGCCACCTTTGCCCCCCCCCCCCATTTCTGTAACTATTGTGTTGAAGTGGTCGCTCCTTAAATAAATGCATATATTAGTTAATAACCAAATTGAATCCTCTCTTTCTTTTTCCCAGTAAGAGACGCCTACGGAAGCCAACAGTACATAGACAGATAAAGCACATAGGCTATAGTTATTAACTAACATATGCATTTATTTAAGACGCCAATTTATAATTGTAACAAATAGTATTTGAATAAAAACATTCAATCGGGTAAAACACGGGCGTTGCCCGGGTCATTCGGCTAGTTAAATATAAATGGAACACAGAAGAATGGGCAAGCCACCACCACCACATGTGGTATAGGCCATGGTGGGTAGTATTTGGTGACTACTTTTACTCTATGTACATTACATGTCTATACATGCGGAAAGCAATTTGAGTTTTGCATTTATAAGTATGCCAGAGCCTTGTTTAATTACTTTCACATACTGGCGGGGTTGGACTTGTGCAAGAATTGGGGGTCATTGGAGCAATTTTTCTACAAAAGTTTCCAATGCGGAATTCAATCTTGGATCGTGGTTATTTAAAACCGATGATTCTAACAACCCTCTTGGGCTCAGCTGGTAAGTTGGAAAATATATTTCTCTGTCTCACAAACATCTGAACACCTTTAAAGGATGTCTGAATCCCTCCTGGTCTATTCTATCTACACAGGACACTTTGGCTCTGCAACCAGGTGTTGTCTTTTACAGAGTTAGTTCTACTGTATCTTCTCTTATCTAATTTACTTTGGCAATTTAGAATGTTGTTGATGTGATGC